>LPNX010831004.1:5598-82467 GCA_001517045.1 Pseudotsuga menziesii | reverse complement strand
AACCAAGCGGAGAACCCTTACCAAAGGTTCAGTGACGGCACAAACCTCCCTCACGTCATCCCAAAAGGTCTGATGGAAATTCACTAGCTTGCATATGGCTTGCCCCTCTAGTCTAGTGCTAAATGATAAAGCACGCCACTCAGGTGAAAGGAACATCTGCTGCAAGTCCCACATAGAAACCAAGAGGGACTGGAGAGAAATAAAGCTAGTGGCAAAGCGTGTGATGGCAGGACGCACCAACTCTCTGTCACCTGTGAAAGTTCTCATCAAGCTAAGCACCGCTGCATGATTGTATATGAATTTTGGGATGCCCCGTGCTGAATCAATGGTATCCTTGATCCAATCAATCTTGGCTAAATCCTCTAACATCAAATCAAGGCAATGGGCCGCACAAGGAGTCCAGAATAGTGAAGGATACATGTCCATAAGCATCCTACCAGCAGACACATAGTTCGCAGCGTTGTCTGTTATGACTTGGACAACATGCTGCGGGCCAACCTCTTGGATGAAGTCATCCAACAAGCGACATAGTAAACCCGCATCTTTGACATGTGCAGATGCATCCACGGATTTCAAAAACATAGTGCCCCTTGGATAGTGAACCAAAAAGTTGAGAAGGGTCCTACCCTTCATATCAGTCCAACCGTTTGACATCACTGTGCATCCTGTTAACTCCCATGATTTTCGAAGATCCTCCAACCTGTGAGAGCATTTGGGCTTTTCATTCTGGAGGATGGGCCCTCTCAACTCCTCATAAGTGGGGGGCTTATACCCCGGCCCAATAACAGCAGCTGCCTCAAACATGGACATGTAAAATGGGTTATTGGCAAAGTTAAATGGAATATCACTCCATAGCAAGCATCGACCCACAAGTGTATCTGCATCTTTTTTCTCCTTTACTTTCAGCATGGACTTTATAGAAGGTTGTCCACCAGCTGAGCATCTCGACACATGGGCACCCATTGGTGATGCAATAGAAGGTGAAGGCATTGTGGACTGTTGCGTGGAAAAGGTTTCCGNAAAAATAAAAAACAGGAAAATTACAATATGTTTTTAAATTTTTAATAATTTAAAGAAAGTTTAAAAACTGCCTTTTCAGGCCCACAATGAGAGACACAATTTCCAGACATGTTCTTCAGAATTAAATGCTGATTTTGGTGAAGATTTGAGGCAGCAAAGGGCTGTTGTTTCTGCAGGTTTTGGGCAGAATTGCAACGCCCAAAACTCATTCGAAGAGAGGAGGACCTCTCGCTGGTCAAGTGCTAGGTTCCCAGCAATAACATGCCTAGAGAAGTAAGCTTGCAACAATGCATTTGCCTTTACATGGGGATCAGTATATTTTGGTTTATCAACAGAAAATATTTGATGATTTATTAATTTTCTTATAGTTTCTTCTTCACCTGGCCGTATCGGGAGTTGTGAATACTTTGAAGCAGAAGCAAGAATTTCAAGGAGCCCCTTCAGCTTTGTCTTTGTAGTCAAGGATGAGCTAAAGAGCTCGATGGTGGTGTAGCTGATATAATAATACGAAGCTATCATGCCAAGGTTTAAAGGTGAAAGATACATGTCATCTTCTATGGCCACACACTTGCTTGACTCCAAATCAGTCAATGTGCTGTCTACAAGCTCAGCAAGGTGATCTGACAAGTGTCTGTGACTGACGCCCTGAAGATTATAATAATTTGGATTCTGAGTGAGCCTACGATAGAGAAACGTCCAAGTGAGGTAATCCACAGCATCTTGCGGGCGCGAACAGAGGCACACAGGGCGCGGACAGAGGCACACAGGCACACGGTGGAGGGTTTCAAATTTTTAAATGAAAAAAAAACCTAACATTTACACATTTACTTACCTTCAGCTGCACCCTAATCGCCGGCTCTCCTCTCGACCTCTGTAGCGACCAAATGAATGAGCAAATGAGCTAACCTATGGGCATAAAAAGTCAAAAACGAATTTTTTTTCATCCGTCAGGAAATCGCGAGTCGATGGCGATATCTCGGCGATATTTCGGTTAAAAATCGGCGATATCTCAGTCAAAAATCGGCCCAATATTGGTGCCCGATTTTATCTTAAAAAATCGCCGCCTGAAAAAAATCGCGATTTCTCGGCGACTTGGCGATATCTCGGCGATATTTTTAACTTTGCGAGTCTCACTTACTATCATTGCATTTATTTATCTACATTTGGCACATGCTGTGTACAATATTAAACACACATACACACATTTGTTTGATATTATCCCAATACCCCCTCAAAAGACAAATGCTCTCAAACATCATTCAGCCCCCCTCAATTCTTAAACACTTTCACAAAGAAGAACTACATAATGCATTTATTACTTCTCTACTCTTTGCGGAGTTGCGGACACATCTGGAGCCAGTCATCAAGTTTCCATAACTCTCACGTATCTTGCATTGAAGATAGAATCCACCTATACAACTATCCATTCTGCTCAATTAGTTTCCAATTACCTTTGTATTGAAGGTAGAAATCACAACAACATGGCCGTAAACTCACCTTGACTACTATCCATCACCAACATCAATCCTCCTAATATTCCCATTGTTCAGTTACTTCGTCTTAGAGGCTACCTTTATGTGGTCATCCTCTCATCACCATTGACACCACCCTCTTCAACATTATCAAGTATTGTGCATTTTACTTCTTCATTATTTAATTGATGCAAAGATTTTGTTTCTCCTCATTTTCTTCTAGGGGAAAAATTATTTGTTTGGTCTTGCACATCAAAATATCCACTGCTTTCATTGGGTTAGCCAGGCCCAAAGTCTGAGTTCAAACACATTTTTTGGCCAAAACATTCTCTAACATTCTGGGCCTTGATCTCCATGGAAATTTATCATCTCTAAAAATGTTTACTGGGGTTTGTACATGTCTATGCCAAATTTTGCTTATGTCCAAAATCTATATCCAGCATTATTGTGTTCTTGACAACTCTGCCATTTTTCACTGTTATTGTTTCATAAAAATATTCAAGAAAAATCAGCAAATAGTTCGGAAGCCAGTGTTACCCATCATATTGTATGAGGGCCTATTATTTTGTGATTTTTGTCACATGCAAATAAGAGATTTTCAGGTTAATGGGGCAGTGGATTGACACAGTGACATTATGGATTACACACTTACCTTGTAACATTGTCAGCCACCTTTGTTGTGGGTCCTGAGGTGTTTGAAGGAGAGTTGTTGTTCTTTCAGGTCGCTTCACTTTTATAGGTGATTATATCAGCTATTTGCATGTTTGACGTGGTTGATTGGTTGGTTGGTATATTTTGCATGGGTTTTTGAGGTTTCACTTAGATTATTGGTTCATTATTTTGATCGGTGGATCTTTAGCTCATTTTGCCAGATGGTATGAACACCAATTTGGATATTGGCAATGTGGCATCATTCGAGTGGTTGATTGTTTGCTGGAGGAGAGGGCTCCCCTTATTTGGCATCTTTTCACACATTTGGAGGCATGGCGACCCTCCATGCACATTCATTGAGGTCACTCCACTTGTAGCAAGTGGTTATGACAGCTATTTGCACATATTTCTATGGATTTCTCTTGAGCTAGGAGTTACTTATCCTTTGAAAGTGTGCCCTAACGAATTTCTTCTATTTTGGACATGTCTTTGGCATCTCTAGGTGGAATAATCCCTTTGTTTGATAAACGCCTTGGCTAGTGGAGCTGTTATTAGCATGTGGTTGGATTTGTATCTTGGCACTGTGTATGCACAATTTAGCAGCTTAAATAGTGCAAGGAAGACTAGCTACCATTCTTGCATGACCTCAGGATTTTCCTCCAATGTGTCTCTACCAAGGAAAATCCTCTCTTTAAGTCTCCTAAATCTCCCAAGGGAAATATAGACTAACCACGGGAGGTGTCCCCAACTAGACTTTCCAGTGTACTAAATAGAGGTTTTCACATGCATTGCCTAAGAAAATACTACAACTTGGGCTAGCTTTCTCAAGTACTAGTCAAGCTGATTTATGAGATAAGGCAACTAAGGATACTTCAGAAAATGTTAGGAGTTAAAAGTCAAGTTCCCTAGTTAGGCTAGGATAATGATGGTATGATGTTCTAGCATAGATCCAATGAAAAGTTTACGGAGTTTAGAGGATAAAAATCAAGGAGTTAAATAATCAAAAGGTTTAACTAAAGAACCATTAATGCATTGAATGATTAGCAGTACACCATAAACCATCAGATTTGCATAACATATGAAAGAAGTTTAATTCAAGTTCAAATATAGCACATGTTACGAAATGAAAGGCATCAACATAATAGAAAAAGTACAAATTAGATTCCTGATCTATGATGAAGTTACCCAAGTGTAAAGTGAAGCATACTATGTTGATAGCCAAGATTAAAGTGAGAAGACTAACTCAATTGTTATGAATGCTTCCTTGAGATATCCGCATGGTACATGGAAGTTTTTCTTGCGAGTATCAATCACTATAGGAAAAGGGGAGTTATTCAAATGATATCTCCTTTAGATCTTCCTCTCTTGCAAAGAGGCAAGTGTTGGACTTGAGGAAAGGAATCTTTTGCTAAAGGTCAAGACTAAGATCCTGTTTGTCTTGATTTGGAATTGTTTTGGATGCTTAAGTGTTTAAATCTTTTATTAATTACCAGAAATAGTGAGGGTGTATAACCGATAAAATTTAGTAGCAAATATAATAACAACCCCAAATCAGAAATACACAATGCTAGTATGGTTTAATGTGACATTCAACATTTAATATGCTTGCTGGAAATAAAATATAGCAGTTATTATATCAAAACAACGAAGGTGAAAATGACTTAAAGAACAATAAAATAAGTCATTCAGAACTTCACAAGTTTGCTGGAGATGAAAATTACAGTAGTAAATAGATAAAACAAGTTAAAAATTACATTAAATGGTGAATTACAGATTTACAACACTTGCTGAAAATTTTCAGCAGTGAATAAATTAAGACAACAAACTAATCATGGCTTCAAACAGTGAACTAAAGCCATCAAACATTTTATGAACTTTCTAGAATAAAGTGTGGTAGAAGGCAATCTAGAACAGCAAGTTAAATACTAGTAAATCTATGTGAAAAACTATCATGCATATACTAAGCAACCAATATAACAACTAAACAAGGAGAAATCAACCATGTGTAAGTATTTAGTCTAGAATTGAGTTTATAATTTTGTTGTAGCTTTCCTTAGTTGAATGTGGAATTTTAGGTGCATGGAAGGAAGCTAAAATCTTTCTCAAGAAGGTTTCTCAATGATTATAGTATACTATAGTTACGAAGCATACAAGTTGTGGATTAAAGATAGAAGTTTAGAAGTGGATGAGCTTTGGAGATCATGTAATACAAGAAAAAATGGAAAGAAGATTAGTGCCTTGTGTATGATTGGGGCTTATGGAGTCAAGTTCCTCCTCAAGTAATGGCCAAGTAATCTTCGAGGGAGTTGAGAGTTTTTAACACAATCCCTCCTCTTTTGCCAACTCAAGGCTTTGATCGTTTTTTACTCCAACCTTTGACGGGAGCCTACAGTGAACGAGGAGAATACATACATCCAAATCCTAGAGTAGACTATGCATCAAGAGGGTTAGCAAATGGTTAAGCAAGGTTAAATAGAAGTACGAAGATGAAGAAGTTTGATTAGACTATAAACACATACAACATATTTCATATAATCAAAGCAAGAAGGTTTTTACACAATTCTATATGTATTTTTACTTAACCAAAGTAAACAGGAGAACAATACCTCAAACCCTTGTGAAGAGTCTCCTTCCACTATGAAGAGCAAAACCCAAAATCACATAAGACACACCACAATGAAGAGCATAGGCACAAGAACAAAATCACTCTCTTCTATTCCAAGTATTCCAAGAGTTACAAGTTTATCTCTCCAAAATCTAACCCCTTCAAATGAAGTCTACTTCTCCTTTTATAGCTAAGGAGGTCTCTCTAGGGTTTGTTAGACTTGTCAAGGGCTTAATAAAATAATACATGAGTGGTGTTAGAGCATGTCAAATAAAATCATAAAATATTCCACTAATGCCAAGCAGATCCATGAGAGAAAATGAGAGAGAAGTGTTCACTCCCAAGCTACTAGAAGATGTCAAATGATGAATGCTAGTGCACCTTCCAAGTGAAGAATACCATGGGTGATCTCAAAACCATAGTAAAAAACCATGTGTGGTTCCAATACCATGAGCTAAGACCATGTGCAATCTCCAAACCATGTGCAAATACCATGAGCCATCCTCAAAACCATGAGCAAATACCAACAACACAACTTACCAAGTGTGCCCTCCTAGATGAGTCAATCATGTGCCATATAAGCCAAATAGTCAATGCGCCCTCCTAGGATGAATGTTTTTATCCACGTGTGAATAAAACAAGTAATGTGTGCCACATGTCAATATTATCATGAATTTGCCTCTAAACATATGACACGTGTGTGAGAGTGCCATTTCACCAAAGAAGTCCACTGATCATCTATAACGCATTAGGAAGCCTCCACATAATCCACAAAAGTGACTCACCATGCCAAATCATCACTAAGAATTTTCTTGCAATAACTTAATTATTAACCAAACTATAATTAGGCATTTCGAATTAAAACTTAGGGAAAAGTTTTAATTAAATGCCATTAATCCAAAAATGCATATAGCCATGTGAATTGAAAGGGAAAACTGCTTGTGATGAAGCCACATATCCTTTAATGATCATATGTTCTCACGTCTTTGCTCAAATCACCCCATAAATGCCTCTAAAGCTATGATGAAACTAATGTGATTCAAACTTGGGCTTTTTTAAATTAAAATTTAGGAAAAGTTTTAATTAAAAGCCAATTAATCAAGAAATTATATGAAACCAAGGGTATAAGGGTCAGAATGACTCCCAGAGTCAAGAACTCTGCTAACTGATACTGGCACCTGTCTCTGACATGTTACTCTGCTGGGTTGACCAAGTCAAACTGTTAAAAAAGTCAAGCTTGGTCAAACTGTCTAATTTGGAGGAGTATTCTGCAATTTGGCTTAGTAGGCTGACAGACAGGTCAATCGGGTATCCGAATCCATCAGTAGATTTGGAAAACAATGTGTGCATGAAAACCATGCATGGTCATGAAAATCTGACTGCAGAACATTGTGCAATGAGTCCAGCACCCCATAGTAATGACTGGTCTATGGTAGTTATGACCAAACGGGTGGCATATACATAGATAAAGGGCCAAACAGGTATCCAGATATGTGATCAGAATGCATGGACCCCATGTACAACAAAAGTTGGGCAACATGTCCCTCAATGACAAGATTGACTACAAACAAATTGGCCACATTGTTAATAACCACATAAAATTTATCCTATACCTCTTCATTGATCTGTTAACAATCCTTTCAAAGTTGTGGGTGAAATTCTGGAATTAATCACTCCATTCTATTGGTAACTCCAGCAATAGAGTAAGAATTCATGGTTAAATATGATATTTTTCTTTCAAGTTATTTCAGATTCACTTGCATACTTTTATTTCTTTGAATCAGCACACTCAATGGTTATATTATCTTTCCTATTGGTCTAAAGAAATTCATATTTCATTGTTGGTTATTTCAATTTAAATCTACAACATCAGTCTCATTTAGATCACCAATGTTTAATAGGATGAACTTCTATGCTCATCTTTAACTCCTTCTTTTGCATTTAGCGATCTATTCACTTAAAGGTTTGATTGCTCGTATTCAATGGTTATCTTTTACTTACCTTCAATGGTTAATGGTTCATGGATGTTTAGCCAAGGTTAGAGTTAGCATTATTTTTTGGATCTTTAATTTCTTGTAAGATTTTCTAACTCATTAATTTCCTTTATGTTTTGAACCATCATCCACCGAGAATCTAAGTTATTCGCCTCATCTCTTGAACTTAATTGCTTGTAGGGATTTACCCCTTGTGGCTTCTCAAGTCAAAAGTGACGAGAAGTATTTGCTAAGGTGACAATGGCACTGTTGCCATAGTTGCACATAGCTACACCTTGGCGAAGATCTTGAACTTTAGGAATGCCAGTTTTTGTGGCAACATGGCACATCGAGAAAAGGAATGCCTTGCATTTGGACACTTGAATACTACCATGGAAGAGGAGTAGTGGACTAACATCTTGTTGGAGTGCACACCATCTTGGAGGAGGGGCATTGAGCCCTAGGAGATTCTTGGAGGACATTTGATCTTGGGGATTGGATAAATACTAATATGCTACTTGTACATCTTTGTATTGTAGAGTGCTCCATGTGGGTTGCCTTGTTGGTTACTTATATGGACATAAGTAGTTGTTTTATTTTAGCTTCCCTCACCTACTCTATATAGAAAGAGAGGAGAGAGCTCTTGTAATCATTATGATCATTATACTCTATTCAATCTTTGTAATTGTCTTGGAGATGCTTGTAGGGGGAAAGAAGCTAGGGTTAGTGAGTAAACCTTGGGAAAAAGGCAAGATGTGACACAGATGTCTTGGATGTTCTTGGAAAGATTGCTCTTGTGAGATGCCAGGGTCTACTCTTGTAAGACACTAGGGTTTGTGCTATGCAAATAAACCCTAGAGAAGAACTTGTCAATGGAAGTGATGATGATTTTTCTTTTGGCTCTTGTTGTAGCACTAGGGTTCCAACCCTTGTAGAATGCATGCAAATATGAGCTAGCACCTTGGCTGGTTTTGTAGCTTTGTTTGTGTGATGCATGGAAGCTAGCAAAAGATCATGGAGAGCCTAGCTTCATGAGTCTTGAGCTTGATGTGGTGTCTTGCTTGGAAGAAGACTCAATTATCACAGTCTTGATGTTTCATGGAGGTCTTGGTGCTTGTGTCAATGCAAGAGTTGAAGATCTAGGGTTTGAGGACTCAAACCCTACGATAGTCATGTAGACTTGGATGCTCGTGCTAGATTTGTCTTTCCATGTACTTGTGTGATGTAAGATGGCTATGGTTTGTAAACCCTAAGAAAGACGAGCATTATTGTGGAGAGCTAGTGCGCTTCAAGCTTGGTGTATGTGCCAACTAGGACTTGCCAAAATTGATGCTAGCTTGTTGTGGATCTTTGGTACACTGATCAGCTTTGGTTGGGAATGATATCTAGCTAGAATGAGTTAGTGGCTAAGGTTTTATTATGTTTTCTTTAGCTAGGATTTGGAGAGCTTGATTTGTACCATATTTGTTATAGAGTTGTGGTATGTACTTATACTCATCTGTTATATATATATGTGTGATGTTACCAGCTGTCAAATTTTGCATACTTGCATATTTCTTTTTCAGGTTATGTTATCTTCATGATTGAGTAGATTTTAACGTTGGTTATGCATGCTAGTTTGACATAACATAGAGTTGAATGATTTAAGTGATTTAACAAATCTGGAAGATAAAGGGGCAGGTTTATTGCTGTAATAACCTGTGGTAATAAAATATCTACATATTTTTAATTTGCTTGGGAACTGTGTTGTAAAGGCTGTAACTTGTTGGCATTGAAGTACACTTGTTCGATATTTATTTTCTTTGGTTGCTTGGTGAATTGTTTTGGATGGTTAGGTGTTGTAATTTAATATTTCAGATTCAGCCGAGGATCAAAGTTCACAGGAAATAGAACTAGGAAGCCTCAAAGGTTGAGGTGAAATTCAGAAGTTGCATCAATTGTCTGATTCTCGAAATTTAGATGCACTGCCCTAGAAGATGGTACAAATCTACAAAAAGTCTCATTGAATCTGCTGAAAGGACTAAAAAGGTGCAAAGAAGAAGGGTGTTGGTGAATTAGAAGATAGAAACCCTAGAAAACTTTGTGTTGTTTCCAAAAATGTTGAAACCCCTGATTTCCAGATCTGGAATAGCCCTAAAAAACTGGGTTAAAACCCTAGTTTCAGACATAAAACCATCCCATGGGCTATTTTTACTGGCCACAACTCTGGTTCAGCTTCAAAAAAGTAGTTGGATAAGGAAGAGGAAATTCACCCCTGTTATGATACCATGTTGAAATTATAAGAGATAAGGATTGAATAGAACCACCAACAAACCCTAAATCATCATGAACCATAAGCACATCATAATGAGTAGAGATGATGAACCCAAGAACAAGAGAAACTCAAGATATGGTGCTTGTAGGCTAAAAAGTCAATCACTATGCATTGAAATGATGAGGTGATGAAAATGAGAGCTTGAGCGATGGATTTATACACAACTCAAGTGAGGCATCCCTTCAAGTAGAGAGGCCTCTCTGCAAAAGGGGGTTATTTTCCCACAAATTTAGGACACACCCCAAGAGGGTGACTATGCTGCCCTGGTCAAATATATAAAATATACAATAAAGAGGGTGCCTAGCCATAAATGACCACATTTGAAGATGCATCAAATTCCCCTCAGCCTTCTTTAAGGGAAGAAAATGGATTTTTGTTTGTTTGTTTTGTTTTGTGTTTTTAGGACACAAAAAAAAACCTAGAGTACCCATGAAGTACTGAGGTATCTGATTTCTGCAATGGATGTCCATGGTGAAGTCCCTTGCCGTCTCTGACATAGTAGGGAGGGCAGGGATGTCCCCATTGATATCACTACATCCAAGGAGTAGAGGTAAACATGTCCCCAATCCTTGGGGTTGTGTCCTTGTGGAATACCATAAAACTCATTTTGGAATTATGGTTACAACAGTTGGTACTTGCATGAATTATTCTTCTCATTTTTTAAGATTGTATGCCTCAGCTCTGATTTGGCATGTAATACTTTGGTAATGTTTGTTGATGATCATAACTTGAACAAGTGGTCCTGCATAGGTTAGGTATCATGCATGTAGAAGTTGTCCACTACCTCTCTAGGTACTTGTTTAATTTATTGACCAAGTGACTTTTATATTTCTTTCCTAAGTCTAACTCAGGAAAAGCACAATAATTAATATAATGTTGGCTAATGACTAAAGGCTTACTAAAGTGAAAAGTTACGTGAAATTTAGATCTAGTCGTGACTGTTGATCTTAAGTGAGGCTCAAGATCTAATCTTAGCCATTCATCACTTTGGAGATTGAGAGTTAGTGTTTTGGTCATTGAAATGCTATTAAAGAATGCCTAAGTTGAGGAAAAAGACACAACAACACAAGATCATTTGAGAGAGTGATTTTTTCAAAGAGAAGAGTGACAGACTCCGTGAGTGAGACTCAATGGCTAAAGTGAAAGAGAGAGAGAAAGCGATTTGCTACAGGAAGAACAGAGGAGAGAGAGGCGTCGATTTAGTGGGTTGTACCAGCTGAACCGAGAGAGAGTTGATCCATACAACCATAGAGGAATGTTTGTACGGATCCATATGGATGACGTAGAGGTGACATGACGGGGCCAATTACTCAGTGAGGCGATTTGCTGAGGGACGATTTCACTAGGGGCTGATTTGCTGAAGAGAGAGTCGATTTGCTAGGAAGGATTAATTCACTCAAGCGGGACGATTTTCTAGAGGGACTGAGTTACAGGTTCCATTGTTGTAAATTTATGAATTTCTCTTTGAGCCAAGATCTAATAAAATAAACATTGAATGCTGGTTTTTTCCCTAATGAGGTTTTCCAGGGTAAACACTTGTGTCAAATGCGATTGGTTTCCTGTTTTGTTTCGCTGCATATTGGTTAAGCATATCAAGTGTATTTTTGTTTATAATTTCAGCAATGAGCTATAACAACATTTTATTTTTGGGTATAAAAGTTATTGAGAACAAAGATTAGATCTGGTATCGAGAATTTAACATGGTATTAGAGCTCAATAAAATCTAAGAAGAAGGAAATCGTTTGACAAGGGTTTACAATAGAAACAAAAAAAAATGTTCTTTGGTCATGTTATTTGATTGGATAGGATGGCAGCAACCGGATTGAGATTTGAAGACTGGTTGGAGGGTGAATCCAACTACAATCCCTAGAAGGAGAGGATCACATTAAGGCTAATGGAGAATGGGATTTGGGAGTTTGCTAATCAACAACAAACCCCTCCTACTATTGCTACACAACCAGCTGCCCATACTCAAAAGGACGTGAAAGTGGGGTTGATCATTCTGTATGCAGTGAAGGATCATGTGATCCCCCATCTATTTGAAAAGAAGATAGCCTGGGAAATGTGGGAAGCTTCGATGAAGCTCTACTAGAGTGATAACCACGATAGGAAGATGGTGCTGAGGGAGGAACTCAGGGACACCAAGATGTCCAAATTGGATACAATGGCTTCTTATCTTACCAAGATCAAATAGGTTTTTGATAAGTTGGAAGCAGTTGGGGAGACAGTGAGAGATCAGTGTCCGAACAAGAAGGGAAAGAGTAAGAGAAGTTGTAGCATCAATAGACACACAGGTGAGTGACTTCCCTTCAATGTTCAGGAAGGAGTTCTCATTTGTGTCTTGTCTTTTTGGCACCTTAGCAAAGGATGCATGGTTCGTGGACAGTGAGGCTTCTTGTCATATGGCGGGATTGTGTGATGTTTTCACTAGTATTTCAGAGGAAGACTTAGAGCTACATGTGGAGCTTCTTAACGATGCCAAGTGTGGAGTTGAGCGGATTGGAGATATTCAATTCCAGTTGGAGTTTGGAGGTCCTTTGGAGGTGAAGGATGTGCTATATGTACTAGGGTTAACAAAGAACCTACTAGTGATTTCAGCCATGGAGGACAAGGGGTGTGATATCTATTTTCAATATGGACAAGTGCTTGTTAAGATGCGGGGTTTCAATCCATAATCAGGGGGAGTGATTGGAAGCAAAGTGGGTAACTTGTACTTGTTGAAGGCTTAACCTATATGTGCTTTGGTTCATGAGAGTGACAATGACAGTTCGTGTGAGTTATGGCACAGGAGGATGGTTCACTTGCACCATAGGGCATTGCCAATATTGAGGGAGATTGTCACTGGCCTTCCATAATTTAGTGTAGAGCAGTAGGGTGTGTGTAAGGAATGTGCACTTGGTAAGTATGCCAAGATGAAATTTTTGAGTAGTGATAATAGGTCCAAGGGGACATTGGATCTGGTGCATTCAAACATATGTGGTCCTATGTCAGTGGCATCGGTGGTTGGTTATAACTACTATGTGACCTTCATAGATTGTTTCTCTAGGAGGACATGGATTGAATTTATGAAGACCAAGGACCAGGCCTTCGATTGGTTTCGAGAGTTTAAGGCTCTTGGGAAGAACCAAATAGAGAGAAAGATCAAAGTCTTGAGAATAGATAATAGGGGTGATTATACTGGCAACAAGTTCAAGGAATTCTGCAAGGAAGTAGGGACTAAAGAGCTGACAGTACCTTACAACCCGCAGCAGAATGGGGTTCTAGAGAGGAAGAATAGGGCCATCATTGGAGCTTCCAAGGCAATGTCCATGATCAGGATTTACCCAAGTTTCTCTGGGAAGAAGCATGCCACATGACATTCTACATTTAGAATAGGAGTCCTCATAAGGTCTTGGAGAACAAGACTCCTAAGGAAGTATTCACAGGAGTGAGACCAAAGATTGGTCACTTTGGTATCTTTGAATGTTTGGTTTATGTGCTTGTACCATCAAAGAAGAGAACAAAGTTGGAACCTTCAACACAAAATGGTATTTTTGTGGGATATAGTGAGACTTCAAAGGCATACAGAGTATACATTCGATTACTAGGGAAACTGTGGTGAAGAGACATGTTCAATTTGATGAAGAGCCGAGCCTCTAGGAAGTCACATGAACCCCTTCCAAAATGGTAGAAGATGACGAGCGAGAGGCTCCGAAGTGTAAGGAGAAACCAACACTAGTAGGAACAGGGACTCAATCTTTAGATTAGGAGGAGTTGGAGGTGTTGTCACATATATAGTGGCTGGGCTACCTTTGTCCCTGAGCAATACTGAGTAGTTCGTTGAGCCAGTCCTTTACCATGAGATCAACAGATGATGAGTCAGCAGTTGATGATCTCTCACTTTCAGCAAATCCAAAGTATCCAGATTGACTAGTTCTATGCCATGATTGAGCCTCATGACCCCAGATTTGATGACCGAGTTGGCCATTCTTATGACCTAGAGCAGAGATTGACGTAGTGCCTATGTGTAGCAGCAACAATTGTCCCAGTGATTTTTAGATTGTTTTCAGATCCAGTGCAGGTATATGACCCAGGTGATATTTTAGTTTGTGCACATGGATTTTGATGTTGCTATGTTACCTAGTTTAGTAGTGAGACTCGGTTCTTATGGATTATATGTTGGCAATACTTTATCTTGGTTTACTTGGAATCTAAAGTATGAATGAGCTAGTGGGTTTTGATCGAGAAGTTCCTTTGTATACTCGTTGGCCTTTCCCTACTCCCAGTATAGATTTAGGCTTTTCCCCTTCAGTGACACAACTTGCTAGTCTTGGCATCATTTCCACTGTCTTCGTCCATCCGTTGCCTTCCCACTTGTATTAACTATCTGAGACTTGTAACTTGACTAGTGACGCCTGGGATTTCCCCCACCTTCACCTCTACGTTGGAATAGGTCTCCATGTATAAATTGTGTCTCGGTGTTGGTTTATGTGATTATTTTCACATGGAATGTCTACCTCTAGGTCTTGAACACAAGTAGTATTACTAAAGAAAGTGTCTCTAGACACTAAGGCATCGGAGCTTAAAGTTATTCTAAATGGATTTCCTTCCAGCAAAGCAACAGTGTCTTGAGACACTACTAGAGAAAAAATAAAACTAGTCAATGGCCAAGATATGAGCACTCATCCATTATATGGTGTAAGGCTCATGTATCCCCACAGGGTATCAGGGAGGAAAGCCCAAGAAGGCTGAGCCTTAGTCAATTTTTGGAAGCCCAAAAGGCTTTCCAAGGCACCTGCTCTTGGATGTTGGAAAGTTACCAATGAAAAATAAAGTTGATGGCTATAGGATGAGCACTCATTCTTTGTATAATATTCGGCTCATCTGCCCCCACAGGGAAGCAGGGAGAGACTGTTGATGAAATTGTCATTGATGCCAACATGGACTTGCTGTGGCTCCACAGGATGTCATTGATGCCACCAAGTCCCACCTGTAGTGCCTTGACCCCTTACAGAGTGGGTTTGCACCTTGCAGTGCCTTGGATCCCAAATAGAGTGGGTTTATGCCTTGAAGCACATTGTACCTGGTTGACAAGGTCCATGTACCCACAAGCTTGGATCTTGATGCCACCACCTTGCTGAAGATGTTGAAGACCTCGCTGATGGCGTTGAAGACCCTGGAGATGGTCCTGAAGACCTTATGGAAGTTGGAGAAGCCCTAGATGGGTTGAAGAAGCATTAATAACCCATTATGTGGTCATTCTTGCTCTGATGGTGTCATGGTACCCCAGGAGAAACCAAGCTACCCCACAGGTGATATCATGTTGGATCATGTGGTTGAGGCGGTTAAAGAAGACCATGAAGCCCCTTGCTTGATGAAGAAGCCCATGAAGACTTGGAAACCCTTGATGAAGACCTTGATGGCCTTGCAAAGGTCATGGAGCCCACTACTTGTACTTGACATGGTTAGATGGCATGATGAGGTGGTCATGAGGTCTTAAAGATGGTCCTGAGCACATGAGAAGACTTGGCACCCACACAGGGTGGCATGATAGCACTTGGCCACCTAGACACACTAAATGATGGTAACTTTGAATACACACCCTTGAAGTTGGGGTGTAGGTGTTGTATGCCACCTAATGACTTGCAAACCTTAAGAAGTGATGTGGTGGATACCCTATGAACCTTGATGATGTGGCAGAGAAATAATGACAAAGAATTACATACATTTTAATGGTAAGGTTTGACCCTTGAAGGAAGGGTTTGTGTGAAAAAATGTTCTGAATTCGTAGACTGAGGTAAAATAGTAAAACACTTAAAGATTTGAGGGAGATCCCAGTCAAAGGAAGATTTGTATTATTTGGATTTAATTTTTATTACAAGTTGGCTCAAAATTAAAATTAAAATAAATATATGTATGCATGTCGGCCTAGAAATTTTTGAAAATTGTGTATAAATAGAGGCCTCACGTCCTCATTTTAGCATGAAGAATTTCGGTGGAGTTGGAAGCAGCACTGAGTTTTTTTTTGGTGGACTGAGGTGAAGTTTGGATTGAGGAAATTCAGCAGCAGCAGCCTCAATCCAAAACTTAAAGGATATTTTTTTTTTGATCTTTTGCTGCCCCAAACTCACTCCCGAATTTTTCCAAGAGGGAGAGCTTGCTCAGCTGTGGTAGATCTCGTTGACTTAGGTGGACTGTGGAGGAGCAGTCAGTGAATCTTGTCTTTTATTCAGCAGCAGTAAACCTTGGTGTTGGAGGCTTTTCACACGATGAAAAGGTGAAGGAGTGAGCTCGCTAAACTCGCAGACTGAGGAAATTCGGAGGAGCAGTCCAAGCTAAAGAAAAACACAGTCCCGAATTTTTCCACAGATGGAGGATAATCTTTTTCTTTTGGGGTTTAATCTTTATGTCTCTGCTACTCGGTGAACAATTTCGAACCTTAACTCCACATTGATGCCAAGTTTGATGCAGTCCATTCTTGGACTTGCTTGGGGTTAAAACATTTTGAATTTGAAGCCTTTCCACAGTCTGAATTTTGCTTGCTTGACAGTAACTTGGGTTGTGATTATTGCTACCTTCTTTTGATGATGAAACTGAGCTTTTCACGGTGAACTCTTTAGGGTTTAACAATCCAAGTCTTGACTGGGTTTGAGGTCATCTACAAGCATACATACAGTCCAAGTTTTGTGTGCTTACTGCTACCTTCTATTTGATGATGGAGCGAAGCTAGCAGAGAAGGCATTTTGTCAAATCGTGAAGGAAAAAGGAAGCATTATTATTACTGTTCAAGTTTGTGTGGAGGACACTGCCAGTTCATTGAGTTCACTTCATTTTTATACCCTCTGCTACAACCAAAGTCGTGGTCCCTTTGGAGTTGACAACTTTCCCAAGTTTCAGTAAGCTGCGAGGGTTATTGTTTCCATTTGTTGGTTGTCATGCTGAGTATATCTTCCTACGCTGTTGGGAGTGTTTATGGTGACCATAATATATCGACAACGATATATAGCACTTCCCTCTCATTATATGGACTACTATTGTTGCAAAGAAAGCATTTGTGAGGGAATCCTATAAAAGCTGATCACGTGAAAAAGAACAATACATCTGTAAAGAAGAGTTTCTCCAGTACACTACAGGATGCCATTTATTCCTGGTTGTCTATCAGTCATTTCCAGTCCTGTACAAGGTCTATATTTGCTTGGGAATAAAGTACATTGGATCAAGGAAAGAGCACATGGATCTCTATAGCTGAGGTTGCAAGTGTAGTATTGAGCTAGAGCATAGAATGAGTCACTACCGAGGTAGCCTGTTGGGTACAGATGTAGAGATGATTGAATTTGTGAGACATACAATTTCATACAGAAACTGAGAAGCTGCAAAGCAAGTATATCTTGGCATTTTAGAGTTGATATCTAATGCAAAGGAGTCTTGTGTTTCACTAGTCAATGATAGAGAAAGCTAGAAGATGTCAATGACAAGTTGTATTGCAGAACCTTGAACAACAGAATGTTACACTTACACCTACAGCTATGAAGACCTTGATAATGATCAGACCTTGATGATTGATAAGCAGACCATGCAGAGTTGCAGCAGTGAAGATTGTTGAGCAGTGAAGAGGATGAGTAGCAGAGGTTGACAAGCATAGAATGGCAGCAACAATGTTGATAAAGAGGAGAGATTGATGATCAGTGATAGGAGCTATATGATGACTTGATAGTGAACAGCAGAGATGAGCAGACCTTGGTGATTGATGACTAGATGAACAATGTTGATGATAGTAGCTGCCCATGTTTACACATGAAGAATGATGATCAGAGAAAAAGATGAGCAGCAACAGAACAGATTAAAGAGACAGATGTTGTTGATGTGACAATGAGCTTTAATTGTAAAAGCAAGCTTGTCTTTCTTTTGAGGTTAGGATACCTCAAACCCTTCTTAGCAGGGTCTAAGAAAACCAGGCAGGGTCCTGGATGAAGAGTAGGTGCTCTTTGTATCAGTAGATGTTGATTTTACGTCACGGTTGTAGCCAGTCCAAAACTAATACAAAAAGATTACAAAATTATATGGTGGTGTTCTTTTGTGTTATGGTTTTTGATGATTCAAATGCTTATGATATGTGAATGATGAAGTGAAATGATTATGAAATTGGTAGAATAGTGGAATAATGAATTGGTAATTAATTGTGACAAGTTAAGAAAAGTTTTAAAATTGGCTTTACACTGATTCACCCCCCCCTCTCACTGTCTAATAGAGACTGGCTCGAGAAGGTCATCTCTTTGTCATTATTTGGAGCCCAGAAGGCTACCAGGGCACCTACCTTTAAGGACCAACTAGTGAATTAAATGCTGAGCAAATAAAGTATCAAAAAGGTTGCTTGTATAGAGTCTAGTGGGTTTTCTCATTCATTCCACGCATTTGTGAGACACTACCATGCCCTATTGTTCACCTAGTCCAACCTATGTGTTGTGTGGATCCCCTTGTCCTTCAGCCCAAGTGCTTACAATGTCGATTCATCAAGTCATCCCTTGGCCTTACCCGCTGTTTATGATCCCTTCACCCTTGACTAGCAAAAGGGCTAAATCTATAAATGAGTATACACTGGAGGTTCTTGTTTTGAAGCAACTGATCATTTTAATTTGGATTATTATTATATTTATTGTGCTTATACTTTCCATCTAAATCTAATCATACTAGAAGTGTCACTGGTAACATAGATAATTGAGCATGCATGTCCACTTGTATTTTGCAATATCATAGTTTAGCACTTGGTTCATCATTTGGTCAGTTTTGACTTGGTCAAGTCAGTATTGGCCAGGCCATGGGTAGGATCCAAGATGAGTTATAGACCGACATTTATGGTCTACATGTGTCCATTAGACATATTCATGCTTTAGATGGTGATTTATTATGATGGCTTGTGTTATTTTTATGATTATCAACATTTACGGGCTTTATTATTTTTATTGTTCTGACATGGATGGGGTCTCTGATGTACTTTTGTGATGGACTTATGGGGTATGAGTACTCATTCCTAGTGGACTTGGACATTCTGAGTAACATTGTCTCCTTGAAAAGAAGGCAACTTATCTATAGCTTTTTCTGGAACTTCATGACGGTAACCAACAATTTTAGAGAAATCACATGGTCTATAATAATTGTTCATTGTTTAGTTTGGTTTACTTGGATAAACAACAAAGGGATATTAGAAATTGACTTCTTCTCCAAGACTTGTAAAGATTCTATAGGGAGCAAGTTTGTTTAACTTCCTCTAAAAGCCTTTTCAGGATCTAAGAGGGAGCTAAGCAAACCAAAGGGCTCCAGGTAGAATACCTTTCTATATATTTTGAAGTGGAGTCGCCACTTGGAGAACAAGTAGACTTTTAATATGGGTAAAAGAAAAAAAAAATTAAGGTTATTTCAAATTTTTTATTAAAACTTAAAGAATTAAATTGAAGAATTAAAGAATTAAATCTAAAATTATTTAACTAATGTCAAGACCAAGGACAAAAGACTTGTCCCTAGCAACGGTGCCAAAAATGTTGCCGCCAAAAACACGCTTGGACAAGGGTAAGTCTCCCAACCGTTGTGTGTGTTCCTAAGGGCAACTTATGAGTTGAGAACCCACTGTCACCTCGGTTATACACTCCTCCGTTTAGACCACAACTCCTAAAGGCCGAGGGGGGTAATCCCTACTTACTAAGTTCTTTTTTGAAGAAAGTTTTTTGGGAGTTGTAAATTACAAAAATGACAATCAACGTGCAGTGATGCAAATATTTCAATGTCAAGCAAGCCCTTTAACAATCAACCATTAATGTATGAAAGAGAGAAACAATCAAATAATCAAAATGATCAGTGTCGTCTCTACTCGGGCTATGGAGTCACAATAATCAACTTCAAATAATTTGCCTAAAGCATCAACTCATTTAATTTAACAAATATTCAAGAACATGATGAATTCCAATAAATGAGTAAGTTAAAATAAAGTGATTGCAAAGTAGAGAAATGTAAATGATTGTAACAATGTTATGCAAGTGGTCCTGTAAGTTTTAGTAAATTTTATGTCTCTCTTTGACTTAGGGAATTAAGGTCTTTGTTGCAAAGAAATGAACTATTTTAGATGTCTACCCCAAAAGACTATCTCCTTCGATTAGAGAGAGAATGCCAGGTGCTCAACATGGGAACACAAGGTTCCCACCTAGCTCCACGCGTCAAACTCGAAACTTGCTGGGTGCTCAATTGAAGGACTCAAACTGCCACAAAGCCCCCTATGGCCTCTACCCCACTAGCTCCATAGGTCAAGCCCCATTTTCTTCTTTCTAATGAAGATACTTATTTGGGTGCCTATTAAACTAGCCAACACAAATCTTTGCCCTTTCTCGTCACCCTAGATCGTTCGAACCGGCGGGGGGAGAGGATACAGGGAAAAAACGGGGCTTGTGGTAAATTTTATCCTTAAAGAAAAAATAAACAAAACAAGCCAAGCGCGATATCACAACGGAGGTAGAGCCTACTCGATTGTGAGGTGCGAGAAAAAAGAAATAATCAAATACTTCAAATAAAAATGCTAGCCAACGTGATTTCACATGGATGGGCAAAGCCACTTCGCTTGTGAGGTGCGGGCAAAAAAAAGAAATAAGCAGATACTTGGAATAAAATGCTAGCCAACGCGATATTGCAAGGATGGCAAAGCCAAATCACTTACAAGGTGCGGGCAAAAAGTAAAGAATAAAATAAAAACAAAATGAAACTTTAACTAATCTAAAACCCGCGCCAATCAACAATTGCTTATGCAAAGGTGGGCAAACCTAACTTCTATTGCTAGCAATGGATGGCAAATAAATGAGATTTGATTAATCTGAAAATGCGAAGCAAGAAATCAAGTCCAAGAGACTCTCTTGGACTTGTTACAAAGGTTGAAATTTCAGCGTAAAGAAAGAGGTAAAAGGAGAGAGAAAAACCGTGTTTTTTCCCTTTCTTGAGATGTCCTTGAAGCTCTTCCTTTGGGGTGGCCTTAAAACTCTTCTATGGCTGAAATTTGATAGAGTTTTTTCTTGTTTTGTCACTAACCTGCTGAAAACCAGCAAACAAAAAATGATAAAATGTGCCCAAAATCACTTTTTGGGGAAGTTAGTATGTTAGTGCTATATATATACAAAATTTATACAAAGTTGCCAAATGAATAATTTTGAAAGAACTTGAGTATGAAAGGGTTGAAACCAGATTTTAAACACTCAACAAACTAAAACTAAAATGCAGAAATTTGTATGTAAAGAAAGAGAAAAATGGTCCTTTGTTCTTCAAGAAGTGAAGCAATGGGGCATCCAACCGAGGAATCCCACTCTTCAATCCAAACAACTTGCAACTTGTAAGATTTTTACTACACAACTACTAGAAGGTGAGAATCAAATAATGAGCAAAGAAATCATAAACTTCAAATTGGAAAATATATGAACTTCTTTTGCTACAAGAATGAAAACTCACAAAATTTATGGAATACAAATACCATAAATCTTACCAAAGCAAATTAGTATGCTTCCTTGGCCAACCAAATTTGTGTAGCTCCTTAAGCATGGAAGCAAATCATCAATGAGAACAATGGATGCAAGATTTCTCCAAAGATTTTGATTACCAAAGCCAAATGGCTGAAAATTATAATGGCCCAAGCAAGAGCAAGGGAAAGAATGAGAGCATGAGCAAGAGAGTGGGTGTGAGTGTGTTTTTGTGTAACCTAAATGAGGAGGGGAAGTCTCCTTAAATAGGAAAAACAAAAGAGAGAGGCTCTTTGCATGCTAGACAAGTGTCACAAAGGAGAGAGGGGGGCCCAAGAGAGGGGGGGCGAATTTGCTCAAGGAGGGCAAAACCAAGGTTTGAGATCTCAAATATGGGGAGAGAAACCCCCAATTTAATGCTTCCAAGTTATATACTGAATGGTATTGAGAATATGTTTGGATTTGGGAAGAGTGACTCTGCAGGGAAAATGTGGGTTAGATGGAGTCGTGGGGGGATGTTCAACGCTACACCAACAACGATGTAGCCTAACAAAACCCCACAGTCGCTTTCTAGTTGTTACCGCTTTCCCTGAAGAATTTGCCCACTACTTCTCAAAGCCGTTATGTCGGATTTTCATAATGTTATGGGTGGTTACTTTTATTAATATGAGTTGATTAATTAGATGTGAAAAAATTAATAAATGCACGATTCTGCTTTTGATATCCGCAAGAATCAGACAAAGATGCGAGGGGTACAGCATACACGGGATAGGAAAATGTTTATTTCAATTTACGAAAGCAAAGTATAAAAGATACAACCCTTTTAGGACGGATTGTGTGCATGTGTAAACAAAAACATCAAATAAACTTGTGAGACTAATTACTACAACAATAAAATGTCGGGTTAGTATTTGATTACTTTGATTGAAATTGTAAAGTTAAAATAAACTTAACTGATCTAAAGATTATGGTAATCAGATATAATTTAAAAAAATCAAACAACTTCAAGGACAAATATAGTCTCCCCCCAAATAGGGGAAGAAGGACATGGGAGGCGTAATTGTAATGTCCTCTTTCAACTAAACCACCCTGAGACACCCATTAACTTATCTTATTCCCATAGGTTCAAGTGGGTCTTAAAGAAAAGAGAATAACTGAGGACTGATAGCACTAGGAGCAGAAAGGTACAACAATTCAGTATTATCAAATCATTAGTGTAGTGAGAAGGCCATCAAAGTTCATATCCTAAAGCATGCGGAGCATGCAGGCCTTATTTCTTGAGTGTTAAAGTCAACATGAAATTAGAATTGCATGCATGCAAAAGTGAAGCGAAAACCCTAAACGTGACATGCAAACCCTAAAAGCACATGATCATCTATTTAAGAAGGGTTATTGGACTAAAGAAGGTATCTATTATTATTATTGTTGATTTGGAGTCGTGGAGCAGCAACACAACGTGCAACAACAACAATTGGGGTTGAAGACAGAGTCTTCAGCTAATGAGGGTTCGACAGTGAGATATCTGCCTTAGTCTCCTTCAGGTCTTCCATCAACTCTTCATCTTTATTCATTCATATACAACTATTTGGCATCCATCGGAAGATCTTTTGCAGGGACACGTGTGCAGCTGGGGATTTAGCTGGAAAACCCCAAAGCATTCGCTGGGTATCCGGATCTCAGTTTATCTTCTTAATATTGGCATCATCTTCATCAACAGGATCATCCTACGGTATTGGGTGATCATCAGCATCTAGTTTGCTCATCTGGAGCAGTTCTCATCAATTTCATGTAGTTGGGGGCGTGAGCAGCTAAACAGGTATATCAATTCGCTAGCCTTCCTAGAGGGGTTAGAACCTCTGCATGCTTTGGTCGTTCTCTCTAGCACGGGAAGACCATCATACCGGCAAAACCTCGTCTTCATCAGGAAGCTCCTTCACCAAAAATGTCACCTTCAACTCAGGAAGGGGTTCGTGCTGCTGGGTGGTAACACCGGAGGAAGGGAGCACCAATTCTTCATCCGTTCAGCTCTTTATGCATGCGTATTATCTCTGGAGTATTATCAGCCTGATTATCAGTGGTAAGTGTTGATCTTCTCTCTGCAAATCTCTGCCCTAGTGTAGCTATAATTTAGGGCCATTGTTTCGGCACCTTGCATGCAATGTTTTATTTAGTATTCTTGCATATTATAAGTATATAAGTAAGCCCTAGAATAGAAAATGGTAGAATATCAGTATTTGGGATATTACAATAATCCCACTTGCTCTTTTATTAAATTATTACAATGTTGATAATTAAATAAGGGATGCCTTTTGACCTTATCCTTCGATCAAAAGGCTTACAATGGCTTGCTAGAAGAAGGGGGTTGAAAAGGAGGGATTTGGAGGTGCTTTGGGAAGCTAAAAACTTTGAAATTTCACTAGCACTTCCTCTTGTCGTGTCAACAAAGTGCAAAAACCAGCAAGCTAATCGTTTGTAAATTAGTGGATTAGTATAAAAATACAATAAAAATATTACAACTTAGTACTTGCGAAAATTAAAGGAATTTAAGCCACTTCAAGTACTAAGAAATTAACCAGATCTAAGCTTACAATAGCAAGTTAAAAGTACTTTTAGATCTAGTAAAATAAACAAGCTAAGAAGAAATCTAAGCTTGCTTTTGAAGGTAACCAAGAAAAAGATTGATTTAAATGATGAAGAAAGAGCCCTCAAGCACTAGCTTGAATCTTTGTGATGATGTAGAGGTTCTTGAAATGCAAGAAGTATTAGATTTTAAGATAAGGAATGAAGAGAAAAGGGATGCAACCGAGCTCCCACTTTTCCTTCACTTAAAATGATCTGCAAGCTACACAAAACTTTAAACAAGTGAGATCAAATCTAGTGGTGATTAAAATGAAATAAGAAGAACATAAGTATTCCCGACCACAATCTGTTGCTTCTTAATCTCAGATAATCAAACACAAGTAAACAATTTAAGCTTTTAAATGTTTACTCTATAACCTAGAAAGTGATTTCTAAGCTATATGTTAGATCTACAAACTTATAAAAAATAATCAACAACTTAGCTAAATATCACCTCGATTAAGCGCAACATTCATATTCATAAGATCTTGCACATTTCAGACCTCCAAAACCTCAACTTTATTCGAAAAATGATAACAATAATACATTACAGGAGTAGAGGTTACTTGCTTCATGAAAATGAAGAGCAAGTGCCTTCAACCTTGCTTAAATAGAAAAATGAAAGACCCAGAGGGAGCGCACTTGACGAGCTTGGAATGAGTTGGATACGATTGGCAATGAGTTGGTAAAGGTGAAAAAACCTCATCCCTTTGGAAACAAAACCCAACATACTACTTTACTTCACACTTTCCATCCCTTTCTTGGGAGTTGTGCCCACTTGATGAGGAAATGCACCCTCTTTCTTTTTAGCAAAATCGCCTTACCTCAATTTCCTGAGAAAAACACTTCGAAGTGTTTTAGAAACGTTAGGAATATCTCCAAATCGCTTTGCCAACGCAAAAAACTCACTTACAACATGTTTTTTGAGTTTTCAGAAATTGTCGAATTTTTTTTTTCTTCATTTTTTGGGTTTTTTCAACTAAAAGTTCATTAAGTGAAAAATAAATCACTTAAAAACTTAGGAAAGTGGGTGTAGAGGTAAAATGGGTGCTCTAAGTTAGAAAACGAGCATCCCCATGCCCAAATCGGACTCTAGACCACACTTTTATTACATTTTTAATTTTCTCAATTAAACTATTAAAAAATAGCCTAAGTTTACGGGGATTTATTTTTTCAAAACTTAAAAAAAAATCCCAAGGGGACCTACTACATGTTCATATGACTCAAAAACAATGATTAGCATGGTAATATACATTGATACCTAGGTTTTAATAACCTCCTAAGGTTAACCCACCAAGACACTTACTCTAGCTTTGGAGGAGCGGATGAAAAACTCAAAAATCATACGTCATTAAAAAACGACATATAATTCTCAAGGAAAAAACACCCTAGATTAAAGTATTGATGACTAAGTCCTAGGAAAGCCAAACCTTTTACATAATTTTCATCATGCAAAGTCATTTATTACAATATCCCTGCAGGGTATGAACATGTAAAAAAAAAGAAAAAGGGACCAACACTTGGTCCTGATGAATCCTTGGAAATTTTGAGCACTGAGTAGGAACAATTGACTTGTTCTAATCCTTGGTGGCTCACTAGTGGATAACAAAGCATAACACGTTGGGTTCATAGAATGTTGAGGATCTTGTTTATGTGCACTCTAGCCTTTGCCTTGCATCTCATAAGAGTCCAGAATATAGCAGTGGGCCTTCTAAAGAATGGGATGTGGATCCAGAATTTCTTGACTGGGACATCTCTCTTGCTGCCCTGAATGAGGAACCCTAGTAGTGGAATTGACTTTCTTCCTTCCACTGCACATTTTGCTACTGAGCATGCTTCTTCTTCTATTTTTGAGGAGGATTATGACAACGAGGCTGATAACTATTAGTCTTTAGTTTTACAGTCTACTCTTTATTTCTTTGTTGCATTGTACTTAAGTTGCAGCCTCATGCATAAAGGCTGATTTTCAAATATGAGTTATGATTTATCATTTATAACTTTAAAATTTAATACACACACACACACATATCATGTTTCCAAATTTTGGGGGGTCGTGTTGCCCTTGTTTTGAAGTTTTTCCCGTTTTCTTGTTTTGTGTGACTTAGCTTTGGAGATTGAGGGTTAGGGTTTTGGTCATTGAAGTGCTATAAAAGAAGCCTGAGGAGACGAGAAAGACACACAACAACACAAGATCATTTGAGAGAGTGATTTTCTCAAAAAGAAGAGTGAGAAATTCAGTGGATGAAGAGAAAGAGAGAGAGAGAGAACAAATTGCAGCAGGAAGATCAAAAGGAGAGAAAGGGGCCGATTTAGTGGGATGTACCAGCTGAGAGAGTCAATCCGTACAACCAAAGAGGGAGATCCATACAGCTGATGCAGAGGTGACGCAAGGGGGGGCAATTGCTTAGTGAGACAATTTGTTGAGGTACGATTTCTCTAGGGGCCTATTTGCTGAATAGAGCCAATTTTCCTAGAGGGGCCAATTTGCTCAAGCAGGCCAATTTTCCAAAGGGATTGAATTACAGGTTCCATTGTTGTAAATTTATGAATTTCTCTGTGAGCAAAGATTTAATAAAGGAAACAATGAATGCTGGTTTTTCCCCATTGGAGTTTTCCAGGGTAAACACTTGTGTCAAATGTGATTGATTTCTTGTTTTGTTCTACTGCAATTATTGGTTAAGAATATCAGTGTATTTCTGTTTATAATTTCAGCAGTAAGCTACAGCAGTATTTTATTTCTGGGTATAAATTTTTTTGAGAACAGAGATCAGATCTGGTATTGAGAATTTAATAATGTTCAATTTTTGTAGTGCAAAATATTGGTAGTAATGTGATATGCCATAATCCTATTACTTTTTTATGAGGGAAAGCTACATTTCTAATATGTGACTTAGGGTTTTGTACTTGCTATAGGGTTAAAATGCTACTGGCTATAGAGTTTTCTTTCCATGATCAATCTTTTGAATATCATGTGTGGGTATTTGGCACCAACAATCACTTCAATTTGGCTAGTGTATGTCAATATTCTAAAATTCAAATGGGTGAACTTCCACCTCGACTCCTATTCCTTGATCTGCTAGCATATGATTAAGGATCAAGCCCATGAGGCCTTTTGTGGGAGATTTAAGGTTGTTTGGTTGGAATATTGTATAACAAGCAAAAAGGATTGGGAGGTGGTTGCTTTTGCTTTTTTGATAAATGCTTTTTGTTTTTCTGTGTGCATCTAATTTCTGGGATTTTAGAGTTTTAGTAATCATGCTAGTACAATAGTTAGATTTAAATAAATGCTATGAATGTCAAATGAATAAGGCGGATAATGAATTTGTTCCTTTTTAATGCAACTTTATGAAGGTGGAATAAATAAGGGATCTGTTAATGCAAGTGTATAAACAACCTTGAACTTGGGCACTTTACATGGATGCAACATCTCACTGTTGTTTGTTGTCTTAAATCATCTGTAAATAGAAGATATAAGAAATATCAC
Organism: Pseudotsuga menziesii; assembly: GCA_001517045.1. Classification (NCBI taxonomy): domain Eukaryota; kingdom Viridiplantae; phylum Streptophyta; class Pinopsida; order Pinales; family Pinaceae; genus Pseudotsuga; species Pseudotsuga menziesii. The sequence continues at coordinate 54,864 of LPNX010831004.1, read as the reverse complement.
AATTTCTTGTCAGTTCAGCCACCGTTTATATTTGAAGTGGAAGGTAGACTGTGTATTCATGATGTGTAAGTTGTGACCTTATTGGGACTGAAAGTTTACATGTCACATACATATCAAAACAAGATTAAGAAATGAAACTATCAGTGAAGGATATCAACTTTTTCTTGTACTAAATAAGTGCAGTTTTGTATCTCATAGCCATTTTTTATTTTTCATATTATTCACTCTTAAGCATCTGATAATAATTAAGTTTTCCACCACTTGTCAGGCCATATGAACTAATAGCCATTGCTAGTAGCAAAGGAGTCTCTATATGGCACATTGAGCTCGATTCAAGCACAAATGAAAAGCCTCTATTGAACAGGGTTGCTTTGTTATCAGGGCATCATGGTGAGGTATGATCATTTGTAGGGTTTGAACTCTTGATTTTGTTATTTTGTTTACTGGTAATGAGTGCTTTAACCAAGATGATGTTTACAGGTATGGCAACTGGATTGGGATATGGGTGGCATGACATTAGCAACGTCGGGAATTGATGGTGTTCTGCATCTATGGCAGTCAAATACAAGTGGAATATGGCAGGAAGTTGCGGTTATAGAAAGCAGTTAAAGGATTAAACGAAGATATATTATTATGACGTCCTTGTACCATGAATATTGAATCATTTTGACCCAGAAATATTGACCTTTATCAATATGATTCCAATGACTGGCATTGCTTCATTGCAAGATTCATTGTCTCTACAGAAAAAAGCAATCCGTCAGTTAATTGTGCATCCTTGTTGAGTTCTTTCACACTCAATTTCTATCTACAATGAAACACAACCTCTCTCACTCACCCTAAATTCTAAAATTGTGAACACGTATTGGTTAAATTGGCCAAAAGCGAAATTCGCTTCCAGTCTTTGTAAACTATGTGGTACATCAATCTGTGGAGTTTTTGTTTTTTCAATGCAAGATGATTATCCATACCTTATCCATCAAGTATGATGGATTCTGTTTTTGGTGGGTCCAAAATACATTATCAGTTTTTGAAATGCTTATGCACCCATTTGTCAACTACCAAGGTTTCGTGGAACATCAAAAAATGCTTGAAACTTTCATGGCAATGCTTATGCACCCATTTGTCAACTAAGGTTTCGTGGAACATGAAAAAATGCTTGAAACTTTCAGGGCAAAAGTTGTGGGCCTTTTCCAATGAGTTACTTTATTGTTATATTAATAATAAAATAAAAAATAAAAGACAAACTAATCGTAGAAAGCCATATTTACTGTAACCAATGGAAATAAGGAGCTCGTAACCAAAAAAAAAAGTCCAAAAAAGATAAATATCTAATTTCACAAGAGTTTGAAACAATCTAGCGCACGAAAGATCACCGAGGATTTTTGGCAGATTTTTCATAGTGGAATTAGTAGTTATGTAGTTCACGTTTTTTGGGGGGCACATACTAATAATAAAATCAAAACATATTGAAATTGAAAGATCACCAAGGATATTTGGCAGATTTTTCATAGTGGAATTAGTAGTGATGTAGTTCACGTTTTTTTGGGCACATACTAATAGTAAAATCAAAACATATTGAAATTTACGAAAGATCACCGAGGATTTTTGGCAGATTTTTCATAGTGGAATTAGTAGTTATGTAGTTCACGTTTTTGGGGGGGGGGGCACATACTAATAATAAAATCAAAACATATTGAAATTGAAAGATCACCAAGGATATTTGGCAGATTTTTCATAGTGGAATTAGTAGTGATGTAGTTCACGTTTTTTTGGGCACATACTAATAATAAAATCAAAACATATTGAAATTGTTGTAAAAAATTATAAGTGTCGATGTTAAGGTAATGATGAAGCTGTTATTAAGAACAATTGCACAGAAAACTTATATCCAACCAACCTGTTATTTGGTCTCAATATAATTATTAAACAGCCAATTTGTAATTAATAATGAAACACATCATAATAACTTACATTTCATATATATAGAGATTCTAATGTTAATCTTCTCTATAATACCATACGCTCCAAGGATAAGTCATTGAAGTGATTCAAAACGTCGGCTTAATTTTATTTCTTCTTTCTAACTGTCTTTATGAAACCATTGGTGAATTTAATATGAACTATGGATATATGTTCAACAAAAAATATTATGTTAGAAATGCTTGTTGCTTGGACGGTACTGGCATAATTGTGGTCAGATTTAATAAGTGGGCATGATTTTAGGATGATAACTAAACAAATATCGAATTCTTATATTAGTGATATATTTGCAAGTGTGCATTTAGAGGCCAACTAAAGGATGTGGATGGTGCATAAATATGGAAATACCACATTGGTGTTTAATATTGATCTAACTTGCATTGATTGTATTAATTAAACCTGGATCTATAAAGCATCGAGAGGGATCCAATTTTTTTAGGTGTAAGTTATTTTTATCTTAAAATTTTAAATGTTTATAAAAAAATACACCTCAAACATTTTGATCCCTTTAGTGTTTGGTAAATCCGGGTTTAACATGAATCTTTTAATTACTTTTAATTTAGTTTTATTATTAGGTTTTTATTATTTGATAAATTATGCGACATGTTTTTATCTATATTCTTTTTTGTTTTGTTTTAGCACTAGTGTTGGTGTAGTGTTAGGTTAAACACATTTTGATCTCATCAATTTTATTTGGACGACACTCCTTTATTCTAATCAATAAGCCATAATCAAATATATCAAAATTCTATTCTAAAGCTACACAAAATATATCTAAATTTTATTATAAAAAAATGATTTATTATTATTATGGTGAATTATAAAGAAGGTTAGTTAATTTAAATTATTTTAAATTTATTTTAAAAGTTTTTAAAAATTAAATAAAATAAAAAGACTAGAATCTTGGAAGAAGATTGAATATCTTTTAAAAAAGAGTTTAGCATTTCTACTAATCATTAATGGTTAGTATATATTAGAGAGAATAAAAAGACAAATGGACCTGAAAAAGAACATTAGAAAAATACACATGATCATTTTTTAAAGAACAAATATAGTAAATTAGCATATATTCATTTTAAACTTTAATTTATCAAGCACCCAAAGGGATCTAATTTATGGATCTATGCTAGTTTATTTTATTTTATTTTATTTAAGTCCATAGGTAATTTATATTTCTCATTTTTTATTTTTAATATTTCCGTATGTAATATTCATTTCCTTGTGGTAGATTGAAGTTTATTTGGTGAATTGATTTTGGATTGAGTGGACACTATATAAATATATGAATCCACAATATATTTTTATTTATTTTATTTTATTTTTTATTTATTATTATTATTTTTTATGTTGGTTAACATATTGTTTTTTTATATCAGCTAACATAACGTGACTAACGTGACAGGATCTCCCCCATACTGGGCTGAGAGCACCTCGCTTCTCTTGGTGCAATATATGAATTCATAATATAATTTTTTATTTATTTATTTTTATTTATGTTGGTTAACATAATGCTTTTTTTTATGTCGGTTAGCATAACGTGACTAACGTGACAGGATCTCCCTCATACTGGGCTAGAGAGCACCTCACTTCTCTCGGTGCAATGATTACTAAGTGACACATACTTTCTGTGCTCAACACTATTTGACCCTTGAATGATGTTTTTTCCTCGAAGATTGCCTCAGCACAATCCAATACTTGAGTGGTGACAAGTGTTGGAGCACAAGAAAAATTAGTGTCTAATGAATTACTTGAGTTGGCTAGGAACAAGAGGCAAGGTCATGAGCAATGAGCAAAAAAGTTTGGAAATTGATAACATGGAACTAAGCCAAAAAGAAAAAATTGGGACCCAAAAATTACTTAAATGAAGGGATGTTGGGTAATATTGGAATGGGTGGTGGGAATCCAAGTAGGCAAAGTGCCATAATGTTGAAATTAACTGGATCTAAAATGCTTCCCTCTCTTACAAGAGGCCTAACTATGAAAATTGCATGAAGCTCTAGATTATTGCAATTGTTAGCAAATCACATATTCCTATAAAGCAACTTGGCAACATAAAATATTGTTTGTGTCGTGGTGAGAAGCTACCACCATTAGTCTTGGGCTACTAGTTGACAACATCCCACTAGTATGATAAGGTTGGTACATGTGGGAGGCTAATGGTTTGTCAATCATGCTTACACTTTTTGAACCTGTGCTTCTCTTTGGTTGTCCACCTTTGCAAAGTTTATATTCAAGTCGTTGTGTTATCCCAAATTTGCTTTGATGCATTGAAGTCGATGAATGTGATGTTATCCATGCCTTGGGAATGGAGCACTCCATAAAAGGTGGCTAGTGAGGATTCTTCTTGCTGGTTTAAGCCTAATTTTTCACTTTGTAATCTAAAAGAGGACACATGTGTCAATTGTTCAAAAGGTTTCTCCAACCATATCATCTACAACTGCACCAAGTTGTCTATGTAAACCTTGACTACTTGATAGCTTTGGGCCTCAACATCTGCCACTATAGTTCTAGTTGCCTCCTCTTGGCAATTGCATAAGCAAGGTTGTCTTAAAGATGAGTGTTTTCCACTAGCATATCATTGTATTTGTGTTTGTAGACATTGTTAGGTTAGGAGAGTGAATATTAGGTTTTGGGAGTAGGCCCTAACCAAGTAATTGTACAAAACTTTCTATCCATGTTGCATTGGTATGAGCCTATGCATTAGAAGTTGTGTACTACAAAGCATAAGGTTAGTGCACAATGGGGCAACATGTTGCTAGATGGACCATTGAATTATGTAACCAAGCAATCTCCTTAGGTGAGTAAATTTATTGCTTCACCTTGAGGTAGCAACTTTACAAATTGTGATGGTTAGAGATAGGTTGTGAAATTTTCAAGTATTGAGGTGCAAAATAGGCATTTAAGGTAATGATGGGAGCACCTTGCATCAACCATTCTTTATATAATTAGAAATATTACTTAAAACTCAACATGATGCAAATATAAACCTTTTCTATCAATCTTGTTTGAGCAAGGGCTCTTTTCAAGGTGGCAATCTCCAATACAATGCCCAACAACAAGAGATATATCCATCCTTCTTTCTAAAAAGATCCTTAGTGCTGAACAAGGGGTTTTTTTCTTGTATTTATCCTTTCTTTCAATAATTCCTAAATCAATATTTCTATTTATGTTTTTGTTAATGAGCATACCTATAAGGTTTGAATTTTGGAAGACCCTTGTTCACCATGAGTTTTATAGAATGATCCATCTTCCTTTTAGGTGGAAATCCTTTTGTTCCCTCAAATATTGTAGTGTGACCTCAACACTTATCGCAACTCTAGCACTTCATAGTTAAGCCCTTCTCTCACATTGATAGCATACCATCTAGGAATATTAGTATTCCTTCCGCTTTAAAGCAATTTCTCCATTTGGCAGGGAGCTACTATTTATTTTAAGTAGAGGAATTAACCCATTGAGTTGGTATTATCTATGTTCTCACTTGAATTTGAAGAAGAGCCTATCCAAATCCATCGAGAATGTTCCAATGTTATCAACCATTGTACTCCCAAAACCACATTCATTTCTCCCATGAGTATGACAAACATATATAAGTTTAGGTTATACTTTCCCATGACTAGCTCCACATTATGGTACTTTCCTCCACAATTTATGCTTCCTCCATTTGCAATCAAGACGTGGAAGTTTTAAACCGGAGAAGGAACAAAATTAAGTTGTTCTTCCAACTGGTGGATGAAATTATGAGTGCTCCCAGAGTTTTATCAAGACTGTGACTACTCATTTTTTAATTCCTCTCTTAATATTTAGTGTTTGAGGAACTGAGATACCTGCCAAAGTATGCATGGATGTGGTTGGAAAATCCTCTAGACTTCCTTCGTGCACATCTTATGTTCTTCAATGTGTATGTGTTCCTCTTCTTCCTCATTCTCTACCTTGGTATCTATTTTCACAAATAACATATTTCTGTGAATGCTTATGAGCTTTAGACCACTTGTTAAGCTTTGTGGATGCATCAAGCAATAATTGAAGCTGTCCTACCACAAGCTACAGAGAAATGAGTGGACCATCCAATATCTTTTGTAGACAAGAAATTAACATTGTTAGAGAGTGACTACATGATCCTGGTGTGAGGCATTGGGAATGATCTATGCACTTTAAAAGTTCCATCATTATTCACTGACAAATAAGCTCAACTTGAATGTGGATCATCAAGCATTGAGGTATACCATAAATAAACTAATATTATCAAGGAGGTTGAATAGGTGGTGCATGTTGATCCAAGAATACAACATTGAGATTAGTGTCAAGCCATGGGACCTGATCACTTGTCTCACATAGACAACAAAGAAAAATATAATGAAGGAGAATGGGACTTCTCTAATGTGAGTCTATTCGATAAACAAAAATCTTTTGGATACTTAGAAGATGTATTTCATTTATTGTAGAAGGGGAAGGCGCTAGAAGGAATGTCCACAACTTAGAATGTCACATTTGTAACATAGTTTTGGAGCTAATTTATCATTGTTTTTTTCTTTCTTCTCTTGGTTTCTTTGCTTCAGTACTATTTTTAATAATGAGAAAATGATAATAATTGAAAATTCATGAAGTTTGATGTCTAGGAGTAGAAAGGGAAAATGGGGGAAAGTAGAAAACATATTTCCTCAAAAAATTTCATATCAATTCGATAATTTTCTTCTTTTTACATGAACCCTTAGGGTGGCTGAAACGAACAATCCATGTTCATTTAATAAATACCCACCTTAAATAGGATAGATGATAGAAATGATCCATATAGGAATATATTTGAATACATTGAATAATAAGACAATATGATACTATGACCATGTGACAATGTACTTGTAGCATTGACTGGTCTCATTTCCTCTCAATAGGTCATGTATTTTAGATAAGATGTGTCCTTTCATTAATCATTAATCACTAATATTGTGGGATCCTCCTTTCTTCTTAGCATATCTAGTTGGAGAGCAACTCAATCCTCAACAACAATAACATTTGGTAACCCTAAGGGAATCAACTTGATTTAGACCTTCAACCTATCGCCTCCCTATCGGCCCATATGCATTGGGTGGGTGGTTCGACCAATTGAGATAACCCTTGGTGCTAAATATTATTCCTATTTCTAATAGTTCCTAAACAATTCTTTATAGTTTTGTCTTCTATTTCCATAAGGATACTTCTAAGGTTTGAAATTTGGATGGTCATTGCCTACCATAAGTACGATAGAATGATCCACTTCCATCTCAATGGGAGGCCCTTTTTGTTCCTCAAATACGTTTGTTTGTGGTCTCAACCCTTCTTGTAACTATGCCACTTCATAGTTAGGTTCTTCACTCGTATTGATAGCATAACTTCTACCAATATTAATACTCCCTTCATTTTAAAGCGAGTTCTTGATTCAATGTGCATAGATAATTACTAGTGGAGGTATGAACCCATTGAGTTGGTGTTGTTTCCCTTTTGACATAAATGTGATGAAGAGCCTATCTATATTCATAGCAAATGCTTTCAATATTTAATCCATTCTACTCCCAAAACCACATGGATAAGACAATTGGAACAATAACATAATACACCATCCAACATTAAAAAATGAAACTGGCAACACAAGTTGACTTGTCAAAGAAAATATTGCAAGAATCATTCATTGGAGTATCAAGGGAAGTTATTTTCCATGGAATTAATTTACTAAATCCTATAAGTTCCTTGGATGCAATTGCCAAGGAAAAACATATCGAAGTTAAAAATTGAGTAAGTTGTAGATTTACTAGCAACCAAGAAGAAGGGAGGGATTAAGCATAAACAATACTCCAAGCCAATGAGTAATATTTCCACCAAGGAATTAGTAGAAAATAAAGATACGAGATTATGTTATGCTTGTGATAAGCATGCTAAAGATCCTAAATGCATGGAAAAAGAATTTTTTGTGATAATTGATACTAGTGAAGAGGGCCAGGAAGAAGATTAACACATTGAAAAACTTATAGTTGCACATGGGGAAGAAATTCCAAAGTATGTTCCAACAATCACCATGCATTATTTCATGGCAATGTTGATCCTTCAACACTAAATATTAATGGAAAAATCAATAAACATGCCAAGTGACAGTGTTGATGGATGCCATAATCATTCACAATTTCATCCACAAGGAGATAAGAAAACAACTCAATATGTTTCCTTGTGGTTAAGAACCCTCAAGTCATGATTTCAAATAGAGGAAACATAACTTGTGAAGGGAAGTGTCACAATGTGAAGCTAGTCATGGGAAAGTATAACCTAGCCACATGTTTGTATGCTACCCGCATGGGAGCAGTTGAAGTGGTTCTAGGTGAAAAAAAGCTTAAAAATTTGGGAATATTTTCTGTGAATCTAGAGAGGCTCTTCACCAAGTTCATGTTGAAGATCATTGAACAATACCAACTCAATGGGTTCATTGAGAGTTGTCTCCTTAAATTATTATCCAAGTGTAGGAGCAATTGTGGATTGGGTAGGTGGAGTGGAAGAACCTTGGTTGAAGTTTGGGCTCTACATATTGCCAACAATATCATTAGGATAAATAGAGGAAACAATGTGCTTGATTTAGTCTATGAACATGTCACCAATATTGAGGGGCTCATCAACTAATACATATTGGATGTTCGAAGGATACCTTTAAGAATACAAATCCAAATTAGAAATTGGGATAATGTTTGTATGAAGGGGAAAATAGTATGTTCCTATAGAGTCGGGTGGAGAACAATGGGTAGATGCATGGTTGCTTTGTTGTTGTGGTTTCTACAATTGCAATGCTTTTTTGGCTACATGCTCATGTGTTAGGTGTGTTAATGAGATTGAGGATGATCCATAGCCATATTCTTTTGGAACTTCTATTGGAAGGTTTTAGGGTCTTGTTATGAGTTGATGGTTGGGTCTTTGTTGGTTGTTTGTTGGAGATTGTGATGTGGTGATCTTGATGACCATTGGTGATATTGAGAGGTGGAACTACCTTTGGTGTCCTTCATAGGCGTATGTTGTTGGCTCCTGGGTGACCCATTGTTGTATTTGGGTAAATTAAGTCTTCTCATGTTAACAATGGACAACATAATTCTTCTAAGTTTTCACATCCTTTCAAATGGTGTTTTAGCTCCTTCTAAAACCCAAGTTTTAGTGGGTGTGACTAATAAATTTGAGATGCGGTTGGCATAGGGATACCATCAAATGCTACCATTAATAATATTGATAAGAAATACTTGAAGATCCAATGTTAATAATTACCCAAAAAATTTAGATGATGGGTGAGGGTCCTTGTTGATGTTTGTCACAAGCAGTATTCTAGCAGTTTCACTATTATTCATGTTCATACTTAGTACATGATCAATCATTTAATATCCAACATGTTTGCATGGATATGGTTGAAGTCATCATGTTTGTTCATCGTTTCTAGCGTTGATGGGGTTGATGATGAGTAGATTATGTGTGAGATAGAAGTTTTGCATGGTTATTGAGCATGCACACGAGGGAAGTGGGGTTTGGGTACTATTGCACATGTATGATGGAAACCTATCATAATTAATCTTTTATGCACAAGATGGAATCCAAGGGTGGTTACTACCACATTTATAGGTTGGAAGATATGCAATATAATTACTTCTACATGTGATAAATAATCCTAGTGCTATTATATTGACATGTGCAAGGTGGGAGCCTTGCACAATTATTTTATTGTGCATGAACAAGAAATTAGGTGAGTTATCATTGCACATATTTGTTGGAAGCTTAAAATGCATGTTGAATACATGTCAAGGTTGAATTAGAAATAAATTGTCCACTTTTTTTTAGGATAGGCGGGGCTACCATAAATGTGAATAAATTTTTNTTGTTGGAAGCTTAAAATGCATGTTGAATACATGTCAAGGTTGAATTAGAAATAAATTGTCCACTTTTTTTTAGGATAGGCGGGGCTACCATAAATGTGAATAAATTTTGAGGCAACATCTTGATAGAGATTGAACTCACAAAGCCTAAACTCTCATGTGCATGTGTATTCTAGCTAAATGGTGTCCATATGTAAGTCAACTTTGTGACATTGTGAATGGTGCACTATAATCATCTAGCATCAATTCTTATTCAATTGATCTTGTCCACGAATGGGGACTTAACTACGTTGACGACAACCCTTCATCCTTATTATTTTGTCAGCTTGTAATCTACACTTTGATATGATTACCAATTGCACAATATTTGTGTGACAAACACATCTTGATGGGACTTGCACACATATTCCCTTTGACAATTATTTCTTATATACTTCTTCAAACTAGCTTCTAGACTTTTACTTCTCATTTGACATCAATGGAAACCCTAGTATGAATAATATCTCCCTTTGGCATGGATGTCAACACCAAATAAAATTGATCTCCCCCCAAATATGATCTCCTTTGTTATGCTTGCAACAACCTGTACTTTTGTAATTTTTATAATATCTCCCCCAAGTTTGACAACAATGGCAAATGAGTGCTCATTTTTTGTAGTCTTCCATATTGTATTTGCACAATATTTTATATTCACTTACTCCCCCTGGACATATGCTTCTCTTTGTTTCTTTTGTTACTCCTATGTCTGTGTTGATTCTAGACTCTATATTGCATAGTATTCATCTATCTTCCTATATTGTTTCCAATCTTGAAGTGGCTTGAGAAAATTGGCGAGGAGTGGGAATTACTCCCAATTTTTGTCTGAGATAGTCAAAGGTATCAATAGGAAGAGTGTTTGTGAATATATCTACAATATGTTCCTTAGTTTCAACATAGTCTAGCTTGACATTGTTTTCATTTTCTTGTTCTCTTAAGAAATGGTATTTGATTGGAATATGTTTTGTCTTGGAGTGCAGTACAGGATTTTTAGAAATATTGATTGCACTTGTATTGTCACATAAAATTGGAATAGGATGATCGAACTCCTCGCATTGGAAATCCTTTAAAGTTTGCTTCATCCAGAGATCTTGAGAACAACATGTTGTCGTAACGATGTTTCTGCCTCTACTGTGGATAGTGACACTAAAGATTGTTTCTTGCTTAACCAGGACACTATGTAGTTTTTGAAAAGAAATGTTACTCCACTTGTACTTCTTATTTCATCAATACTTCCTGCCCAATGTGCTTCAGTATATGCTACCATAGTTAAGTCATTACCTTATCGATACCATAAACCAAAATCCAAAGTCCCTTTCAGATATCTGAAGATTCTTTTTACATCTTGAACAAGTGTCTCCTTAGGTGCTGCTTGAAATCTTGCAACCAAAAGTACAACTTGCATGACATATTCTCTTGAGGATGTAACATATAACAAGCTACCAATCATTTATTTGTAAATTTTTTTATCCACTTTTTATGATTCATCTTCTTTGCTTAATTTACTACCAGTGATCATAGGGTTACATATCGGTTTATAGTCTTCCATGTTAAAACTCTTCAACATTTATTTTATATATATGGTTTGAGAGATAAAGATACCCTTACTGTGTTGGGAGATTTGCAATCCAAAAAACAATGTTAATTCTCTAAGCAAAGACATCTCAAACTCCTTCATTTCTGCTGCAAATTTTCGACTCAACCTATCATCATCACTTCCAAATATGATGTCATCGACATAAAATTCAATGATAACCATATTTCCAAGGTCAATTTCAATGTATAAATTGTTATCAACCTCTCCTCTTTTAAATCCCTGTTGTCACATATATTTGTTTAGCCTTGAGTACCAGGCTCTAGGTTCCTTCTTTAGTCCATATAGAGCTTTCTTTAGTTTACATACATAGTCTTTATTTTTTGATAGTTGAAACCCATATGGTTGTTATATGTAAACTTCTTATTTTAATTCTCCATTTAAAAAGGATGATTTTACATCCATTTGATATACTTTGATATCTTTGGAGCATGCATAAGCTAAGAAAAGTCTTGCTTCTATTCTAGCCACGGGGGGGAATTTTTCTTTAAAGTCTAGTCCTTCAACTTGAGATTATCCTTTGCATACAAGTATTTATTTGTTTCTAATTATCTGCCCATGTTCATTTAATTTGTTCTTGAAAATCCACTTGGTGCCAATAACATTTTTATCTTTGGTTCTTGGAACAAGTTCCCATGTCTCATTTTTTTCAATCTGATTTAGTTCTTCTTCCATAACATTTACCAAATGTTTATCAGTCATGGCTTCCTCAAAACATTAGAGGAAATTTGGGGTCTAAAATGGGCCTTATAAGAAAACGTGCCAAAATAAGTTTTTGTGAGTTGGAATTCAAGAACCAATAGAATTTCAATAAAATAAGTCAACCATAATGGTTGAATTGACATATTTGTCATTAAAAAAACTACTTTTTTTGTTCGTATTTTCGAGATATCTCATTGTGTTTTTACTCAAATTTCGATCGAGAGAGCTCGTTGGATGCGGAATCAAATTCTGCATCCAACGAGTACCCACACTGCATACTTTTGATGGACCCCACTAGCCAAAAAACAAGAAATCCCTGAAAAAACATGATGATGATGTCATCATCACATTTTTCAGGTATTTCTTGTTTTTGGGGTAGCGGGATCTGTCAAAAGTATGCAGTGTGGGTACTCCTTGGATGCGGAATCAAATTCTGCATCCAACGAGCTCTCCCAATCGAAATTTGAGTAAAAACACAGGGAGATATGTCGAAAATACGAACACAAAAAGTAGTTTTTTTCTTTCTTCCTCCAAAATTAATCAATAATATTTTATTATTTTAACTATTATTTTATTATTTTCCTTAGGAGGCTCATTTTAGACCCCAAAATTCCTCTAATGCTATTTGGTTCTATTTTGGACAACATGGAGAGATGCGATTCTTCAGATGTGGTCTTTACACTTCTCTTTCTAGTTTGAATGCTTGCACATTTGTCACCAATAATTAAGTCTTCAAAGTGGTTTTTCTGAACATATCTTGACAGAGCCCTTGTATCTTGGTGTCCACTTTCTTGTTCATCTTGTGGTTATTCTTCTTGTTGTTCTGTTTTTTATTATTCCTCTCGTGGTTCTTCTTCTTGTTGGTTGATGACTGATTGATCATCTTCGTCCATGTCTACTGATCTTCTGTGAGTAATGGTTTCATCTACTTTCACATATGGACTTTCCACCAATTTCTTTAGTTTCATAGTGTAACACATATAGGCCTTGCTTCTCAAGGAGTACCCAAAGAATATCCCTTCATCATGTCTAGAATCAAATTTCCTAAATTTTCATCATTTCTTTTGATGTAGGATTTCCTTCCAAACACTTTCAAGTATTTAGCTGTCGTTCGTTTTCCTTTCCAAATTTCACGGGGAGTCATGTTGTTGTCAACTCTGATTTGTCCCCTGTTTAAAATATGGACAACAATATAAATCACTTGGGTCCAAAAAATGTTAGATAGTTTGGAGCCATTTAACATTGTTCTAGCCATTTCTTTCATAGTTCTATTGTTTTGTTTTGTGACTCCATTTTGTTGTGGAGTCCTAACAGATAAGAATTTTCTCATAATTCTATGTTTCTCACATAATTCCTCAAAGTAATCTAAGGTGTATTCTCCCCCATTGTCCAATATTATGCACTTAATATTCAAGTCAATTTCATTCTCAACTACTTCTTTAAACACTTTGAACATCTCTAAGATCTTAAGAAAAGAGACCCGTGTCATTCTAGCTTGGTTGTCAATGAAGAGAATGAAATAGGACTCACCATTTATACCTTTTGTTCTCATTGGACCACATAGATCGATATGCACCATTTCCAGTGGTTTTGTTGTAGAATATTCTTTTGTTTTGAAACTTACCATTGTTTTCTTTCCATGTAAACAATGTTTTCAAGTAGGATTTAAGGGCTTTGTGATCTTAGGGATGTCTCTTATTGCTTTCATTTTGTTGATATTTATCAAATTATCAAAGTTTATATGACCCATTCTTCTATGTCAGAGCCATATTTCATCTACTTGCCCCATACAACATTTCTCTTCTTCTCTCTTTTCTAGGATGTACACATCATTTGGATTTCTATATGTTGTCACTACCAGTTTTCCTATATCTTTCTTCCTTATTTTTCAATTCTTGGAATCAAAAGTGAGAACATGTCCTTGATCACATATTTGGCTGACACTCAGAAGATTGTGCTTCATATTTTCAACAAGCAAAATATTTTATGATTTAGCTTTCTCATCTCCAAGACTCACAATATCCTTCCCAAGTATCTTAGTAGCATCATCTCCAAAGTAAACCCTTCCTTCTTTTTACCTTTTTAGATCTAAGAATTTTTCTTTATCTTCTTTCATGTGTTTAGAACATCCACTATCAATATACCCGTGACCCCTTTTTCTTTAAGAATGCAGGGCCAAATCATATTCTTCTTGGTTTAGTTTTTCAATCTTTTTTTTTCCGAACTTTCTCATAGGAGGAATTTTTGGTTTCAGTTTGGAGTGCGGTTATTGACTGAATTTTGCAATCCGAGCTTTATGGCCATAATAATGGAATTGATAGCATTTGATATCTAGTTCCAAGGGGCAAAAGGAATTGAATGTTTTATTTGTGACTTTTTTAATTTTCTGATTTCTTTGTTCATATGAGTAGCCTTGGAAAACTTAGAAAAAATCTTGTCTCTCCAAAAACCATCTTTTACAAATGTTATGGAATTTATAGCTTTATGACCAATACTTTTGCAAGAAGAACAATAACCCAATAATAGAGTTTGATACTTGTATATAGGAGGTCTTGTAGATAGTACAACTCCTTTGTTTGTGTGAGACGTTTGTTGGTTTTTAGTTCTAGTGTATTCCCTTTTGATAGAGTTCTTAGGAACTTCAACATAAATTTTTTGTTCCCGCTTCAGGGTTAGACACATTTGAGCCCAATCCTTTGTTTCCATTTTCTAGATCGTATCCTAATCTAGACCTGTCTAAAGATGGTCTTTAATTTCCAATGATTTCATCTAATCCTCTAGCGATTCTACCAAAATTTTGTTGATAGTTTAACTAAATGTTTTCCTTTTACAATTCCCTTTTCAATGAGGTAATTTCACTCTCCTATTCTTCACATATTCTTTATTTTTGTTTGAGATGTCCTATTAGATATGCTTTTATTTTTCTAACTTCTTTGACGTGTTCTTTGTACTTCAGTAGTTGTTCTTTTAGTTGCTTATTCTCCTCTCTCGATTTCTTCAAATCATCTAAAGTGCTAAGAAGTTCTCCTTCAAAATCTACCTCAATATTTGCTTCATCTTCAAAGTTCTCATTTTCATGTTCTTCTTTTATTTCCATGAAGAGAAGTTCTTTTGTGCCATCATCATTATCATTATTTGATGACCTGTTGTTCTTTTTGGAATATAGACTTTCCTTTTATTTACTATACCTATTGTTATTTCTAGATCTGCCTCCTTTATATGTATTTATTCTTTAATTGTGATTATGATTCTCATCGTCATCATCATTGTCTCTATTTTCCTTATAAGGGAATTTAGAAGCAAAGTGACCTATTTACCACATTCAAAACATTTAAAAAGTATCTTACCTTTGTACTTTCTACGACCTCTTTTGAGTTTCTTTACAAAGTTTGGTTCTTCATCATCAGATTCATCGAATGAATTGTTACTTGTGACTTGCTTGTTGCCTTTAGCCCTTTAGGAACCCTTGAAGGCTACTTCCCTTCTTGTAGGTTTTTCCTTCTCAATTCTCATTTCATAAGAAGTGAGTATTCCATGGAGATAATCCATTGTTAATTGTCAATATCTTTCAAGTCTTATAGGACTGAAACTTTGGAATCAAATGTCATGGATAGAGATCTCAACACGTTTTGTACAACCATTTCTTCTGCAACTTCTTCTGCAAGCCCTCTGACAGTGTTAACTAATTCATCTACATGAAGAAATAAGGATGCAATATTTTCATCTTCCTTCATCTTGAGAATCTCAAACTATCCTTTATGAGTTTGTAGTTTCCCCCTTTTTACTGTATTATCTCCTTCATAAATGTTATGAAGTTTTTCCCACACTTCTTTTGTTGAACTGCATTGCACATGAATTTTGTAAATTTTGAGTCTGTTAATTTTTAGATTTTGCATTTCATTCATATATTTTTTTCTCATCTACATCTATTGGTGGAGTCTTTGGAACCTTATAACCATTTTTTACTTCTTTCTAAATATCAACTCCAAGTGACTGTCAGAAGACTTCTATTCTTATGCTCCAAAAAACATAATTTATTCCATTAAAGTGTGGTGTCCTATTTGTTGGGATTCTTTCCTGTCTATCCATATTTGTGTAGCGATCTACCTTCCAATTGTTAGAATTTCTTTGAAGGAAACTTACCATGATACCAATTGTTATCCCTTAATTTATACTGAGAGGAGGGGGGGGGGTGTGAATCAATATTATGCACAACTTATACAAATTTTCACTTTATGAAACATACACCAATATCAAAGCAATTAACAATATGAAAAAAATATGCACAAAGAAATTATAAGATATATATATATATAATATTTGATTACAAAGGTTGTTGGAAGACACCATTCTTGAATGGTGTGAGTACCTACTCATAGAATTTGCAGACACCAATCCCTCATGCAAGAACCAACTTGTTGTTTTGTAGGCACCAACCTGTGAGGACACCAATCCTTAGTCCTTTCCCATTCCTACCTCCCTTGAATATATATGACTTTAACTATGTTATTCTTCATTTCCTGATCAGTATACTCTGTTCTTGCGCAACTTCTTCAACACTACTTCTACGCACACTGCTTCCTAATTTTGGTTGTATTCTATTCTTGCACAAATGCTTCTTGTACTCTTTTATCTTGAATTTCTAACCACACAATATAGTAAACTTGCATGCCTGACCACATCTTCTAATTTCCCAACTTGTGCGCCTAGCCATGTATTATGCTATCACTTTATTGTGCATGTTCAATTTGTGCAACTATGACTTTGTATATAATTCAGTTATGTACTTTCATGCACTTATTATAATAAACAAGTTTTTTATTTCTCTTCCACCTCAGAGTACTCCATGGTTGCAGCAGTGCATTCAGTAGGCCTCATCTTACACAGAACCTTACTGCACAGTATTTTTGCTGCGGACCTTGCAGCAATGTCATTGATAGAGATAATGAGGTAGCCCTTTTCACTACAGACAAGTTCGTACTTTCCCTTCATGTCATTCTTGTCCAATTTTTCCCTTTCCTTCTGCAGATACGGGGTCGGGTCGACTCCTTGCCACGGGAGACCCGTGATGGCCGATACTAGTTCGACCATTACCTCATACAGCTTATCCAGCCATAGGTAGCCTTCATGGAAATATACCAGAATTTGCTTGACATACATCTCGACCGAGGAAGTGCGGCCAAAATGCGGCATAAGGAGTAGGTTTAAGATGCCTGATTGATCCAATCCACGCACCCATTCCATTGCAGAAACTACGTCTGCATTCGGTGATTCACCGGGCACCACAACCGTGAATCAATTTCTAGCCAGCTCCTCTTGCCTCCTGGTATCATAGTATTAAAACTTCAAGTCCTGAAGTTTGGGGGTGATTATATCCTGGGACCGTGGGATTCCTTCTGGAATGGTGGGCTCTTCCAGAATTTCTTGCGTATCCACTATCACTCTTGCTGCTCCTGGGACCCTAGGTGACACATATGGGGGAAGCAAGTTCTTTTCTTTATCGGTAAGCTCTTTGTTCGCTGGTGGTGGTGGTAGAACCGGGTCGGCTCTATGGACTTTGGGTATCTTTGCTAAGGGGCCATAGGAATTGGGAAGTTTTGCACTTGATGGAGCTCTGACCGAAAAAACTTGTGCTCCGACCAGTTGTCCTAGTGGTTGGGTTGCAGGTAACTGCATCTGTCGGTGGAGGGCATGGACGCCTCGATGATGCCTTCAGTTTATCCTGCATCTTCTTCATCTTCTTGGTTGGCCAATTGGGTTCAAGGACATAAGACATTTCTAATATCGGGCAGGGTGAGGATGGTGAAACAACGGGGTCTTCACTGTCACTGGAGAGCTCAACAATCATGGGCTTCGAGTCTGAGGTGGGTTGCTGGTTCACTTTGGGAGATATTGGCTCAGTGGGCTCAGCTCTCTGGTTTCTCCGCTCTAGAAGGAAATGTAAAGGTTACCACGATAGAGGTGACTGATAGTTATAGGCAATCAGGCATCTAGGCGGTGACTAGACGCAATGATGGGCCATCTGATGGAGCACATGAGATCGTCCTTCGTCTCCTTTATTTGCACACTTAGGTTCAATTATGTACTTTCATGGCATTTAAGGTTAATACGGCGGATAGGACCAAACAGCATGCCACCATTCTCCTCGAAATTTCCAAATTAATGGTACTGAGCTGTCGCGAGTGCCAAATCATTTTTTGAATCCTCGTGCAATTATCAATTCATTAGTGTCTACCAACTATCTACCACTATCCTCCAATTGTTTCCCACTACCCACCAGTTGTCTCTTAGCTGGTTTGTTGGTGGGTTTACAGCGCACCACTCTTTAGCGCAAATTCCTTTTTTCGCGCCAGGTTGCACTGGAGATGCTTCTTTCGTTGCTTTCCTCCCTTTAGATCCTTTTTTGTTGTTGTGCGCCTCGACCTTATGGAGTTGCTCCGCAGCCATCACGGTATGGTTTCAATCAGCTGCCACTTATCATACCCGCAACCGGTGTTCCATCCAACTTACATAGTTTTACCGCTTCTACTTCAATAATGTGTGCAACCACATATGTGCCTAACCAGTGTGTTTTTAGCTTACCTGGGTGCTTGAAGAAATTGCTATCATACATCATAACAAGTCCATCGACCTTGAACTATTTTGTTCTAATGTGGTGGTCATGCCACACTTTCTGCCGCTGTTTTTCCATGTTCTGATGGAAGCCCGCAATGAAGCGTTTTTCCTCCATTTGAATTAGTTGCGCAAGTATTTCTTCTACGGCATCAGTATCTGTCATTTCAGTTAGTGTGAAAATTATTAGGCTTGGCACATTGTACTCCATGGGAATTACTACTTCTTGTCCATAGACTAAACAAAAAGGAGTGTATCTAGTTAGTCGTTTGCATGCTGTTCTGTAAGCCCATAATACTGCTGAGAATTTCTGGTCCCAGTCATCTCTGTGCACATTATGGACCTTGGTTAAGGCATTCTCCAGTATCTTATTGAAAGCCTCAACAGTTCCATTTGCTTGAGGATGGTAGGGTGTTGTCTTCTTGTGCTGGATTTGGAATTCTGCAGTTAACTCAACATTTAGTTTATTTACAAAATGCGTACCTTGGTCGCTGATAAGGATATTCGGGCAACCAAACCTTGTCACCACATTTTCAAAAAGAAACTTCGCCGCATTTGCTGCGGTGCAATCTTTCACGGGTGCCACTTCTGCCCATCTTGTCAAGCAATCTGTAGCAGTTATAATATAGCGCGCACCAGTCCATTTTCCTGGAAAGATAATAGGTCCGACAAAATCCACTGCCCATTTATCAAAGGCCTGCAGTGTAATTTGTGGCGCAAGTGGCATTTCATCACGTCGTGATGGTTTCCCTATTCTTTGACACTTATCAAAATCACGACAGTATTTCCTTGTATCCATATGTTCAGTTGGCCACCAGAGTCAGCTTGCAAAATCTTGCGCACCGTTGCCTTCCCGGCATAGTGTCCTCCTGAGACATCAGCATGCACTTCAACCATTAACCATTGCCTTTCATGATCAAATACGCATCTGCACAATATTTCATATAGTCCCAACTTATACAGTTGTCCCACGATTAGCGCATAGTCTGCGGCCTTGACAACTAGTTGTTTCTTTTTCCATGTTGTATAATATTCATGCACATAGCCTATATTCAATAAGTGCATACTAGCATCAAATTCTTTATTGACAACGAGCAAACAGCTGCGCATCAGGAAAATTATCCTCTAAGCTATTTGGTTCCTCACCACTTTTAATGCGTGACAAGTGGTTTGGCCCAACATTCAGTCGACTTGGATTTACAATGACTTCAAAGTCAAATTCTTGAAATAGGAGGAGCCACCGACAGATCTCCCCCCCCAACACTGGCTTATTGACCAGGTACTTGAATGCAGAATGATCAGTGAACATTTTGAAGTGTCCACCCAATAGATAATGTCTGAAATTTTGTAGCGCATAAACCATTGCAAGCCCTTCTCTTTCAGTTGTGGTGTAGTTCTTCTCTGTTGTTGACAGTTTCATGCTTGCAAATGCAATTGGGTGGTCAATTGCACCCTCTCCTGGTTGGGTTAATACTATACCAAACGCAATTGACGATGCATCAACATGTACATGGAACTCCTTCTTCCATTTTGGGAATATTAATATTGGCATAGTGGCCATTTTGTGCTTCAGCTTATCCAGACTTCCTTGACAGTCTTTCTTCCACTCGAATTTGGCGTCCTTCTTCAGCAGCTTCTCCATTGGGGTATTTACCTCCGCGTACCCTCTTATGAATTTGCGATAATATCCAGTATGTCCCAATGTGGATCTGAGTTGTGTGACCAATGTGGGCGGTGGCAGGTCCAAAATGATTGCCACCTTCGTGGGATCGACTAGGATACCGTTGTGGAATACTACATGGCCCAGTAGTACACCAAATGATGCGCAAAATATGCATTTTCTTAGATTCAATGCAATTTGATACTGGCGACACATTTCCAGCATCATGCGCAAATTCTCAATATGGTCTCTCACCAGACCAAAGACCATCCAATCATCAAAATATACTTCAAGAAACCTATGAATGAAATCTTTAAAAGCAGAAACTACTATTCTAGAGAAAATAACAAGGGTGTTTTTAAGTCCACAGGGAATTACCATGTATTGGTAGCATCCCCATTTTGTTACAAACGTTATCTTGTGGCGGTCCTATTGCGCAATTCTAACTTGATGGTAGCCTGATAATCTGTCTGTGAATGAGTACATTTTTTGTCCATGGACACTCTCCCAAACTTCATCTATAAATGGTGTTGGGAATGGATCATGTAAGCAGGCATCATTTAGCTTCCTAAGGTCGACACAAATCCTGACCTCGCCTGTCGCATTATTATCCTGAATCACTATGGGGCTTATCCACTCTGACTCTTCAACAAGTTCAATGATTCTTGCTTCCAGCATGTGATCCAGTTCTGCTTTCACTTTTTCTTTATAGTGCGTATTTAGTCTGTACGAGCACCGTTTTACCGGTCTTGCATCGGGTTTGAGCGGAATCTTCATTTCTCCCAAATCTCCTACTATCCCCTTCATTTCCTTGAATTTCGTCGGGAATAGGTCCTGCAATTCATGTAATAGATCAATGATTTTGCCTACTTTCTCTTCGTCCCAATAGTCTTCAATGTTAGCAATTTTCGGATTGTCTTCCGACCCAATGTTAACTTTCTTTATCTTTAGCGGCTTGATGAACTGCTGACTAGAAATGTCGCTTCCTTCTACTACACGTGATCCTTCTGACTATGGAATATTGATGTTAGTTGGATCATCCTCTGAGTCTCTTGAGAGGTTATAGCATGTCATCCAGTGTTGAACTGTCTCATAGCACTGGTGGGATTGCGCAGTGTAGGGTTGAGAATACGCAACCTCCAGCAGGATGTCAACGAATATCTTCTCCTTAATAGTTTTTAGTGCGATATCAACTGTTGGTTGCTCATCTGCGAACTGGAATGTGTATGTGAAATTATGCATAACCTTTTCCCATTCTCTTGTTTCTTGGCACAGCTCCATAGATATGTACCAGCCCTTGAGTGCCATTTTGAGGGTATGGATGAAGTGGTGAACCTCTTGGTGTGGGTAGTCTGAGAACGCTACGGAACATTAATCCAAGTGTTCAATAGGGTTTGATAACCCTGTATATCTTTGTGTCACAGTTGTGACCTCGTCTTCGAACCGTACTTCCAGTAGCCATCTACACTGTGTCCATTCAGTGATCGAGCTTTTGTGTGTACCCAACCATCGTGCGGGTGTATATTTTAGCGCAAATTCCAGTGCAGATAGTTGCTATGGATTTGTTACTAATTCTTCAAGCTTAGTCAAGAATGTTTCCAAGTTAGGTATTCCTAATGTAGGTAGCAACTGCGACAGATTTCCCACTCATCGGACATACTTAGCTATCCTGGCAAATCTCCTCATAAATACTTCATGTAATCGGTTTTGCCAGTTCTCAAGTGCCTTTCCTAAGTCTGATGTACATGAAATCACACATCTCCAGCTCAAGTTACCATTCGTAGTAGGATTAATGTAATCCTCCTTAATAGCAGTGACATTATAGATGTTATCAA
The DNA here is from genome assembly GCA_001517045.1 of Pseudotsuga menziesii. Lineage (NCBI taxonomy): Eukaryota > Viridiplantae > Streptophyta > Pinopsida > Pinales > Pinaceae > Pseudotsuga > Pseudotsuga menziesii. The sequence goes on along the minus strand of LPNX010831004.1, from coordinate 32,574 downwards.
GGTGATCACCTCGCCCTTCGTGGAATACTGGTTCAACATATATTTGTCCTTCCAGTGGATCGAGAGGTGCAAATACCCTCATCTCATCATCTTCAAACGACAGGATCCTTCTTTTGAAGTTTATAATGGTTTGATTTCCCATCGCCCAATCAATCCCCAGAAATGTGGGATATGGTTTAGGATCATCTACTATATTGATGACCTCAAAGTCTACAAAAGTGCGCAATCCTTCAATATCCACTTGGACCTGACTCCATCTACCAATATGTAGGACCTTTTCTTGATTAGCGAGCCTTATTTGAATTGGGGACCATTCTAGGGGTGGCTTGCCCATTATTTTCCATGTTTAGCGCATTAAAATGTTAACTTGGATCCCAGGTCGAGGATGATATAGTCCATGTCATAATCAGCAATTCGCACGGACATCCTGAGTTCGCATCCCGTTTTGAACTTTGTCTTGACATTGTTAACCTTTTTTGTCAGAGGGTCTTCCTCCGAAAGTGTTTCTATAAGCGCTTCCAACTCTGCAAGTGCATCCTTGTCCTGGATTAGTTCCAAACAACTTGACAGGAATGGTTTGAGCTTACTAACCTTATCTTCACTCTTGCTTGCAGTCTGTTGTTCGAATATCTTCTAGAATCTCTCAGGCATATCCTTCACTTGTCCTGAGGTGGATGGCTATTTTGTTCCTACGAACTCTGGGCATACATCTGTATGTTAGCATTAACATTCAGGTTGGGAGCATTCAGCGCAAGATTTGGTGCTGGGTTAGCTACTCCAATCATCCGAGCTTGCCATCTAGCGATAAGTTGTGGACATTGCTCCACATTGTTCTCTTGTTTGAAATATGATCAAGTCTTTGCAGTTTTAGGGAAGTCTCTAGCATAGTGGCCCTGTACTCCACAATTGTAGTATACTGCTGGCCCTCTTCCTCGACCAAATCCTCCTCCTCCTCAGCCCCTGTAATTGCCACCCGCCCTCAACTGGGGTTGTGGCGGGTTGCGGCAGGTATTGCGGTTGCTAATACTGTTGTTGATATGGGTTATATGGGGTCGCATTCTAAAAATGCGATGCCATCTGAAACTGTTGTGCAGGCTGGAACTGAGGCGTAACCTGAAACTGTTGTGCAGGCTGAAATGGAGGCGCAACCTGGAACTGAGGCGCATCCTGGAATTGCGTTTGTTCCTATTCAATCTTTATTTTCTCCTCAGTCTTCATTAGATATGCATCTACTGTTTTCTCTCTCAGAATTTGGTCGGCCCTACAATCTTTTTCATCATGGCCTACATATCTACGAAATTTACAATACAAACTAGTTAGGGTACACACCGTCTTGTGCAGGAAAATGCAATCTACGTTGTGGTGTCCCCTGGTCTGGCATATGTTGCACTAGGGAAACCCTTGGGTGCTCAATGGGTTTGGTGCACTGGACGAGATGTAGTTCATGTAAGCCGGACAGTCATCTTTGTTATGTCCATTGATCCAACATTGCATACACCAGAGGTCTTTGGATGAGAAGAATGTTAAAATATCTGTCACAGAACCAGCAAGAACCAACAACCATTTTCCGTGACAACAATTCGGTCATTGCCTTGTCAAATAATCATGTGTTTCACAAGAAAACCAAACACATTGACATAAGGTATCATTTCATAAGAGAGTTGGTGAACAACAAATAAATTTGTTTAGAATTTTGCAAGTCTGAAGATCAACTTGCAGACATCTTTACAAAACCATTGGCAAGGATACATTTCAGTATCTTTGAAGTTATTTGGGAATGACAAGTTCTATACAGTGAACTCTATCATGAACATAGCATGTTTTCTGCTCTGAAAACATTTTGTAATATTTTGTTTTTAAATTACGATCTACTCATAATTAAGGGGGAGTGTTGGAAATATTAATTACACGTTGATCTATAATCCAATCAGTCGACTCTATCAGAGTCTGTAGCAGATCATAAAGGGTTAGATATTCTAACAAGATCAAGAGTTCAGATTTCTCATATATAAGACAGTAGAATTTAGTTGCTGAAGCTAAGTTTCTAGGTAGAGAGTAATTACAGTCTTTAAATGTTAAGTTGGTTAGTCGGCAGAAATATTCTATATGAAGGATGAAATTGTAAATAAAAAAAAATAGAGAAGAGACAGACAAGCAATAGAGAAGAGAAGTGTGGCGAATAAGAAGAAGGAGAACTCACTGAAGAGTTTGAAGCTCAAGCTTCTGTGTTTTTACCAAGTTTGTATTTACGGTTGTAAGTTTTTGTTATGTCGTCCTATGAAATGTAAATCCTTAAGTTTATGGTTGAATGAATGTTTTATATAGCCGCACATCTTCTCCATATTAATTACTCGTTGATCTATAATCCAATCAGTCGACTCTGTCAGAGTCTGTAGTAGATCATAAAGGGTCAGAGATTCTAACAAGATCAAGAGTTTAGATTTCTCGTATATAAGACAGTAGAATTTAGTTGCTGAAGCTAAGTTTCTAGGTAGAGAGTAATTACAGTCTTCAAATGTTAAGTTGGTTAGTCGACAAAAATCTTCTATATGAAGGATGAAATTGTAAATGAAAAAAATAGAGAAGAGACAGACAAGCAATAGAGAAGAGAAGTGTGGCGAAGAAGAAGAAGGAGAACTCACTGAAGAGTTTGAAGCTCAAGCTTTTGTGTTTTTACCAAGTTTGTATTTACGGTTGTAAGTTTTTGTTATGTCGTCATATGAAATGTAAATCCTTAAGTTTATGGTTGAATGAATGTTTTAGATAGCCGCACATCTTCTCCATATTTACCTGAGTGAATGTTGTTTACATTTACTATGAGTGAAAGACATCAAGAATCCATGAATATTTCACTGTGTAAGAGTTCCTAGTTTTACTCGCAAGTTCCTAGTTTTAAGCACAAAGGTTCGACACAAATCTTGTTTATTATTTTATTATATGATATTGTGAGTGATTCGCAATATAGTTGTGTCACAGTTAATCCTAGGTTATCGCAGTAAAAAGTGTTTTTCATATTCCTAAGTCCTTAGATTAGGAAATATAAATTTATTGTGACAAGAAGTTTTGTCACAATGAAGTCCTTAGAGGATAGTTCCATACAATAATGTTCGCACCAATTGCACGCATGGATACAATCAGAACTGTTTTGGCTATCACTGCACAAAACAAATGGCATGTTTATCAAATGGATGTTAAGTCAGCATTTCTGAATGGTTATATAGATGAAGAAGTATATGTGGAACAACCACAAGGCTATGAAGTTCCAGGACAAGAACACAAAGTGTACAGACTGAAGAAGGCGCTCTATGGTTTAAAGCAAGCTCCAAGAGCTTGGTACAGTTGCATTGATTCCTATCTCATTGAGAATGGATTTCACAGAAGTGAAAGTGAGCCAATGCTGTACACTAAATTTAATGAGAAAGGTAACATGTTAATTATTTTCCTGTATGTGGATGATTTAATATTTATTGGTGATTTTGGCATAAAAGAATTTAGAACAGTCATGGAAAGTGAATTTGAAATGACTGATTTGGGGCTCATGAAGTTATTTCTAGGCATTGAAGTCCAGCAATATGAAAGTGGTATTTTCATATCACAGTCCAAGTATGCAAACACAGTTTTAAAAAGATTTAATATGTCAAATTGCAAGGCATCCCAAACACCAGTAATAACAAGTTTAAAATTGAGCAAAGATGATGATGGATCAACTGTAGATCCTATGCTGTTTAAAAGGCTTGTTGGCAGTCTTATATATTTAACAGTGACAAGACCAGACATCATGTATGGAGTAAGTCTGATCTCAAGATTCATGGAGTCACCAAAAGACTCACATTGGCAAGCACGTAAAATAATTCTGAGGTATCTAAGTGGTACAAAAGATCTTGGAATAATGTATTCAACTTCAGAAAATTTTAAACTTATAGGATATACTGACAGTGACAATGGAGGTAGCACAGATGACAGGAAAAGCACATCTGGGTACACATTTCATTTTGGTACAGGTGTTGTTTCGTGGGCTTTGAAGAAACATCCCATAGTAACTCTATCTTCAACAGAAGCAGAGTATGTCGCGGCCACAGGCGCTGCATGTCAAGCTGTTTGGATGAGAAGAATGTTAAAAGATATGTCACAGAACCAACAAGAACCAACAAGAACCAACAAGAACCAACAACCATTTTTTGTGACAACAATTCAGCCATTGCTTTGTCAAAGAATCATGTGTTTCACAAGAAAACCAAACACATTGACACAAGGTATCATTTCATAAGAGAGTTGGTGAACAACAAAGAAATTTGTTTAGAATTTTGCAAGTCTGAAGATCAACTTCCAGACATCTTTACGAAACCATTGGCAAGGGATACATTTCAGTATATTTGAAGTTATTTGGGAATGACAAGTTCTGTACAATGAACTCTATCATGAAGAGAGCATGTTTTCTGCTCTGAAAACATTTTGTAATATTTTGTTTTTAAATTACGATCTGCTCATAATTAAGGGGGAGTGTTGGAAATATTAATTACTCATTGATATATAATCCAATCAGTCGACTCTGTCAGAGTCTGTAGCAGGTAAGAAAGGGTCATAGAGTCTGACAAGATCAAGAGTTCAGATTTCTCGTATATAAGACAGTAGAATTTAGTTTTTGAAGCTAAGTTTCTAGGTAGAGAGTAATTATAGTCTTTAAATGTTAAGTCGGTTAGTCGGAAAAAATATTCTATATGAAGGATGAAATTGTAAATAAAAAAAAACAGAGAAGAGACAGACAAGTAACAGAGAATAGAAGTGTGGCGAAGAAGAAGAAGGAGAACTCATTGAAGAGTTTGAAGCTCAACCTTCTGTGTTTTTACCAAGTTTGTATTTACGGCTGTAAGTTTTTGTTATGTCGTCATATGAAATATAAATCCTTAAGTTTATGGTTGAATGAATGTTTTAGATAGCCGCACATCTTCTCCATATTTACCTTAGTGAATGTTGTTTACATTTACTGTGAGTGAAAGACATCAAGAATCCATGAATATTTCACTGTGTAAGAGTTCCTAGTTTTAAGCACAGAGGTTCGACACAAATCTTGTTTATTATTTTCTTATATGATATTGTGAGTGATTCACAATATAGTTGTGTCGTAGTTAATTCTAGGTTATCCCAGTAAAAAGTGTTTTTTATATTCCTAAGTCCTTAGACTAGGAAATATAAAGTTATTGCGCGGAAGTGAAAACTTCTTCGCACATGAGTTGGTGGAAACCAAATTCATGTCGCAATAAGAGCCTGTTGAAGCCAAAGTAAAAGTCCTTCGTAGGTGAAGAGTCCATCGCGGTGACTCCTTCGTAGCACAGTAACTCTGCATAGTAATTTCTTCGTGTAGTAAATTTTTCCGCAAGAAAATCGAGTCTCAAGTTTTGAAAAAGTAAAAAGGGGAAAACAGAAAGGTTGTGCTGCACAGTAACTCAAGTTAATTGCTGCAAGAATGAAGTGGTACTTCAAGGAATATGAACAGAAGTTGAAGGAATACGAATATAAGTTGAGAAATATTTCAAGGGCTGAAAATACCTGGAGAATAGTCACATAATTATTTTGGATTCACAGAATAGTCACATAATTATTCCGGATTCAGGAGATAGTAAACACGAAGATGAAAAAATAGTCAAAACAATAGAACCTTCTTCGCTTGGTTTTGATTATCAAATACCTATAGTCATTCATAGTTCCAAGTCCTTTAGGGTTCTATTTTTATCAATTATCGTCAATTTTTATGGCTATTTATATTTTCAGAGTTGCAAACATGTTTAGCTATATGTTTGTTATAAGTCTATAATGTGATGTGTTGTTCTATAGCTGTAGTGACTCTTTCAAATTTCATTTCTGAACAACTGTGTACTAGATTCATCTGGCCACATATGTCATGGTTGATATGATCAAATGTAGATAGTCAACTATGGCATGCCATAGTTGAATCACCACAAAGTTCTTTGAAGTACCCATTGAAGACCAAGGATGCCCCAAGTTCTTTGAAATTCCCGTTGAAGACTAAGCATGCCTCACTCATAGGATTGAAATTAACGGTTTTAGCTTTCTACGATCTTCAACATTTGTAAAGAAAAATCCCTTGCATGGAGGGACTCTCTAATCCACCCATGTCATCCTATGGAGTAAGCGATAGGATATTGGCCTGAAAAACCTACAGCAAGCGGGTGGTCAACTACAAATTGTTCTCTTAATCTAGAAACCCCCTTAATAACAAATAACTGTCAAAGAGAGGTAGCTTAAAGAGAGATTGTGGGAAAGGTTTACTACAGAACACTGCCAACTGATGGCTATAAATATACTCTATGCCCAAACCTAGATTTTACCCATCGTAAATCACGCCATTCAGATCTATGTGTCATCATTTTTTTAATGCAGGGTGATGTCAGGGTGGCAAGTACTCAGCATAGGAAAGTGGGTTGGTATAGAAACTATAACTAACGTTTTCATTGTCACTTTGGCAGAAAAACTACAGGTAATGGGGAAGGTCAAGGAGAACCAATATATTCTTACATCCATTAAAAACATGATGATGTTAATATTAACGTTAATAACAATGCTTTGGAATCAAGCATACAATTTGAAAACTGTTGAAATATATTTGGAAAACAACTATTCTTCTATAAACAAAAAAATGGTTCTAAATGGATTAAAATAGAAACACACCCTAACATCACTTAAATTAATTCAAATTGAAAATAGTTGTGCTTGTATAACACAAAATAATCTAAATTGATCATAAACAAAAATTAAAATACTTGGAATAATAGAAATTGTATCAGACTTTTATACTCCTGTTGCAGCTGCAACTTTTTTCCCAAATTTTTAAAATTTTGGACCCTCCTTTTGATTTTATCTTGCCTGGGATTGTTTGGGATTCCTGAACTCTGTTGTCCTTCTGCTACAAATTTGGATTTTCTTGAGTTTGTATTGAGGTCAATTGTTTCCTTCGTTTCGGAAGTTGTATGATCTAAATTCCCCTTTCTCTAGCCAATGCTTTTGACTATGGAGTTTTGTTTGATTGTTTGGAGCTTAAGGTCTGATTTTTGGTGATTTTTAACGCTGTTGGAGGTAGGATGATGAGTTGACTGTTTGTTTCGCTGTGTCAGAGGTTGAGTGAAATATTATTTCTGTCGCCCAGCTAAAAATCCTTTCAGTTTATTTGAAGTACTTAATGTTTCTGATTTTTTCAATGATTGCTATTGGAAGTCAGTTGAACAATGAATCGGGGCATTAGTTCTCTATGCCGCCAATGGACAGTCCATTTTTTGCGATGCGTTTTACGTGGTCTTTTTGGATTTATTGTTTAAATACTTTTTGACTTTGTCATTATCAGAACGATGTTTGACTTTGATCGAAGGGCTAGTCCTTTGTGTTGCCGACACGGTGGCAGTGTTAAGCTTTGACTCGCCGATCCGTAGAACTTAGTTCTTTCAATCGCCGATGATTTTCTATTATCGTGGAAACCGTAGTCAGTCTTTCTCCTGCCGTTGTGGCTGTGTAGTGAATTATCCTGCCGATGCATTAGTGGTTCCGATCTCTGATGCTTAAATATCGACAGTTTTTAGTGTTTGGGAGTGCTGACACTATGGAAGGGTTGAGGACTAATTGTCTGACACATAGTGCTCAGAGCCTCTGATCACCGACGTTAATTTTGTCGTGGAACTCGTAGTCTTTATTCTACCCTCCATTTCAGTTGTCTAGTGGATTATTTTCACGATGCTTAGCGTCTTTTGCTTCCGACTGTCGATAGGGTTTTCCAGCCGATTTTGGTGTGCCTTTACTCTATTTTATGGAATGGCGGAGATTTCCTGTGGGTGCTGGTCGAGTGAGGGTTTTTTTTGAGAGGAAGAGCACAGTTTGAGGTTTGGTGTTTTGAGGAGTGGCGGTTACATAGTTTTGGTTCATGCTTTCATCAGAGGGTTTCAAGTTAGTTCAGATGCAGCCTGGATTGAGATAAAGAGTCTGTTTTATCGAGATTGTGATTTTAGTTGGACAGCAGGCTTAGAGGATTTTCAGACCCAGCTTGCAGGATTTTCTTTGCCTTATCCTTTCATGCATTAATATTTTTTATAGTTCATTTTATAGAATGCATGTATTGATACAGTTTGTGTTACTTTGTTAGACGCTAAATGGTCTAAAAATATGCTATTTTCATGACAGGGTGATTGCTGCTGCAAAGAAGATATATCTAGAAGACAAAGTAGAAGAAAGGAGGCAACAAGGAAGGAAGAGAAAGAAAATGAAGAAGCAGAGATGAAGAAAGCGAAGAAGAAAGTGAGGGTCTGAGATCTCAACAGATCGATAGCAGTAGAGGCCCAGGCTTGGGAAAAGTTCATCAGCGACCAAGCTGGTCCCTCTTTATAAAAGTGGTATTAAATTTTAATTTAATGTAACATATTGTACAACACTCATTGAAAGACAAAATTGTGGGATTGAACGGTTGGGGGAGCCCAAAGGTCACCGAGGGGAAGCCAAAAGGTTTTGTTGTTTTGTATAAATGTAGGAGAGTTAGATGTAAGAAAGGGAATTTTTCCCAGATAGATTTGTGAGAGTATGTTGTAAGAAGAACTATTTCCTTTTACAATAAAGAATTACAAGTTTCCTGTTGGAGAAAGCTTGGTGGAATTTTTTCAAATGCTGTGCTATGGATCTGTTGAAAGTGAACTATTTCGTTTTCAGCTTGTGTCCATTAACTGTGAGATCGTTCTAACTCTTTGAACCTATGTTCTTGTTATGAATGCACTCTAGTTTATTCTATGAAATTTCCACTGTGAGTAATGAAGGCTTTTCATAAACAATAAGCTATCTTGTTGTTCATATATCTATTAATGTTCATGTGTTTTGAAATAAGTAACAGCTATCTGTGATTTTTCTTAATGCATGTGCAGAAATACATTACTCATTGATAAATGATAATCTTGCTCCCTAGGGATAGGTTAGATAGTTAGTTTTAGTTTCTTGTTGTGTGTGATTTAGATGCGAGAGAGTTAAGACGAGAGGTAAGAACCTGCGCATCACATTGTGACCGCTCCTCGTATTCTCTATCAATATGTATTCTTAGATAGGCACTTGCACATCATACTTAAATTCAAAAAACTAAAATATACATGGTGGACCGGGTTGTAACTGATAAAACCTTTATTTTGTTACTTGACCTGCGGTAGTCGGACCGTAAACTGGACGGATTCCCCATACCAAACAGTAACGGGCTAGTTGGGAACGCTTACTGGGGAGAATCCCTAACTATTGTTACCTAGGAATTTCTAGGCCTCAACAGTTTTTGGTGCTAGAAGGAGGGCAGCTAGTGCATGGCTGGCCGAGGAAACCCATTTCCTTGAAATTATTCCACCGACAACAGTTCTGAAAGCAGTTTGTTTCCCTATCCAATTCTCGAAGAGAAAGGTAAAGAACATTTGTATTCTGTCGATAACGAAGTAGTTGATGATTTGAGAAGAATTACTAGGGATTATGCAAAGAAGATTGGTGGATTACCGATTATCCCTGCCTTAACCAGAAGAGAATATCAGAAGAAAGACCGCCCTATATTGGAAGACGCAGTGTTGGTTGAAGATTTTGAAGAACTGGTAGAAACAACTTTACAGGAATTTGTTCAACCTCTGAATCAGTTGGACCCAGATACACCTTACTGTTCACCTATCCGTACCCCTATTCAGTCACCGCCTCACTCTCCACTCAAAATCATGGCTAATGTAAACGCAAATCAACCACCCAACCCACCAAATCCACCACCTGCTTGGAGGGCTAGGTCACCATTAAACGAGACACCTCCTTTGCATGATTTGACTCAATATTTTGAGAAAATGTTGCCTAAGTTTGATCCAAGTGAAAATATTTTGGTAACGATCATTTGCAAAGCTTTTACGTGGCTATAAAAGGACTACGGGCTGGAGAACATTAAGATGTAGTTTGCAGATTGTTTCCACATACCCTGAAAGGAGCAGTAGCTTCATGGTATTTTGCTCTGCTTGCAAATTCAATCACAGATTGGGACACATTTGAAAGAATATTCAGAAGTAAATATGCAGTCCAAAAAACTCATGCATATCTAATGAAAGGGTTATGCGCTTTAAAGAAAGAAAGAAAAGAAAAAGTGCATAATTTCATTCAAAGGTTTGCTACTTATCTAAAAAAAAATTCTGTAGCTGATAAGCCCTCTGATAAAGTTCTGATTGAATACTATATTTCAGCTCTAGGGCCTGACTTGGCCATGTTTTCCAAGATGTCAGTCAAACCTACGTTACCAAAAACTTATGAAGAAGCTGAGAGAGTAGAATCTGAAAAAGAGAGCATAGAAGACTATCCTATGTAGTCAGAAGAAAAAACTTTTGGTAAGAAAGCGTTGTTATTGACTAAGCCTAAGGATGAGCAATCACATGACTTTGAGGGGATGTTGAAGATGATGCAGAAACTATCCAACAGAGTAATCGATTTAGAAAAAGAAAAGGAAGCTCAGAAATCTTATAAGCCTTACTATAAAGGGAGAGAGGACAACAATCAATCTAAACCTCCTCCACACAGTCCTGCATCAATGAATTTAACGGAGGTAGGCATGGATAATTTTTGCACCTTTAATCAACAACCCCATTCTGAAAAAAATTGCCCACAATGGATAAATTCTATGACATTGGTGATGAATCAGTTATTGGACTCTAAACTAACAGAAACTGATAATGAGGAAGAAAAGAATAATCAATCCACAGAAAAACAAGAGGATGATGCTCTGGTTTTATGGGATTGTGTCTCCATGTTTTATACGTTAGAAGAAGGTTCTCTGAAACATGAGGAGATATCAGAAACAAACGTGACAACAAGAAGTCAGGGTTTGATAAAAGAAGATAGGTCAATACTCCCGAAAATTAAGAGACTTCAAGAGAATATAAAGAAAATACAGAAGAGCACAATAGCTGATAAAATACTTGAATTCACCATTACGAGTCAAAATCCAAAGAAAATCAACATGCCTATTAAGCCTGTTGAAGAGAAGATTGATAATGTAAAAAAGAATCTCGAAGAACATAAGATGGGGTATGATATTGTGGAAGATATTAAAAGGACTAAGGCGAATATATCACTGTTTGAAATGTGTAATGTGCGTCAATAGAAAGAAAAATTGTTAAAATCACTTGAAGTACCAGAGGAAAAGCTTCCCACTGATAACCAACCTGAAGAAGAAGAAATTGGTGAAGCAAGTGTGGGAGGTAAGTCTAAGTACAAAACCCCACTATTTCTCCTAACTTTTGAGATTTTTAACCATAACGTGCACAATTGTTTAGTAGACTCAGGGGCATCAGTCAATGTTATGCCACTTTCAGTTTGCAAGAAGATAAATGGACAACCTAAACAATCTACCTGGCAGGTTATTCAGTTAGACAGGACAGTTGTGAAGGTAATTGGGGAAATGGAAGATGTTCTGATTCGCTTATCTTCAAATGAAAAGGTATGTCAGTTCATCGATATTGTAGTAGCAGACATACCTAAGGCTTATGGACTTGTTTTGAGTTGGGATTGGTCAACAAAGCTAAATGAATATTTTGCATCAGATTGGTCACATCTGTGGTTTCTTCATAAGGGAAGTCCCAATCAAATAAAAGTATTAAGAGAGCCCCACATGAAGCACAATGTTACTCAATTGGGGGGTAAGAATGAACCAATGAATTATGTATTGGGAAATTATTTCATTGAACTAGAACCAGGAAACTACCAAGCAGAAGAAGCCAGCGGTACACCAGACATCCAGCCCGATCTCCTTCGATTTTCACGAGCTGATGAGATTGATTGTAAAATAGTAGACTTAGTTTTAGATGTAGTTTTTTATTCAAGTACGGTAGAAGTAGATAGTTTTTGGACACTTTCTTTTGATGGATCTAAAACATTGGAAGGATCAGGAGCTGGCTATGTCCTAATTGATCCAAAGAAAAATAAACATTTTCTTTCATGTAGATTAGAGTTTGAATGTACCAATAATACAGCCAAGTATGAAGCATTAGTTCAGGGACTAAGAAAAGCAATTGAATTAAAAGTAAAAAATCTGAAAGTGTATGGGGATTCTGAAATAATTGTAAAGCAAGTTTGAAATCAGATACATTGCATTTCACCTCATTTAAAAGCTTACCAGAATGAAGTGTGGGATTTGCTAAAAAAATTTATGCATTTAATATTGTATCCATTCCTAGACTAAAGAATGCAGCAACTAACTTGTTAGATACCTCAACTACAAGGATTGTACCTTCTAATAATAGATGTTCTATTGAATTACTTTCCAGGCCTTCGGTTCCAGACATGATCACCAATTTACGGGTTTTTGATGATGATCAACAAATTTTGGAATGTTTGATGAATGATGAGACTTTCAAAGGGGCAATTATTGATGATGAAGAACACCAAGATGAGTTAAAATTTGACAAATTTATTCCTAAAGGGGTCAGGACCTTAGAGTGGATGTTTGATTTAGACAACAAATTCAGAAGACCAGCAAATGTCAAGACTCATAGCTCGTCTTTACAATTCGAGCTGATAAATTTAGGAACTGAAGTTGAGCCCAAATATGTAAATTTTGGAAAGTGTTGCTCTCCGGGTGAAAGAAATAAGTTCATTAGTTTGTTCAAATAGTACAAAGATGTGTTTTCCTGGACATATGAAGAGCTTAAAACATATGACAAAAAGATTATACAACATGTCATCCCTATTAGATCTGGAGTCATCTGGTGTCAAGCCTTATCAACAGCCTTTGAGGAAGATGCATCCAAAACTGGAACCTTTAATTCAGAGTGAGGTGAAAAAATTATTGGATGCTAAAATTATATTCAAAGTCAGACACTCAGAATGGGTTTCGAATTTGGTGCCAGTAAGGAAGAAATCCGGAGAAATCAGGCTATGTGTGGATTTTAGAAACCTCAATCGTGCTTCGGATAAAGATAACTATCCAGTCCCACCCATGGAACAGATATTGCAGATGGTTTTGGGTTCTGAGTTATTTTCATTATTAGATGGATTCTCTGGCTATAATCAAGTATTAGTAGCTGAAGAGGACAGACTTAAAACTACATTCAGAACAAAGTGGGGAACTTTTGCTTATAGAAGAATGCCCTTTGGACTCATAGATGCTGGAGCTACTTTCCAGAGGGCCATGGATATAGATTTCTGCGGTCTGATTGGTTGTAGTGTTGTGGTATATGTCGATGATGTCATGATATTTTCAAAAAAGAGAGAAGAACACGCATTCCATCTAAAACAAAATTTTGAGCATTGTCGAAAATATGGTATCTCACTAAATCCTAAGAAATGTGTGTTTGCGGTTATAGAAGGAAAGCTACTGGGTCACGTTGTTTCTAAAAAAGGGATCTCCATAGACCCAGAAAGTATTAAGGCCATCGAACAGATCCCTTTACCCCATAACAAAAAAGGTATGCAATAATTCATGGGGACAATTAATTTTGTGCGAAGGTTTGTACCAGATTTTGCCCAAATTGTCAAACCTTTGCAGCAAATGGTCAAACAAAGTGTACAATTCAAATGGACTGATGTGGAAAAGAATGCATTCAGTAAAATAAAGACATCTATTTCTCATGCACCATCTCTCAAAAGTCCAAATTTTGAAAAATATTTTATTTTGTACACTTTTGCATCCGACAATTCATTGGAAGCAGTGCTTACACAAAAGGAAGATGGGGGAGATGAGTACCCCATATCATTTATGAGCACTGGTCTGCAGGGAGCCAAATTGAATTACCCAGCTGTGGATAAACAAGCTTATGCAGTCTTCAAAGCGATAAAACAATTCAGGCCATACATACTTAAGAATCGGACTAAGGTAATAGTTCCACACCCAACTGTAAGGTCTCTTTTTGTACAAAAGGAATTAGGAGAAAGAAGAAGCAACTAGGTAACAGCTTTACAAGAATATGATCTCTAATTCAAACCAGCATCTATAGTAAAGGAGCAAGGATTGTGCAAACTAATGGCTGAAGGTAAAGACAATGAAGAAAACAATTGGGACAATGAAGCTGAGTTACATATGATGGATGTATGTCCTCTTTTCACAGCTCCAGATTCCTGGTACCGAGACCTTGTTCATTACCTTCAGGAAGGATTGTTGCCAGAACATTGGAATTCGAAACAATGAAGAGCATTGTGCCTTAAATCAGCTTCATATCAGATCATTGATGGAATATTATTCAGAAAGAACTATGATGGAGTTCTTCTTAGATGCTTAGAGCAAGAAGATGCAAGTAAGGTCATAACAGAATTACATGATGGGCCTGCTGGAGGTCATTTTTCTGGAGATACAATAGCCCACAAGATTCTTAGAGCTGGATACTATTGGCCCACACTGTTCAAGGATGCGCATGCCCATGTCAGAAAGTGTGATATCTGCCAGAGGTGTGTGGGAAGACAAGCCAAAGTAGTAAGACCATTGAAGCCTGTGATGATAACAGAACCATTCGAGCAATGGGGATTGATATCATTGGAGAGATAAAACCAAATTCTTCCTTGCAGCACAAATACATTTTGACGACAACTGACTACTTCACTAGATGTGTCGAGGCCATTCCGTTACGTAAAGTGAATGAAGATGCAGTCATGGATTTCTTGCAAGATCATATTATGACCATGTTTGGGGTTCCAATTTCCCCTGGTTTTTTATAATTCTACTTATTTTTCTTCTATTAGATTAACTGCATTTTCTCATGAAAGAGAAATCAAGTTGCATTATTATGCAAACTATTACCCACAAGGAAATGGTTTGGCAGAATCTACAAACAAGAATCTAATTAGGATCTTAAAAAAGACTGTGATAGAAAACCAGAGAAGTTGGCATTTAGCATTACCGAATGCTCTTTGGGCTGATAGGGTCACACCCAATAATTCCTTAGGTGTGTCACCGTATACCCTTGTTTATGGAAAAGAAGCTATTCTTCCTCCTAACATTATGCTACCATCTTCCATAATAGCTCAGGAGTCTAGAGGTACAGATAACGAAATCCTACAGATTAGAATCTATAATCTTTTGAAGGCGGAATAGTCTAGGTCCAAAGCCAAAGAACGATTTAAGCATCAACGGGAAGTAGTGAAACGGTGGTTTGATAAGCATAAAGCTGGAAAAAAAGGAATTTGAAGTGGGAGATCGGGTTCTTAAGTGGGATCACCCGCATGATGAAAAGGGGAAACACACGAAGTTTCAACAGTTATGGGTAGGCCCTTTTCAGATTGCAGCAAAGCTTGGCCCCTCAACCTACGAGTTACAAGATTTACAGGGGTGGGAAGAGAACTTACCAGTTAATGGTTTAGTTCTCAAACCTTATTTTTCCTGATTTTTGTTTTTATTTTGTACATAAATAAACTGATTTGGTTGTTTATTTTTTATTTATTTTATTTTTGTTTGTTTTTAGTTAGATTTTGATTGATTTCAATAAAAGAAGCAAACTTTTGGTTGCATGGAGAGCATCAGAATTCTGGATTAACTAAAATCCTCGATTATAAGACTGTGTACTATTGATTTATCTGAAATAATTTCTTCTAGTTTAGTAGTTTTCCTAAATGGCTATGAACACATTGAATTCCTACTTAATCCTTGTAAAATAACTCAGGATCAAAATGTCTGGAATACTATTTCGAGGCTCCATCCATCTCACATTTAAAAATTTCTTAAGGGGTGACAGCAAAATACCCATGGAAAGGAAGCAGGGTAAACAGTATATTATATATAAATGATCCCATGCCAAGAATTGAAAGCCAAAAAGGCAAATAAGAGTCAAAATCTCCTAAGAAAGCAATATGTATCAAAACAAAGTATTGAACCATATGAGTACAAAATTGCCAAAGTTCTTCTCCATCCATGAGCTGAAAATTAAATACATCTCTCACACAAAAGGACACTATGGATAGAGGAGCCTGAATAAAAAATTCAAAAATAAAGGCATGCAGGAGGACTCAAAAAGCACAAAAGTGAAAAATGGGATGGGAATGAGGAACAAACAAATATTTTTGTTTACCATATGTTACAATCCTGTGGTGTCCAAGCTGGGAGCTACCCGAGGATAGAGGTAAAAAATGAAATTCATATTCCTGGCCTCAAAAGAGTTATCTAGACTTTTAAATATTGCTTCCCATTATCCCTAAATTGGACTATCATCAATGATTAAAGTACATACATCTGTTATTTGGGAAATCCAGACATCTAGAAGAATTCAGCATGTTGGTATTTATTGTCAAAATAGTCTTTTACTTAAAGAAGAAATTGTCCAGAGGTCTATGTTCACCAGGTAGTCGCCAATTGTTGCAGTTGCAACTGTTTTCCCAAATTTTTAAAATTTTGGACCCTCCTTTTGATTTTATCTTGCCTGGGATTGTTTTGGATTCCTGAACTCTATTGTCCTTCTGCTACAAAATTGGATTTTCTTGAGTTTGTATTGAGGTCAATTGTTTCCTTCGTTTCGGAAGTTGTATGATCTAAATTCCCCTTTCTCTAGCCAATGCTTTTGACTGTGGAGTTTTGTTTGATTGTTTGGAGCTTAAGGTCTGATTTTTGGTGATTTTTATCGCTGTTGGAGGTAGGATGATGAGTTGAATATTTGTTTCGCTTTGTCGGAGGTTGAGTGAACTATTATTTTCGTCGCCCAGCTAAAAATATTTTCAGTTTATTTGAAGTACTTACTGTTTTTTATTTTTTCAGTGATCGCTGTCGGAAGTTAGTTGAATAATGAATCAGGGCATTAGTTCTCTATGCCGCCGATGGACAGTCTTGTTTTCGTGATGCGCTTTACATGGTGTTTTTGGTTTTATTGTTTAAATCGTTTTTGACTTTATCGCTATCGCAACGATGTTTGACTTTGATCAGAGGGCTAGTCCTTTGTGTTGCCGACACGGTAGTAGCGTTAAGCTTTGACTCGTCAATCCGTAGTACTTAGTTCTTTCGATCATCGATAATTTTCTATTGTTGCGGAAGCCGTAGTCAGTATGTCTCCCATTGTTGCGGCTGCGTAGTGAATTATCATGCCGATGCATTAGTGGTTCCGATCTCCGACGCTTAACTATCGATGGTTTTTAGTGTTTGGGAGTGTCGACACTACGAAAGGGTTGAGGACTAATCGTCCGACGCATAGTGCTCAGATCCTTCGATCACTGACGTTATTTTTGTCGCGGAACCCGCAGTATTTATGCTACTCGTCGTTGCGGCTGTTTAGTGGATTATTTGCCCGATGCTTACGGTATTTTGCTTCCGACTGCCAATAGGATTTTCTCATCGATTTTGGTGTGCTTTTACTCTATTTTATGGAATGGCAAAGATTTCCCGTGGGTGCGGGTCGAGTCAGGGTTTTTCCTGAGAGGAAGAGTGCAGTTTGAGGTTTGGTGTTTTGAGGAGTGGCAGTTACATAGTTTTGGTTCATACTTTCATCAGAGGTTTTTGAGTTAGTTCAGATGCGGCTTGGATTGAGATAAAGAGTTTGTTCTATCGGGATTGTAATTTTAGTTGGACAACGGGCTTAGAGGATTTTCAGACCCAACTTGCAGGATTTTCTTTGCCTTATCTTTTCATGCATTAATATTGTTTATAGTTCATTTTACAGAATGCATGTATTGATACAGTTTGTGTTACTTTGTTAGACGTTGAATGGTCTAAAAATCTGCTATTTTCATGACAAGGTGATTGCTGCTGCAAAGAAGATATGTCTAAAAGACAAAGTAGAAGAAAGGAGGCAACAAGGAAGGAAGAGAAAGAAAATGAAGAAGCATAGATGAAGAAAGCGAAGAAGAAAGCGAGGGTTTGAGATCTCAACATATCGATAGCAGCAGAGGCCCAGGCTTGGGAAAAGTTCATCAGCAACCAAGCTGGTCCCTCTTTATAAAAGTGCTATTAAATTTTAATTTAATGTAACGTATTGTACAACACTCACTAAAAGACAAAATTGTGGGATTGAACAGTTGGGGGAGCCCAAAGGTCACCGGGGGGAAACCCAAAGGTTTTGTTGTTTTGTATAAATGTAGGAGAGTTAGATGTAAGAAAGGGACTTTTTCCCAGATAGATTTGTGAGAGTATGTTGTAAGAAGAACTATTTCCTTTTACAATAAATAGTTACAAGTTTCCTGTTGGAGAAAGCTTGGTAGAATTTTTTCAAATGCTGTTCTATGGATTTGTTGAATGTGAACTATTTTGTTTTCAGCTTGTGTCCATTA
This sequence comes from Pseudotsuga menziesii, assembly GCA_001517045.1. Taxonomy (NCBI): domain Eukaryota; kingdom Viridiplantae; phylum Streptophyta; class Pinopsida; order Pinales; family Pinaceae; genus Pseudotsuga; species Pseudotsuga menziesii. The sequence continues at coordinate 14,355 of LPNX010831004.1, read as the reverse complement.
ACTGTGAGATCGTTCTAACTCTTTGAACCTATGTCCTTGTTATGAATGCACTCTAGTTTATTCTATGAAATTTCCACTGTGAGTAATGATGGCTTTTCATAAACAATAAGCTATCTTGTTGTTCATATATCTATTAATTTTCATGTGTTTTGAAATAAGTAACAGCTATCTGTGATTTTTCTTAATGCATGCGCAGAAATACATTACTCATTGATAAATGATAATCTTTCTCCCTAGGGATAGGTTAGATAGTTAGTTTTAGTTTCTTGTTGTGTGTGATTTAGATGCGAGAGAGTTAAGATGAGAGGTAAGAACCTGCGCATCACATTATGACCGCTCCTCGTATTCTCTATCAATTTGCATTCTTATATAGGCACTTGCACATCATACTTAAATTCAAAAAACTAAAATATACACAGTGGATTGAGCCGTAACTGATAAAACCTTTATTTTGTTACTTGACCTACGGTAGTCGGACCGTAAACTGGACGGATTCCCCATACCAAACAGTAACGGGCTAGTTGGGAACGTTTATTGGGGAGAATCCCTAACTGTTGTTACCTGTGAATTTCCAGGCCTCAATAACTCCTTAAAATAACCTAACATAAATTGTATCAGACTTTTATACTCCTTAAAATAACCTATAGTTTTTGGGAACACCTCAATCATTCCTTGAAATCCAAGTTACTTGTGCCATCGTAATGGCAACAGAATACTTTCATGAATTCTCCAAACTTATATCTTTTGTAGAGAGCTGGATGTTGTTCATCAACCATGGACGATGCATCCTCTGAAGGGCCCTAAAATGTAGGAATTGATATACGTAAAGTAGATGCATTCGTTACTACTTGATGTTCCACACTCTTGAATCTCCCATTGCTCAGGACCTGACAAATTATTAGCAATAATAACAAATAATAACAATGTAAATATTTTAAAACAATTAAATTTATAATCGATCCACTCCAATTGCAAATAACCTGAAGTTGATCTCCGACATTGACAACTAAAGCATTAGCTATGGGCTCTACTGTAACCCACTTTTGATTTCTTAGTACTTGTATGCCATTGAACCAAGTGTAAGATCTGGGTTTGGGCATGGAGGATAGTACATCATATCCATCAATTGGTTGTTCTTTCCAAAAATTCTATTTAAGTAATGAGAGTCGAGCCCTAGAGATTCAGAAATCACAGCCAGTAGCCTTAAAATCAGTGCTCTCATCTCCACAGTGTACTTGCTTGCAATCTCTTTGTGACAAAAGCATAGGCATTTTAACTTATTTGATATTGCAGGTATATCAATCCAACAGAAAAGTACAATGGATAAACAATTGGATTTTTTTTAATTTACCATAAATTGAAGCCAGTAATACAATCTTTGTAATTGATGGAACTCGCAGATTAAGATCAAACAAATAAATTAATAGCTTCAAAAATAGTTATTACACTACGATTGTACACTGTATATATCTAATATTCATATTTTCAATCTACCCCCCCCCCCCCCCCCCCCCCCCCGAAATTAACAATTTAGCTTTCGACCAGTTTATGCTGAATGAAATATTAATATTTGCAATTTCATTCAACCAAAAAATTTTGTAGAAAATTTAGCTAGTTTGGTTCAGCTTCAAGGGATTCGAATGAAATTATGAAAGGGGCTAAAATGTTGGTAAGGTATCCTATTGTAAATCCACAATCCTAGGGCATTATCCCTAGGATCAAGTGGGTATGTAAATTGTTTCATAGCTCAATGGGAGATCAACCAACTACTAAGTGTTGGGTTTGCAATTCCTATCCTTTCCAGGCAGGTCTGGTTTGAATTTCTAGCCTGTCCAATCTTTCCACTACTTCAAAAGGTATTAAGAAGATAAAGTTGAGAGTTGTTTACAGAAAGTAGTCCGTTGAGTGCAGGGACTAGGAGATGGAGCCCATAGAAGGGGAGGGCGTAGACCAAGCAATCAGTTAAAAAAATCCTTAATTACATAATGAAGGTAAATCCCCATTCTGCGAGCGAATGATCCCATTCATGTAAGGATTATTTGCTCGAGGGTGGAGTGGACCCACAAATCATGTATAGGAAGGCGTGATCAGTAGTTGGGCAAAGACCCGAAAAGAATAAGAATCAGGTATGTCTGGGTCTCACTAAAGGGTAACAGAGTAAGATATCAGTTGAACGTGTCAGGTGGGTATAGGTGCAAATCCTCGGATAGATAGTTTACTCCCTAGACATATGGATTTACATTAGAATTTGCAGGCTTTAAAATGAGGCCCATTTAGAATAATAATAAATACATTTATTTATTTATTTTTTCTTTTCTTTTTAAAATTTAATATCAGTTTTTTTTTTTTGGCATTCAGCATGTTGAGCAAGGTATCCTTCCTTGCAATGGTTTAAGGTTCTAGTGGGTGGCGCAACACAACTACCAAGTATGTAAACATTGGTATCTTGGTGTGTTTTACATAGCAAAACCTGGACGCTAATCCTTTTTTTGGGTCTGCTAAAATTTTACTTGAATATATACATATATAAATATATATTTTTCTTTAGTCTTAAAATACTTAAATCTTACCACTTGAATTTATTCTGGCTACCAATCACTGCACAAGTAATTGGGGTTCTAGGTTTGGTAGTTAATAGTTCGAATACTATGCACCACATTTTTTTTCACCCTTGTTGTATACTACACCAAGCATTTTACCATTTAATTTTCCATCAAATCGGGGATGGCCCTTCATATTTGAATGACCACAACTTGTTTAGGAATAGTGACGGCCATGGGAAAGATATTTTCAAAAAATTTGTGCACCTCTAGGGGACACCTTCCAAAGGGAATATGCAACCATCTTCTTAAGTGTTTCAACCTTATTAATGTTATATGTATAGTAGCCAAGCAATATTACAACTATGACGGGTTGTAGTTTTAATATTTGAAATTGTCACCAATCCTTGGGTTATTACCAAATTTTTAGTTTTGAAGAAAACATACTGTAACCATTTTTGTAAACGATTATGTTTTGTTTGTGTGTGTGTTTATTTGCACCACATTTTTTTCACTACTAATTATAAGTTTTCTAACTGTATCTATGTTTCATGCGGTGGATACTACAAAGATTTGGTAAAAGGTTTGATGCTCGGCATAGATTCCTAGTTAAATTTATCATTTTATGCATGTAAAAGGCCCTTAAGGTTTGAGTGTTTGAGCTAGTCAGCTCTGATACCATGTGTAGTACCCATTTGTTCAAGATGGGCACTTAATTTCATGCGGTCATCGATTTGTATCTAGCTCCTAAAGAGCTGCATTGTGAATCAAAATTTGTTTTATCATTATGTTATCAAAATTCTTCTTCATTCCGGTTAAACCCGATCTAAAGGATTTCTGCATAAATTTAACTTTGACAAGAAATTTATATTAGCATGTCATTTGCATTGAGTCCATATTTCTAACACCTTTAGGAACAAAATGAAATGAAAAACATTTTTCCTTATGATTTTCAGTACTTAAATTTAAAGAGATTTAATTAAGTAGAATGCCTGTTTTTTTTTGTAGATTGCAGTAGGCTTCCTTATGTTTCTCTATATGCTCCTCACCAAACCTTAGCAACCGAAATAGACAATCATGTTATCATGTTGGCCCTAGGAAATCGACAAATTTCCTAGCCCTCGAGCCCACAAACCGATAATCTGAATAACAACATTCCATAGTTTAGGATCCATCAATCCACAGTTCAATTTCCCCTCTTTCTTTTAGTTTTCCACCATCTCCATCCTCAAGTTAACCCCTCCTTGGTATGCCTCCTTTCTCCTCCATTCTAAGTCCTATTCTCTGAAAAAGAAAAAAACCCAAAAGTAAAACTGCTTCTAGTCCCGTAAAACCTTCCTAAATACCTTTTTCTCCTCCAGAAGCCTTCAGTCTTACTCCACCGCCTCTATCAAATCCCACAATTCCCCAAAACATTTAATCACTTTCATGTTTAAAATTTCAAGTTATCATAAAGTAATATATATATTTTGTACATATTCTCTCGAGGAGTGAAATGCCATTAAGGTCAATTAAATTTAATTGAGTGAGTTGACTACTCATTCATTAACAATTTTCAATATATTCATTTGGGGTCTTCACGAGATGGTGGGATAATAATTAGTCCCACTCACCATTTTAAACATTAAATATGTTTGGATAAAATAATACTTTAATAGTTATTATTATTGACCTTTTGGTTCGTAGTGGTGGGCGTCATAAATATGTTATCCAATCTAGATATGATGTCTCACCTGGTAATAATTAATGACAATTATTATTTTAATGCAATCTTATCTTATCTTGCTTGGTAAATAATTAAATATATTTTCTAACTTTCCATGAAATGATCGGGTTAATCCCATCGATAATTACTTAACTCACTAATTCATATAATTATATTGTTAATCTTCTATGATTTATGGTAAAGGATAATTATCATTATAAATATTAATTAAATAATAATAATAATAGTAATAATAATAATAATTAGTGATTACTAATTGATGACAATAATTCTTTGTTTAAACTATACCATTATGTATAGATTAACTAATTTCCTTTTCCTTTTAACTTTTCATGAATTGCTTCGGCGTCTTATTAATAATCATTTGATTCAATAATTGATATAATAATATGGTTGATCCACTATGATTTATAGTAAGAAACAACTTCACCATTACTAATATTAAATAATAATAATAATAAAATTAGTAATTAATCTATAATAATACTTATTGGTTTAACTAACAAGTTCCCTAGTACCAGCACAATATTTGTGGATTTATAAACAAATCATCCATAAGGGTTTTAAACAATCATGATAACAATTAAATAATACAATTCCACTTATGCATATGGAACAATATTTGTGTTTATTCACGATAATTTCCTTATGACAATTCTAATTGATGATACTTAATCAATTACTTATTACATTGTTCACATATGCTTAAATCATTAAAACATTCATTATTTGTATAGGACCATTGCCTAATTAACTTAGTTATTCACAATGACATGTACCATTATTTAACATGTCCAATATTCGTATATTGATAATAGCGTGAATGTGCAAGGTGTGCATGCATGTCCAGTGCATGCACAAGTCGAGCATGCACTATAACCATACATCATCTTTCCGTATGCATAATTTCTAACTAATACTAATAGTCCTTCATGAAAACATAACAAGTATACATACATAATATAATTACTTTAACATTCTCTGCTATTTAACAGTTACTCCATTTTATGATTTCATATCTTATCTTCATGTTCTTATTAACTTAACCAGTCAAACAAGATGAGTACTTACTACTACTAATTTGATATCAAAAATACCCAACCCTCAACAATACTAACTAACACGTCCTCCCATCCTAACCTACGTCTGCATCCTCCCTATCCGTCCTCTGCTCGTATAGAAGTGGTTGTCGACTTCACGGACTTGACCACATAAGAATGTGAGAGCGATAACGTCAGTTGAACAACAAAGCTAGCCTCTCCTTCTAGGCATTTGATCGTCGTCATCACAACAACTTGGAGAGCATTTCACAACACGACCCTCCCACGACCTTGGGTATCATAGTAACCTAGGGTGGGAAATACATCCATCCCTCTCAACATGCTGGGTCTTTACCCCATCAATTCATACTCTGTTTTTATCAGGATTATTGGATTGTGTCATCGTATCATCATTTTTGGTTGCCAAGGTTTATTTCATAAACAAGTTTTTATTCCACGTATCATATCCGGTACCCAACTATCACATAGCCCTTGGTCCCATGGGTTAGTATTTAGCCCAAAATATATAGTCATAAACAATAATTTCATTCGACCATCAACTAATCCTCCTCATCATCATTCATTATTATAGCAACAAAATACATGACAGGTAACCTGACATAATTCTACTGATTATATCATAGAAACGATATCTACGTGGAACATTACATTTCATCAATGGAAATAAATCAACACATAACTATCATCATAATCGAGGAAAACTTGTTAATAGTCAACATAGTATCTGCATAAACATAGTAACATTATAATCATAATGACATCATAAATATAGTAACAACATACAATCTGGTACATCATGTTGTAACATAGTTTACTCAGTCGAATTGAGTCCAATAGATATGAAGCAAATAAAATGCAACAAGTCTATGTGAAAAGATGTATATTCAAAATATGGGGCATTACAATTGTGATAAATAGGAGGTGAGGAAAGAACATAATTTCTGGTTCACGTGGCCCACATTTAATAGTGTAATCAGAAAATATACTTGGATTTATATATTAGTTTATCTTTCTCCTTACCAAAAGCACTATGAAATTCGTATTTCCATTTATTATTTCCCTACGTATCTTGTTCTTGCAAAATCTTAATTGTAAGAGTATTGTGTGACTATACAATTGTAATTGAAACTGAAATTTGTAAATTTGCAAGTTTGTATTTTTAATTGTAATTTTACAATTTCATAAATTATTTCGTAATGTTGCAATTTTGTAAATTATTTTGTAATTTATAAATTAATTTGTAAATGTAATTGTGAATTTGTAAACGTAATTGTTGTTTAGTAAAATAGTTGTCATTGATGTCAAATCAGTTATCAGAAGTCAAAGATATGGTGGCAGAATGAAGGTTGCAGGTATTCAGAATAACAAAGGAATAACCCTTACAGGTTGCAGGTTGCAGGGTGAATGACAAACGAATAACCCTATAGAAAGTTGAACAACTGAGATCGATCATATAATGTTGTAGTTGAATGAACTAGCACAGAGATTAAAGACATACGAAGTGATAAAGTTCCATGAAGGATTAAGATTGGAAGACAGAGGTTAGTCCCGCCCTAGATCCAGCGGCCGAGGATCCATTCCACAAAAGATAGGTGGAAGGATGAAGTTCCACAACAATCAAGATCAGACGGCTTATATTAGTCCCGCACTAGATCCGACGATTAAGGATTAATTCCTAAAGTTAGGCGGAAAATCTAAAGTTCCATAAAATATCAAGATCGAACGGATGAGATTAGTTCCGCTAAATAAAGATTGACAGTGTGTAAGAAAAAATGTGGAAAGGGAATTGCAGAAATAACATTTAAAGATTCTATGAACCCACAATTTGGAAGATCGAAGGTCGGGAAAGACTCCGTAAAAGATCGACGGTGCGGAAGAAAAATTGCGGAAAGAAGCTTGCAGAAAGGAGCTTGCAGAAAGAATCTTGAGGAAAGGATCTTGCAGAAAGAAACTTGCGGAAAGGAGCTTGTGAAAAGAAGCTTGAGGAAAGGAGCTTGCAGAAAGAATCTTGCGGAAAGGAGCTTGCAGAAAGGATCTTACAGAAATTCAAGATACAATTTGAGGAAATATCACATCCCGCATCCCACAATTTGGAGATCGACGATCAAGAAGAAGCCTAATGAAGATCAACGGTGGAAAATCGACTTTTGCATTCTGCTACGTGGAAAGGAAAAATCGTACAGTCAACATCCCACATCCTGCATCCCACAATCTAGAGATCGACGCTCAAGGAGAAGCCTGATGGAGATCAACGATGGGGAATCATTGAAACAGAAACCTTGTGCAAAAATATGATTTCAAGAGGAAATTTGTAGAGTAGATCAATGGTCCAGAGAGATTCGAACATAAGATCAACGACCTAGATTGATTCCAGAGAAGGAGATTGCGGAAGCACCATAAAACATTAAGATGAGCTGTGGAAATGAATTCTAAGGTGTGTCCACAAATGGTAAAGAAGAATGTCCAAACATGAAATTCATAGATGGAAGGTGAAGCCCGTGTTTTGTGAGAGAAATGTGTACATATGATCCTATGATGAGGATAGCCTGCAAAGAGCTCAAAGAGGAGGAAAAGAAGCCCACAGATGTGAGAAAAAGAGAAGCCCGAAGGTCTGAATATAGAGTATTCCTACTAATAGAGGAGAGGAAGTCCACAGGCATTTGTTTGACGAATCCTGCTATTAGAGAAGAAGGGAGCTCGCATATCATAAGTGATTAAGAATTTTTTAATTAATTATTTAATTAAAAATTAGTAATGACAGATGGTTGAAAAGGTGTGACTGTTAGATTTGAAAGGGCATGATTGTGAAAGGGTATGTTTCCAGAATAAAGAGATGCGTCTGTAGGAAATATGAAGGTACTTATACACTGAGGTATGAGTGAGAGAAGGGTCTTAGGGACTACATCACAAAATTAGAAACAAAGACCAGTGGGTGTGACAGAGAATGGAGGGAAAAGAAATCTAGCATATTACAGAAAACACATTAGGGTGGCAGGGTGGCGCTAGGGCAGGAAACATGCCTGCAGGGGGTTGTTGCCTCCTTCCAACAGAAGCTGGTAAATAGGGTGTAGGAGCACCTTTTCAGTCGTAACTGACAAAATAGGGTGTTGTATCATCCTTTCAGTAGCAGCTGATAGACCAGGGGGTAGTCACCTCCTTCTAGTGCTAGCTGGTAAATAGGGTGTCATAGCATCCTTTCAGTAGCATTTGATAAACCAGGGGGTCATATCCTACTTCCAGTGGTAGCTGGTAAATAGGGTGTCGTAGCATCCTTTTAGTAGTAGATGATAAACCAAGGGATCATAGCCTCCTTCTAGTAGTTTCTGGTAAATAGGGTGTAATACCATCCTTTTCTATAGCAACAGGCAAAAATATTTGTAAATAACAATTTTGTAGTAGTAGGACATATTGGTGGTTTTCCCTATTGGGA
>LPNX010830986.1:1230-71742 GCA_001517045.1 Pseudotsuga menziesii | reverse complement strand
CTATCGTGATGTTGGGAGCAATTGTTATTTCTTTATGTATGGATGGCATTGATTTATTAAGCTGTTGGAAGGGGGAGCCGTTGTCAATGCAGTTGGAGGGGGAGCCCTAAACCGATCCACCCCCTCCAACTGCATTGACAACGGCTCCCCCTTCCAACAGCTTAATAAATCAATGCCATCCATACATAAAGAAATAACAATTGCTCCCAACATCACGATAGCTCTAAACTTAGAAGGTGGCATAGAATGTGTATGATACCATTTATTAATGCTTCCTTCTGATCCAACGAGCATTGCCCAACTAATAAAGCAACTGAAGTTGACACAGGCCACTATCAAAGCCAAAGTTCTGAAAGTTGGAAGATTGCCCCTGAAGTACAAGACCTGGCAAACATTGCTGTGATTGACATTAGACTTCACACGAGCTCCGGTCATAAACACAGAGGCAGCAAACCCTCTTCCATTGTCGTCCACAATGTATTGTTTTACGGCCCTTCTGGCCACGAGAGCGCTAGAAAAGGCATCCACTTTGAACCAGAAAGTTAGCATAAAGTTGAGTAATATTTCTACCAATCTTGGTACTATTACGGAAGCAGTGTCGTATACATCTTCTGCATTGCATTCCCCGCTCCGAGACATATAGTTTTCGAGGGCACGCCAAGCGCTGGTGACGTATGGACGTGTAAGTAAGCCTTCTTCGGTAAACTTATCTTTACATTTGAAAGATGTGATCAGCAGCTCTGTCCAATCATCCTCGGACGTGTTGCGCAGTGGAATGCACATGCAGCTACCTGCTTCTGCTTCTTCAAGTAATTCACATGCTGCAGCAGGGGGTTCCACCTGGGAGTGACTCTCTGTCAATCGTGCATGCAACATGCCCTGGTTGCACCCATGGCACCCAAGTGTCAGGCACTCGGCTGATGGGAGCAGGCACCGGGATTCAGATAGTCGTTTTATTGTTCCAGGAATTCGACGAGCAAGCATCTTCATGATCTTCTCATTGTTCCAGAATACGACGCACCTGCATGTGTGGGACCGTACATCCCTGCAGTTCTCTACAGTGTGTGGTGGTAGAGAATCTAAAGGGAAGTATTGCAGGATGACGGATCGCACATTATAAACATTGGCGATGTACTCCACGAATTGGCTCATCGAACTGATGGGCGACTCTTTTGACAGCATCACGACGGAGCAGTCAGATAGATCCTCAAACTCAGACGTGGTGAGTCCAAAACCATTGGTGTCCCCCAAATGGGCTATGTTCTCCAATTTGGGAGCTGTAAGGATGGCGAGTAGATCTTTGCCACCGATCTCCCAGTAAAGTCTGCCTCTTAAAAAACTTGAAAAAAAAACGGCTAAATTTCCGAAACAAGTGAGACCTAAATCAGGAAAACTAACGGAACTTGACAGGGTATCACTTACATCAAATTGTCCCAAAACAATACCAGAAAACCATCCCAACCAACAAAGGAATGTGATAACGAACATTCCCCACCAATCCTGAAATAAAGGCATTCCAATAAAATGTAAGACACAAATAGTTATTCAAACAAAATAAACTGCGATTACAGTGTTATCACTACACTTCGCTCTAAGTGATAATATGGTATTGTGTATCCAAATTTATAATGACGTGTGTGCTTAGCCTCTCATTCAAGAAAGTGGCTAATCTTTGGCATGCATTCCTTCTGCTCCAAGGCCCGAGAAAGAAGAGAGAATCGATTTTTTAATAACAATTATGAATGGACATGGCCACTAAATATTTGTATTTGATTTTTTAATACATTGGTTTGACTAATCATTAAAAAAATATTGTGACAGGTATCTAATTTAATAAAAATTCAAATAATAGTTAATTTAGATATTGATTATTATCTTAAATACAAACTCTAAAGAAAATGACTGTCAAAAATATATAAACACTATAACCTTGAAAAGAAAAGTTAAGAAAATAATACAAGCATGCAAACGGTGTTCATGCACGTATATATGCATAGATTTCCCATGGAAAGTCTTGCAAGGAAACATATGGGATGCTTCCCCATATTCGTGGATGGCATCCCTCCTAAACCTATAAGTGTAGACTAATGTTCTTAATCAATTGTCGTTGGTATTGTTGGGCATTAAGTTAGTTTTGTGCCAACAAGTCCCTGATTCAAATCCCCTTGTGTGAAGCAAACTCCTCTTTGCCAATGGGTTTATTAGGATGCTATCACAAATGTGGGGAAGCATTCCTTTGGGGTTTCCTATGAGTTTCTTGTTGGAATACACACACACACATACATATATTCCAAGGATGTGTGCATGTTGAAAACCTAATCCTTTAGGGCTGGTAAAATATTTTTGTATTACTATTCACATTCACGATACGTGAATATGAAGGGTCGCAATGAATTCCAAGACACCTCTCGGAATATGAAACCAAGGGTCACATATCATGTATTCATATGTGTATCATATTAATATAAATACTACTCATGCTTATATTTACCTGAGCATTTTGATAGTGGTATCAAACCATTTTTGTAAGACTGTCTATTTCTAATTTGTATATTCTCTCTCCTACAAACTTGTTAGCTCTGTCGATTGTCTCTACTTCCTTCATGTATGAGTAACGGTGTTATTCTTTGCATTATTTTTTCTGCTCTACATGTTTACATACATCTTCATGTTTGTATATATATGTCGTGGGACTAGGGAAACCTCATGGTATATCCCTCTATCTGATACATATTCCCTTCCCAATTTTTCTGTGGATATATATTTCAATTGATCGATGGATGTGAATCTTTTATCACCTCCTATTGTATGCATGCAAGTGTCATATCCTCCACATGTCCATGATCCATTTTTGTGCATGTATATCCCTAAGTGCCTAGGTATGTGTGCCTTATCTATGCTTACATTATAGAATATTTTTATGATAAAGGCGAAGCATGTGGCCAAAACGAGCACATGAATGGTGAAATAACATTGCTTCTATTTTTTTAACAGGATCTCTTAAACCTATGTCTTCTATAGAAGTATCCCCAATCGATTCATGATGAATCTCAACATCAACCCCGCAAATTACATGATATACAACTTGTACATACTTTCCAACGTCAGAAATATCTTCCAATGATTTGCTTCTAGTAGAAGAAGGAATTTTAGGCAATTTAGAATCAGCTTCATCGAGGGCATCCCTATGGTGCAAATGTCGTATGGCCATGTTGGGGTAGCAACAACAATTTCTCTATGAATTGACTCAACATCTATCCATCGTATGAAAAATTGGCATCGAGAGATTGAAATGGAGGTGGGGATGATTGCACTAGCTACCATTGTCATTAAGCAAAGCATAGTTAGGTGGGTAGAAAATGATAATGGTGGCCAATATTGAAGGGTTACCTGGGTGATATCATTTTGGTTTATTCATGCATTTCATAAAAAAATCATGCTCCACAACTTGGGCCGTTCTGAACAGAGTTGTTCTCAACACTATTGATTGAATTATATACCCTTGGTTGTATAGTTTTCCATAATCAAAAGCACCCCTTTCGTTCTTGAGGAATCACTCCTTCCATAGAAAGTTACATGTGCTTAATTCCAAGGGTAGGTTGAAAAACACCCCAGATTGAATAGTAAAATAGATATAATAATAATATAACTAATACTGAATAGATGACTCTGTACAAACATGTCCCATGTCATCATTTTGCATAAATGTGCAAGCCGTACAGTTTGTAATGCAGATTCAAATATTAGTTAATAAAATTTATATTTATATTTATGGTTTCCTTTAAAGGTGTAAAAGAGAATCTTTAGGATCTCATGGAAACAACCATAAAATCTTTTGTGGAACTCCACCATCCAAATTTAAAGGATGGAGACTTCAATGAATAAAAGAAAGAATGGAAGTCCATGATATTCATAGTAATATTATGTCCATTAGTGAGACCGAACAACTAATAAGACAAGGACATATGTGCCAGAACTATTTTCTAGAATTGAGAAGGCTGAAAGAGCCTAAAAAATCCAAAGAAGGGAAAGCAGAAGATGCCAAAAAACTCGACATCAAAATCAAAGATTTCATAGCCAGGCTTGCAGCTACTACAAAACACGACACATATGTCAATAGAGAAAGTGAGTTAGCTATCACAAAATTGTTTATGTTACGTGAGATGTGAGGTATTCTCTCTAAGAAATTTTTGCATGTCAAATTTATCCAACGAGGGGGACTATCATACTTGAAGGCCTAGATAAATCCTATTCCTACCTTATTCTTCCCTCACATCAACATCCACTCTATTGTTCTCAATGTTGTGGAGGATTTAGACCTTAACATTTAGAGGATCCTTTTGTGAAGGAGCATCTAGAACATAGCCAATTAGGTCAAGTTATCAATTTTTTATCCAAATATGATGAAGAGGTGCTTGAAAACAAAATATTGGTGCAATGTATGATTGATGAATGGAGATAAGTTATTAAATATAATACCCTAAGTTTTAATCCCCTCATTTTGAATTAATTATTTGTTTATTAATGCTAGCAGACAAAACATATATTGGACTGGATAAAAACAATGCCGAACAAATGTTATATTGTATGCATAGGAATTTATGGTCCCTCCACAACAATTCTGTTAGATTTTCTTAAGATCTAATTAGATTATCTAGGATCTTTATCTGAAAGAATAACAAGTACAAAAAAATGCATAAAATGTAAAAGATGCATAAGACACAAATATTTTCATCGGGGAGACCATAAAGGAGAAAACCCCGCAAACTTCTTCATAATAGTAATATGATCAAAAGAAGTAATAAGAAATGTTCAGTAGCTATATTTCTCTCCTCCTCTGTCTGTCTCTCTCTCTCATGCACCTTAGAGAGTGTGTATGGTGTGTATAAATGATGGAGAGAGCCTCCCTATTTATACGCTTTCAAGTCACTTACCAAATATAATACTTGAGCCTACATGTCATCTCACATGGGGCCCACTTCTCCTAGAGAGACCGCAATTACATATTACATGATGTTACACTAGGGACTATTGCCCCAACTTACAACGGAGGTTGTACCTCAAGGTATAGACACAATTTAGACATCCTGTAAAGGGGTAACACACATCCCCAATGGGGGTACTATAAATTTGAGCATATAGATCTGTAGACAAATACACAACTCACAAAGAAGATCTCACAATTTACTCAGCAATTGAAGAATGAAACAGTGCAAAAGGCTTGCAACTGTGAATGCTTTCATTAATAAAAAAGTAATCCAGATGATAATTACAATAAAGTAAAATGGCTTTAATAGCCACAAGCAATTTGAATCCACATGAGGAAGTTCGAATTGATTAGACTCTACTTGACTGTAGGTAACCAAGACCTTGTCTAAATCACTATCGGAGGACCCAGTAGTTAAATTCCCTTGTCTAAACCATAACCAAAGTTCATCGGAGCTCTAAAACACAACTCAAGTGTTACATTCAGTGTTGACCAATGGTTAACTAACTGTGGTAGGTGAGAAATGCGCCCCACATGTGTGCAGTCAAGTAAACCTAGCGCTAACTAAATGTGCAGGATTTGAACTGAATGTAACTGACTCCTAACTTAGCTTGACTAGTCATTAACTGAAGTGAACTGACCTTGGTTGGTTTCGGCACTCCCAGTGGCTTCCTAAATTGTAGGGATTGATCTAGGAGGCTCCTAAACTTATGCAATCAAGTGCAATAAGTGGCAGTGAGCCTCAATTAGTATTCCCCACACTTTAGTAACTGAAACATGTGCCCCAATTAGGTCAAGTTTACCCAATGGTGCTAATGACTATAAATAGATTGGATGGACTCCCGATTTAGACATGACTCCCAATTTAGACATATGACCAAATTTGGACAAGGGAGGATTAATAATCCTAACACCCCCCCTGAATGCTAACTTGGACAAATTGTGGGCCCTAGTAACTAAGACCATAGGTCACCCATTACATCAAGTAAAATAAAGTAACTGCTTAATACAAGGAGCTAGGGAAAAAACCACATGGGAAAAAAGCCCTCCTTCTAGTTAAGCAGGTAGAATCAGGTCTCAAGTTTGAAAAACTTGAAAAAATGTTGCTACAATCTTCATCTCTATGAGGTAGTGAAGCAGCATGCATGGTGTGCTGTGCATAGGTATTCTGGGGTCTGGCATGTAGACTTCTCCTTCTTCTCCAAAAATGATGATGGGAGGAAGGAGGAATGTAACCTTTGTCTCTTGCTGAATGAAGAGGTGTATGATCATATCCATTCTTCTAAATGTAGTAAGACTGAACCCTTGCCATATTGCATCTTACAGGAAGTCTATTGCATCTCTCTGAAAGAGGTAAAGTAGTATGACATAGCGCAAGAGTCTTTCCCTTCTGAGTGTTAGGTGAGTTTTTAGTCATCTTCCTAGCTTCCAGTTTGGAAGTAGGGACTAAATCTGAGTCACCCTGAATCTCAAGGTCATAAACTGATATAGATGGATATGCAATACTAGTAGAAGTTGCAAAAGAAGTAGGTGCAATGATTTTACCTTCCCTTGCAGGTGGCTGCTAAGAGTGCACTGGTTCTAAAGGAGGCATGAAATGTGAGAACTCATATGCTTTTGAAGCATGATTCATAATACCCTTTGCTATGATACTCCCAGTAGAGATATATGTGATCTCCACTGAGTCAGGACCAAAGATCACTCGCTTTGGATATCCAGTATGGGTCATCTGATAGACAGATAACAGGTTTGAATCCAGGGAGGGAACAAACAACACATCTTTGAACCTTCCATGTTTAAGTTGGATAGAGCCCTTCCCTTTGGTTTGGACCTTACTGTTATTGCCCATCTGAATACTAGGACCATCAAAGGATTGGAAAGAAGAGAATGATTCTCTGGATGCAGCCATATGGTTGGAAGCTCTAGAATCAATGAGGAAAGCAGGTGTTGATGTGCAACAAGCCTTCAGTGCATGTCCTTTCCTTTGGTATTCTTCTTCTTCTTCTTCAGAGTCTTCCTTCCTTGCGCTAGCAAGTACAGAAATGTTGTGCTTTTTCAAAAGAAGAGCCATTTCATCAAGTTGTCTTCTCATACAGGAGCTTTCTGAATGGAAGCCCCTTCCACAGTAAGGGTAGAGGACCTTGCCTTTGCCATTCTTCTTGCTTCTCTTCAAACCTGAAGGTTCTTTTGACTGCTCAGACTCATCTCTTTGCTTCCCTTTGTCATTTTCTACCTTATCTCCTCTTGCAACAAGAGCTAGATCTTTAGTAGATCGAATGATCCCCATTTGGATCAATTTATCATTCTCAGAAATAAGAGATTGGATGAAAGCATTAAGAGTGGGCATCTTCCAATTTGGAGTAGTGAGCCTTACTATTTGGAAGGTGGATACAAAGACTGAGTAGTCTGAATTGAGCTTTGTGAGAATAGCAAGGATGAGCTGATCTTCATCCTTCTTCACTTTGCATTGCTTCAAATGATATATCAGGTTCTTGAACTTTGAGAAGAATTCATTTAGAGATTCGAAATTTGATGGATTGAGAGTAATCAGATCATTTTCTAGCTGATGGATCCTCATCTCATCATGCTTATCAAATAAGGAAGCAAGCTTGTCCCAAACCTCCTTGGGAGTGTCCAAGTCTTGGATGTGAAATCAAAGGTATTTAGAGACTGAGGAGTGCATGAGTCCAATGGATTCATCAAGCCTATTCATGTACTTAGCTTTGTCTTTATCTAATTCTGGCTCTTCCTCTGTTTCTTCTATGAGTCTGAAGAGATGCTTGGTGCGGAGCAATACTTTCATGTCATCCTTCCACTCATGATAGTTGAACGGAGTGAGAGGCTCCATTGGATGAGCCATTTTGAATGTAATAAGAAAGACTGAGCTGCTATAGCAAATGCAGTGAGGAGTAGAGGCTGCTTGTAGCGAATGCTACAAGAAAAGCTAATAACCTGTCACACAATCAAACATACAAAATGATCCGGTTGGAGATCTGAGGAGGAGAGGAGTCTTGTCCACCGAGGCTCTAATACCATGTAAATTTGAGCATATAGATTTGTAGACAAATACACAACTCACAAAGAAGATCTCACAATTTACTCAGCAATTGAAGAATGAAACAGTGCAAAAGGCTTGCAGCTGTGAATGCTTTCATTAATCAAAAAGTAATCTAGATGATAATTACAATAAAGTAAAATGGCTTTAATAGCCACAAGCAATTCGAATCCACATGAGGAAGTTCGAATTGATTAGACTCTACTTGAATGTAGGTAACCAAGACCTTGTCTAAATCACTATCGGAGGACCCAGTAGTTAACTGTCCTTGTCTAAACCATAACCAGAGTTCATCGGAGCTCTAAAACACAAATCAAGTGTTACATTCAGTGTTGATCAATGGTTAACTAACTGTGGTAGGTGAGAAATGCGCCCCACATGTGTGCAATCAAGTAAACCTAGCGCTAACTGAATGTGCAGGATTTGAACTGAATGTAACTGACTCCTAACTTAGCTTGACTAGTCATTAACTGAAGTGAACTGACCTTGGTTGGTTTCGGCACTCCCAGTGGCTTCCTAAATTGTAGGGATCGATCTAGGAGGCTCCTAAACTTATGCAATCAAGTGAAATAAGTGGCAGTGAGCCTCAATTAGTGTTCCCCACACTTTAGTAACTGAAACATGTGCCCCAATTAGGTCAAGTTTACCCAATGGTGCTAATGACTATAAATAGACTGGATGGACTCTCGATTTAGACATGAATCCCAATTTAGACCTATGTCCAAATTTGGACAAGGGAGGATTAATAATCCTAACAGGTACAACAACATACAATAATAATATACATCATAATATATTCTAAAGTTGCATATACATCAACACTCCCTCTTAACTAGGAAGTTATTCTCTCTCTACACAGTCATCAATGCATCTAGTTAGGCCTTCATTACATCATCATCATGGAGTCATAGAGTCTTCAGCATAGCTACTGCCATCATCTTCTTATAATTTGATCATCGTCCCATGCTATCTATCATTAGAAGTTTCTATAGCGCCAACCCTTTTTCATGTTGGATGTAGGCCTAGTTCTCTGCCAGGTATTCATCTACAGTGCTAGCCCTTTTTCATGTTGGATGTAGGCCTGGCCCTCTTCTAGGTCTTCATCATCTTTGTGAGCAAGCCATCAAGTAGGTACATCTCAGGATTTATTATATGCCTCTTGCAAAACCTGCAAGATCTTTGAGGACTGATTATATGCCACATCAAAACCTGAAGGAGCATCCCATGATTGATTACATGCCTTGCAATACCTGTGTATCCTACCATAACCTCATCATCTTCAGATCATCTCATCGTCTCATGGAGCACAACCCAAATACACATAACACAACACTTACATTTGCTGACATGGTAAGACACACCTTCTACCATCCGGGAAAGGCTTCTAGCGCTTACATCCATTGGCATGGTAGGACACACCTACTACCATCTGAGAAAGGTTCTCGACACTTACATCCACTAGCATGGTAGGAAACACATACTACCATCCGAGAAAGGCTTTGTACTTACATCCATCGGCATGGTAGGACACACCTACTACCATTTGGGGAAAGGCTCTGTACTTACATCCACCGGCATGGTAGGACACACCTACTACCATCCGAGGAAAGGCTCTGCACTTACATCCACTGGCATGGTAGGACACACCTACTACCATCCGGGGAAAGGCTCTACACTTACATCCACTGTCATGGTAGGAAAAACCTACTACCATCTAGGGGAAGGCTCTACACTTACATCCACCGACATGGTAGGACACACCTACTACCATCCGAGGAAAGGATTTGCACTTACATCCGACCATGGGAGGACCAACCTGCCACCATGTAGGAAAGGATCATGTGTATATGCATCTTCCGAACTAATCACTTCCCTTTGGAGGGAACCTGTATCTGATGAACACCAAGCTTCTCTATGAAGTACTCAAACTTCACTCTATCCATTTCTAGCATAGAATCACATCAGGGCTGATTACGTCCAAGGATAACCTACAAGCTTTGCCATGACTGATTACATCTGAGGACAACCTACGGGGCTGATTATGTCTGAGTAACCTACGAGCTTCTCCAGGATTTTATGCTCAGACAACCTGTCTCATCGACTATGCTAGAACTCATCACTCCCTCTTTCTAGGGATCTTGATCTGGATCACATACTAGAGCTTCACTTTTCCTCTCTGTATCATACAAAAATGCAAGTCGGATCAATCAAATCAAATAGTAGATTTCGAAAGAAACATACTACCTCACAAATAACTAAGCAAGTGGCAACATATTTTTCCTCGGCTGTACTCAGCGCCATGTAGGACTCCGTCCTTCCAAACTAGTATCCCATACTGGATCTCAAACTGAAGAAGCAACCCAAGGTCCTCTTCTTCTCAGTGGTGCTACCAACCCGAATCAACATAACCATGCAGGCTAGTCTTCTAATTCATATGATACTCGATCCCATACTCAACTGTACCCTTCAGGCACCTCACTGCATGCTTTGCAACTAGGTGAACATGTCTTAGATCCTTCAGGCACTAGCTCAGATCGTTCACAGCAAAGCATGTTTCTGTTCTTGTATTTGTCAGGCACATCAATGAACAAATCATATGATGATATATCATGGAATCAACCATCTCTGATGAAGCATCACTCAATAGCTTCAGGTTCGATGCCATAGGTGTGGCCATGGCCTTGCAGTCCATCATCTCGGACCTCTTCAGGATCTCCACTGCATACTTCCCTTGTCCAAGGAAGATTCCATCCACACTCTTCGACAAATCCATGCATAGAAAATATTGCATCATACCCAAGTCCTTCATCTCAAACTCAATAGCAAGTCTCCTTCTTGCATCTTTAATGAGTTCCTCTTTTCCTGTTAGGAACAACTCATCCACATATAACAAGAGCATCACTAGTATTCCACCTTTGACCTTGAAGTAAAGGTTGGAATCTAATTTACTCTCAATAAATCCTAGAGCCATCAGTAATTTGTCCATCATGTCGTACCATGTCGAACCTGAGGATCTTTATTAGTCACTCCCTCTGAAGCGGAGCATCATTCTCCCTCTGCATTTCATACTCTTTGTATTGAAACATTCTTTAATGGAATGACAAGTAGCTTCCTCTGCTACTAATATTCTATGTATCAATCTAGGGTCACTGGACACCAAGATCATCTATCTTGAACTTTGTTGAAAAGTTCTTCTCGCACCCATCTGCGAGCTTGTCATCCTCTATAGGATTTCATCTTCAATATTGTAGCAAAGGTTAATATCTTCATCACTCTAGGTGATATTCAAGCTCCTTATGTAACTATTTGTTCTACCCCATGGGTGGCTTCTGAGCTTGTACAAGGCCTTCTTTAATTTGTACACATGAGTCTTCTTTTCATGTGTCTCATCTCCCAGTGGCTTCTCTACGTATACTTACTCGTCACTGGTGCAAATGTCTCTTTGTAGTCTATGCCTTCTTTCTGTGAGAAGCCTCATGCTATGATTCTTTCCTTGTATCCCACGATGTTGCCATTTACTGCATGTTGGATCTTGTAGATCCATATGGAAGACACTACGGACTTCCCTTCAGGTCTTGATACCTCATCCTAGACAACATTTTCCTGAACTGGTACTCTTTGATCGTAGTCTCCATCCCTTTATTTTTGTCTACTTCTTCATAGCTGGAAAGCTTGTTCTCTTTATATTCTTCTGAAGCTCTTTCTTTTGCTATGGTGTCTTTGACCCGGGAAGCTTTAGGTTCCTCTTTTGGATCGTCGTTACTTGTTATTTGGAATGATCTACAAGTGAATTTCATTTGCATGATTAGAAACATATCATAATTTCCAAAACATATTAATAGTGACAAATATATGTCACATAGCCATGCGATTATTTTATCCAATGCTACAAAATTCATCCATATCATGTATACATACAATAAATTTTAGATGCATTCTATCCTAATGTTATTAAGAGTGTGTATTACTCCTAATATGCCAGAAAAGAGGTTTCAATCTAAATGAGTAGTAATGGAATGTTGTACAAAATCATTGACGTCTTACCCATGATGTGCAATTCAGTAGTATAAATGCAAATACTCAAACATGCATAACACATCAACTGAATATAAACAAATGCATAACCAAACAATATCATGAAATGACAACTGAATACTTATATTTATTTGTTTCGTGGGTGGACTCCTTCTTGAGCCTTCAGCTTCATCATCTTCTTCATTCATAACAGCATTGTTTTTCATCCAAATGGTAATATGGATAAGAGGTTCTTCAAGAATTGAGTCCTTCATATTCCTCATCGCTTGAGGGATCTTCTTTGAATCGTGAGAGCTTGATATTTCATTGCTCCCATCTTCTCTTCTCTTATTATGAGTCAATCTTCTTCTTTTGTGCACTTTTCCGAGATTCTGTTGAAGGTAATCACTTCCTTCTTGCACACGTTCCTCATATGAATGAATCCCATAATCTTGGGAGGCCATTCAAGGTGGTTATAAAAATATCTTGTTATTCTTCGATTGCTTGGTTAGAGCATCGAACACTTCCCTTTGGTGTCTTCAAGGATGACACATGAGGTATGAGATGATCTTTAATAAAATCTGCAATGATTCTCTTGGCTCTAGCCTTAGCCTCATCTCCCTTTGGCTCCTAGAACTTCCTTACTGAAACACTGATCCAAGTCAATTTCTTCAAGGATCACGGAGGTCCTATACTTCTATACTTGGAATTTGTCAACTTCACCGATCTTGTCATCAAGCTGGTGCGATTAGTCATTTTGAAATGAGAACCTCAAATGTAAATAGCAAAAAATTTAGATCTTACTGATTTGAGGTGTTCGTCCTGGTTCCGGAGCTAGCTGATCTAGGGATTGTTAGAGAAACACTAAATATAAAAAATTGGAATTTCAAAATTATTATTGGATATAAAGATGGGCCTCTTCAAGGCGAGGTGTCCAATGTACTCCTTTTCTGAAAATAGTGGAGGTAAGCTCCCGGAACAGGAATCCCTAGTTTTCAAATTTCTTTTGCATAAATGTCTGATATTGATTCTGATGTATCTCTGACTTTTTGAATCCTTAAGGTCTGAAACTTCTTACTGAAATATCCTAGAAAGTCTTCTTTTCATCCCCACAGGTTAGATTAGAAATGGATTCTCCAAGTGGGACTTATGCTAAGTTTCCCAAGGTGACTATTTTCGGGACTGTTCAACATAACGAACTTGTACAGACTTCCACTTGTCATTATTTCACGTGATGGATCTGAAAAACATACCACAATAACTAGAGTCTATTAACTACCTAGAACATCTTGCAAAATTTCGTTTTGACCTTCCTAGCCCGAGATATAGAAAATATCCCTAAGTCACATGTTTATGACTGTATTCCACAGGAGGATGGAACCCTGATTTGGAGGAACCATATCTCCTGAAGTATAGCGAATCTGAGGCTGAAACTTTTACACAGTGTACAGAACAAATTTCTCTTCGTCCTGTAAAATTTATGGGCTTTGATACTTCTCCAATATCGTGGTATAGTTAAAGTTCTAGAATGACTAAATTCAATATTCTAGGGTTTTCAAGCATGAAACCCTAATTTCCATTACCTACCATTGCAGTTGTATTTCAGTTGTACAGTGAAACTTATTTGATTCAGAAACTGATACCACCAATAGATGTGCCCTAGTGAGGTAAGTTAGCCTATCCATCCTTGCTTTATGATCTATGGAGAGAACACCTTCAACTAAGAAACCCTAGTTCCTGTAGCTGCATAGTGCCTTCTTTTAAAGAGGCTCTGATACCATGTTAGATTTTCTTAAGGTCTGATTAGATTATCCAGGATCTTTATCAGAAATAATGACAAGTACATCAAAATGCATAAACTGTCAAATATGCATAAGACACAAATATTTTCATCGGGGAAACCATAAAGGAGAAAACCCCACACACTTCTTCATAATAGTAAGATGATCAAGGGCAGTAATAAGAAATGTTCAGCAACTATATTTCTCCCCTCCTCTAACTCTCTCTCTCTCTCTCTCTCTCTCTCTCTCATGTGCCTTAGAGAGTGTATATGGTGTGTATAAATGAGGAAGAGCACCTCCCTATTTATACCCTTTTAAGTCACTGTCCAAGTATAAGACTCGAGCCTACATGTCATCTCACATGGGGCCCACTTCTCCTAGAGAGACCACAATTACATATTAAATGATGAAAATATCATTATATGCAGTGAATGTTGATGTACGGAGGAAACTGCATTAATTTTTCACTGGGGACTATTTCCTGGACTTACAACGGAGGTTGTACCTCAAGGTATAGACACAATTTATACATCCTGTAAAGGGTTAACACACATCCCCAATGGGGGTACAACAACATAAAATAATAATATACATCATAATATCTTCCGAAGTTACAAATACATCAACAAATTCAATAATAAGAAATATAGATGTGAGATGTAGTTCTATTAGGGGGAAACCTAAACCCAAGAAAATATATAACTTATTAATGTAAGGATAAAAATATCATGCATGGGACCCCTAAAGAAAAAATATATTTAAATATATTAAATTTAAATATTCCCAAAGAAAGGCAACCAACCCTAACTAATTATAGCATATTCTTTGTTGCCACCTAGATTTGCACGTGAACCTGAGAAAATTCTCAACCCACTAGGAGAGACTTGGAGGAAAGTCAACAAGTTGAGTTCCAACTATCACCATAACACTCGACTCCTTCTATTTAGGCCAGCTCCTAAACAAAATCCAAGGTAGTTAGGTCCTATGAAACAAACTAAGGATGGTCACCTTAAAAAATGTAACTTAGGAGTTAATATAAGTTAACTAGAGAAGAAAATATGAAAAAAAAACTTAGCAAGAAGTTTCAAAGATTTAATATGCATAACATGAATACCATTTCCTTCAAAAGGATAAAACAATGGAGTCACCAATTGTTGCTAGGGTTTTAGCCCTAGCTTGTGCGAATGAGCACCTACTAAGGAAAATGGATTCCTTAGTAGCAGTTCAATGATAGATGAATTAAAAATGCTAAACAGAAATTAAACGGAAATAAAAGCTAATCTAAACATGTTCATGAAGCAAAACAGTAAAAGTAAAGAATAATTTTTTATTGATGTTACCTCCAATGTGGAGGTTGGTGAAGCCCGTTGCGCTGGTCCGAGTCGGTGGCTTCGAGCTCCAAGCTGCTCCTTCTCTTTCTCCGATGGTGGAAATGGGCCAAAAGGGGCTCTCAATGGTGAAAGTAGCTTAATGGTAAGCTAGGGTTTCAAGAGCAATTTTGGCAGAGGTAGGATACTTGTGATTGTGGATGTGAAATAAGGTGTTTCCATCACTTATTTATAGTTGAAAACCATGCGGTTTAGGTCAGCTGTTTAGGGTTTCAGCTATTTAGGGTTTCAGCTGTTTAGGGTTTTTCCTCCTTTTCCTCATTATTTTATATTTTTTCTTCCTTTTTGGAGATTTTTTCTTTTTTAGAGGAATTTTGGATATTTTTTGGAGGAAAAAAGGGTTTTATGGCCTTTTGGAGGCATTTTAAGCCTTTTGGAGACTTTTTAGATGGTTTTATGGGTTTTTGATGGAAACATGGTAGGAAAATGGACGAATGAGCCATGTAATGGGGTAGATGAGGTAGTGAACCATTTTTGGGTGTTAACAGATTGCCCCCTGATGTGCGAGGGCAGGAGCTCATCGTATGGCCGATGGACATCATAAGTCGTATATGTTTTTCCTGGGGTATGGAGAAGAGAAGGTACCAACTGAAGCCTGGAACAACGATCCCGAACCAACTGCAAGAACTGAAAAGTACATAACCTCAATAATGGATGAGGAATCATCTGATAATATGGACGAGGCGGGCATTCCCATGCTCGTATCAAGATACATAAAAATAACTATGAGTCCTGAAAAGAGGGACCTGTAGGATACATAGGAAACCAATGTGTATATCATAATTGTCCAGAGGGGACACAAATATGGAACATACTGCTGGGCTGACCATGTCTGAGCTGAACAACTGATGCACTGGAATGATAGCAGTGCTACTGAATGTGGTTCCAAAGGAACTGATGAGCCGCTGGATCATAGTGACAACGGTCATACTTGCAATGGTACTCTAATCTGGAACTGAACTGGGTACTCAAGGAAGCCTGGAACTGGATGGCTTCCGAATACAATCGCCAACGCAGCCCGGACATCCACAGGAACATATAACTGAGCGTTCTGAAGTGACTCACCAATGTGCTAGAGTCGGGGGAAATCCGGGGTCTTCGACACATAATGGAAAGGATATACATCCTGCGCGATTCTCAACGATGCGATTAAGGTGCTGAAGTCGAGCATGTGAGAAACAACTATTCGGAGAGGCAATGATGACTCCTCCCAAAATGGTCCGTAGGCACTCACCACAGATGGTGATGGGTCCAAGGCGCAGGGGCCTCTATGTCTATCCTCTGGAATAGAATGGCTGTCGTCGACAAAGGGAGACCTGCAACTATCAAGGCAATGATGTTTCCTTGACAAGAGCGCGAGGTGAAAAAACCGAACTGTGATAGTACTGATGGCAGGAGTGATAAACTGGGGGGAATAACTGGGCAAGTAGAGTGGGTGGACTCAAACTTCCTTTGTTCAGAGTATGATGGCGGGGATGATCGGGAAGCATATGAAACTGACTGGTGGTAAAGGGGATCATGGCTGTATTTGTCCTGAGGGTGAATGGGCTGAGGGAAACTCAAGCTGTGGTAAAAATGGTAGGACACTGTAGAATACTCTGAACAAAGGCGACCTGATTGGGGGTGCTGCCGAGAGGATCGATCATAGCGCCAATAGGCGCGGGGGGACTTCTTCATGGTTTTAGGGAACTAGAAGAAGTGTGGATATAAAATGGTACTGTCATGTGGATTTTACGAGCCCAGGACAGTTCATGCTCATAGTTGCTTTCAATTTTAAGGAGTCTGAAAGCAAATAAGAAGACTCTAAAATGATGGAATGGTACTGTCGTGTGGATTTTACGAGCCCAGGACAGTACATGCTCGTGGTTGCTTTCAATTTTAAGGAGTATGAAAGCAAATAAGAAGACTCTAAATTAATGAAATGGTACTGTCGTGTGGATTTTATGAGCCCAGGACAATACATGCTCGTGGTTGCTTTCAATTTTAAGGAGTCTGAAAGCAAATAAGAAGACTCTGAATTGATGGCCAGGCAAGGAGGAAGTGTTCAATCAAGGAACATTTATGATGACCAGGACTGAGGGTGGGGGGGAACACTGGTGGGCCTCCTTGCGGGGTGAATGAATGGTGGTAAAATAATGAAACATTTGCAATATGACAGGAGTGGATGGCTCATGTAGAAAGTGTGAAACAATCTGATGGCGGCCAATGTGGCGCACAAATCGAGGCAGCAAGATGTCGAGACACAATGTTGAAATTGTACCAAGTGAGAGCGAGAAATGATCTCAAGCATCATCACGAGCTCAGAAAAATGAATCCGACGATATAAAAAGTGTTAAAAACGGAGAGCGGCCGAAGTGGCGCGCAAACCGAGGCGACTAGCGGTGTCTAAAAAATGGGCAAAAATGACGTAGAAAAAATAATGCAACGAGGTGACCATCATGACGGTCTCGTCATGTTGATTCCAATGGTGGAAATGGTTCGGACAACGGAATCCATATGGGTTCAGAATCTTTGCGAAGGTTCTCAATCTCTGCTTTGACAGCTGGGAGTTTTGAGGGATGAATTGGACGCTGTTTCTGACGAACGAGGGGTACATCAGGCCATGTGTCAATGTGGTGCTCTATAATGGCAGGGTCAAGATTGGGCATTTCGGTATAGGACCAGGCAAAGACATCACAGAATTCTTTGAAGAGTGTTTTGTATTCCTCAATCTCCTGCTCATTGCAAGATGCTCCTAAAGCGATGAGGTCAGGGGTGCCTCCGGGGGCAGCGATATCAATTTGGATAACAGGTGAGATGTTGGCCATGTTACCCTCTTCGAAGGCATCAGGAGCAGGAATAGGGTCCTTGAACCAGTCGACCTTCGGGGGAAGGAAGTCTTTGGATTCAACTGCAAATTGAGGAGCATTGTTAGGGGAGGGTTCATCTAGGAGGAAGTAGGAACGATGGTGCATGTCATCCCAGGGATAATCTGGGGCAGTGAGAGCCTCAAGAATTTCCTCATCAGTACGGAATGTTTGGGTCGTCAAATCGGTTGACGAAGGAATAGTGACGGAAGAGAACATATAAATAGTCTCAACCTCTCCGGAGGGGGGAGTGTCTGGGGGGTGGATTTCCTCAATGGTGAGGGGTGCCGTCTCAAGATCCAGATCTGGGGGGTGGATCTCTTTAATGGTGAGGGGCGCCGTCTCAAGATCCAGATTGTTCATCTCAAAGAGAGCTGCTCTGTACTCGGGGAGATTGGGACAGTGATGGGAGTAATGCCCGTAAACATAGCATAGGGCACAAGAGTGGTTAGTACGCAGGGATTTGTCGCAAGGCTTAGAGGTGGAATCTAGATGGACAACCGGGATGGTGGGATCATCGTCAAGCGTTTTCATGTATTCCTGTAATGTCGGTAACTGAGGACATAGGTGAGTCGCATGGCCCAACTCGTCACACAACGCGCATTTGGAAGGAGCATGAAACACAGGGGGGTTTTTTACTGTCTTAGGAGGTGGGACAGCAGTGTAAGGTTGGGGGCCTCTGCCCCCAGTGGGTTTGGTAAGAATAGGGGGGTGTTTCACGGAGGATGACGGGGTAGTGACACCAGGAGGTGGTTGACTAGTAGTGACAATGGGTTGCACCGGTTGCAGGACGACATCTGGTGTCGGTGGACGAACGGGAGGCGAAAGATACCAAACGGGTAATCCTAAGGTTAACCCGGGAAGGCTGAGGGTGGCCATGACCGGGGCGCTAACTACTCCTGAGGGAGGGAAGAGGAAAGGAATGGCATGGATGGGTGTAGCACCAATGTCACTCGGTACCAAAGGTGGTTGAGGCAACAAAGGCGGTTGATTAGTAGGAGTTCGCGTGCTATGGGACAGGGTACATAAGTTGGACACTTCAGTAGAAGGTGACGGTGGTGGAATAGATGGGAAGGTTGAGGTCATTGGTGCGTCTGAGTAGAATCCAGGCCCCACAGAAGAAACGAATGAGGTGGTGGCATCTGAAATAGGTTGTTCAACCATGGGGAGGACGGGCCCCATAGAAGAAAAGAATGAGTTGGTGGTACGCGAAACAGGTTGTTCAACCATGGGGAGAACATTTTCGGGTGCTGCGGGGGCATTGGGATCGTGGTAAGTGAGTTGGTAAACCTTGACCACGCGTCCCTCGTGGGGGAACATCATGATACGAAAAATGGTAGAAGCAACTGCCTGCATGGCATACATTTAGCTGCGGCCAAGTAAAAGGTTATAATCAAGCTGTGCATTGATAACCTCGATGTTGATGAGGACGGTTTTGCCAGCCAGCTGGATGGGGACGTTAGTTAATAGGCCTTGTGGTTGAGCTGAACGGCTGTCGTAGGCTCGCAACGCAGTAGAGGACTGCTGGAGAGGGGGGGATCCCATTTTCTGCCAGATCAAGATGGGCATGACACATGTAGAGGCACCTTCATCAATGATGCATCGATGGACGACAAAATTCTGAATGGTAATGGAAACTTGGAATGCTAAATTGGAAGGCAGGCGGGGTTCGGATTGGTCCAAATCGTATGCCATTAACTGCGAATCATTTGGATCGATAGCCCCAATGGTTGAGACTAAAGTCTTACGCTGCGAAGGGCAGTTTTTTAAGACTTCTAACGCAGACATGGCTGCGGGGGATTGGGCTAAGTCATCGACAATGTTGTAGTTCGACGCAGCCCGCACATTGGGGTTGTTGTTGATACGGCGAAGTGGGAAACGAGGTGCTCTGGGAGCGCCATCTAGTGGAGGTGGAGGTATACGTAACGCCCGATCAGTGGGATGAGCGTTAGTGGGGTTATCGGCGGGAGGGGCTTCCGGGGTGGAGCCATATTGGTTCTGTCGAGTCTGGAGGTTGACCTCATCAGAGGACATCATCAACAGATGTTGGGTACCTGAGTCAAATATGGGTTGATCAGGAGCAGCGTAAGTGATTTGTTGGATGGGCGCATTAGCTTGAGGGGGAGCCAATGGTTCAGTGTTCACTAAGCCTTGGTTTGGTAAGGGGTTTTGCAGCACCAAAGGTGGCTGCTGAGGTTGTGGGGGATTGGGTGGTGCTTGAGAAGCTGCCTGTCCTTGGCGTAGTATATCAGCAGCCAAAAGTTGTTGAACTCGCTCCATATGTGGACAAAAATGTGTGTAGTGGCCATAGACCCCGCAAATAGAACAAGGATAGTTCGTTCACAAATTGGGTTTTTTAGCCTGCTTGGGCGGGCGATCAGGGTTTTGGTTAGCAGGGGCCACATTATTATTAGCGGGGGGATTAGGGTGTTGACCAGCTTGCTCAGTCGGTTGGTTGTTCCCACGATTTCGGCCTCTGCCGCGGTTTTGTTGGCCCTGGTTGCGTTGGTTGTTCTAGTTTTGCGGCAGGTTTTCTTGGGCGTAAACCTGCCCTTGGGTAGTAGGTGGATTCTGAGGTTGCGTAGGTGCGGGAGCAGGCTGCGGTGGATGATATGTAGGTGGAGGCTGCACGGGTGCAGCTACTTGAGGGGGTTGCTGATAGTGCTGTGGAGCGGGTTGTGGGTTTTCCGCAGGGGTTGGTTGTGGCTGATAATAATGAGGTTGGGCTTGTGGCGGCGCAAGAGCTGGTGCGGCCTGCTGGTGATAGTAGGGTTGAGGTGCGACCGGGGGGGCGTAAGCAGAAGTCATATGACCGAAACACTGAGGTGGACATGAGGGTCCATGGGACTGGTGGTGATGTGTTACTGGAGCATACGGGTTGGTTGCTCCAGACTGTGAGGTAGCCCGCGAGGGGTCAGGGCCAGGGGTAGGACGAGCTATGGAAAATGGTTGAGGCTGCGAAGAGACACGGCCAATGATGCCGTCGGCAGCGTGGGATGCCCCCGGCGCATCGTGCTGGGAGGAATCTTCGTGAGGGGCGTCAGGTATAATGGTATAAAGATAACCCGACTAGGCGTAAATGAGATCGAATTGCTGGGCCTTAAGGATAGCCTCTTCTTCAGACTGGGGTCTTTCAGATGCTACATCCTTAGCAATGATAGGAAGGAGGGATTTAAGAAACCAGTCTAGGAAGATCCGGTCATCTAACTTGATTTTGCATAGGCTACGGCGTCGCCGCCATTCATGAATGTGGTCTGTGATGTGGGTAGCCGTGTTCTGTCTGCATGATAGGAGGATCTCAATGCCCTTGTCATAGCGGACAGGTAACTGGAAGAACTGTAGGAAGGTCGAGGTAAGGGAATTAAAGGTGGCATGGGTTCCATGGGGTTGCTCGATATACCACTTGGTAGCAGAGCCAGTGAAAGTGCGCTGTAATAAACAGAGGCGAATGGAGCCGTCTACTATGGAGTTGGAGGAACACCATAGATGGAAGGACATGATATGGTTTTGTGGGTCTTCACCTGCCTTTCCCTCGAACTTAGGGATGTCAGAGGGGAGCTTGGTGGGCATGTGAGGCCACGTAGGGTCGTGTCGGATGGGGTCGTTGGTTAATCTGGCTAGGTCAGGCAGGTTGAGGCTAGCCATGAATGGCAAACTGGACGAAGGATGTGACACGGTAGTGGGTTGAACCAAGTTGGGGCCGATGCCCCCAAGTGGAGGGGTCATGTGAGGGAGGTTGCCCCCGACTGGGGGAACTAAGGTGGTGTGGGATGGTCCTGCACCACCATGGGTAGTAGGAGCCACTAATGGAGTGGGAATAGGTATTCCCGCTGTGGGAATATGTGCCGTGAGGGGAACGGTAGATGGGGCCCCCGTGGAGGGCATACCCATGATAGGTGTGATAACTGGTGTAGTGGTGGATGTGCCACCGACGGTCCCTCCCAGGATGGGAGTGGGAGTCACGCCAGCCATGGGGCTGGAAGGTGCAGTGTAAAGGGGGTTCTCAGATTCTGGCTCAGAGTCTGAGGTAAAATAAGGGGCGTCAGTATCTGGTGACGGAGTCCTATGCCCCTTGACGAGTGGAGTCAAGTGACAAGGCTCGAGATCTATGATGAGTGGTATCAAGTGATGATGATCTGTGTCGGTGACGGGTGGTGTCAAGTGAACCGTGCTGTGGGGGCTCGCCTCTGAGGCGCCGAGAATGTCTCGGAGACTCAATGGTGACAAATGGTGTCAAATCTCTGTGGGTTGAGGTAACGACAAAACAGCTCAAAAACCCTAATGCAACCGAGTGTGCAGAAGGAGAGCTCAAAAAATAGGGCACTCAGGCCAACAACCAACTCAAAACACCCACTGTAACAGCGTGCTACAATAGGCAAAGTGTCAACAAAAATGGTCAGAATACCAATAAGCAGCAGGTTTTCTAAAAATAAAAATGGTGGACTCACTAGACCAAAAGGAGGTAAAGGAGCATGCAAACACCTAACTAATAGTATTATGACTCAAATAAACATATCCTCTGCAAGGTGATGAAATCCAAGTCAGACAATATGAATAGGAGAGCCAAGTGGCTAAGGTATCCCCCTACCGGGAGGGACACCGGGTACTCAAATCCTAGAAGAATGGCAACTAAGATACCCCGTTCATGACACGTCCAGAAAGGTAAATCTGCCGCTTGGTCCTTTGACCGCAATACCCCTATACAGGGATATTCCGAGAACTGCGAAAGGTAGCCCTTCAGTTACTGAATGGATTTCGGTATTCCACTCAGACTTCCGGAACCAATCTCACGACTTCAACCCTCCTAAGGGAGAGGCCCTCTGATAAACCGGTTGTGACCGTGTCAAAAAATACTAGGGGATTTTGGTTCCCTATTTGGACAACAACTATGTCTCAAGTGTAAGTAATCGAGGGGTGTTATTGGAAGCCTATCCCCTCGATCCTACCTAACTACAAAAATTATTTTGTGTTCCCCAAGTGGGGTTAGAATGTTGGTTGAGTTAAGTAGTTTTTAGGTCTCACTTGAATTAGGTGACAGATTGTGTGCTTGTGAGGTTATGAACCCAAAAGAGAAGTGCCAGGGTAACTTCCTCAATAACAATAATACCGAATGAAAAAATTTTACCATGCAAAATTATCTAAATAAACAATGCTGAAAATTAAAATTTTTTGTAAAGGGAGACAGAAAGGCTGTAGGGCTGCAAGTAGAATAGATGGATGTGCAGGTGCAGGAAATATGGCAGCAAAGTGGCTGGGTTTCGACGCGGGAACAAGTGCAAAAATCAGATCGCGGATCGCGGGTATGGGGCGAAATTGCGCGGTCGGACCGTGGGTTTGAAGGAAACAGGCGCGCGCAGGTCGTAGGTTTCTGGCTAACAGCGGCAGTCGGACCGCGGGTTTGAAGGAAACAGTTGCGCGCAAGTCGCAGGTTTCTGGCTAACAGCGGCGGTCGGACCGCGGGTTTGAAGTAAACAGGTGCAGTCTGGTCGCGGCTAAGGGCTGAAAAGGCGCGGTCGGGACGCGACTGTGGAGGAAAAATTACGGTTTACGGCGGCTGAAAACGACAGCCAAAAGGACAAAACGGGAAATAAAATAAAATAAAAAACCAGCGGAGTTGCCAAAATTGTTGCTAGGGTTTTAGCCCTAGCTTGTGCGAATGAGCACCTACTAAGGAAAATGGATTCCTTAGTAGCAGTTCAATGATAGATGAATTAAAAATGCTAAACAGAAATTAAACGGAAATAAAAGCTAATCTAAACATGTTCATGAAGCAAAACAGTAAAAGTAAAGAATGATTTTTTATTGATGTTACCTCCAATGTGGAGGTTGGTGAAGCCCGTTTCGCTGGTCCAAGTCGGTGGCTCCGAGCTCCAAGCTGCTCCTTCTCTTTCTCCGATGGTGGAAATGGGCCAAAAGGGGCTCTCAATGGTGAAAGTAGCTTAATGGTAAGCTAGGGTTTCAAGAGCAATTTTGGCAGAGGCAGGATACTCGTGATTGTGGATGTGAAATAAGGTGTTTCCATCACTTATTTATAGTTGAAAACCATGCGGTTTAGGTCAGCTGTTTAGGGTATTAGCTATTTAGGGTTTCAGCTGTTTAGGGTTTTTTCCTCCTTTTCCTCATTATTTTATATTTTTTCTTCCTTTTTGGAGATTTTTGCTTTTTAGAGGAATTTTGGATATTTTTTGGAGGAAAAAAGGGTTTTATGGCCTTTTGGAGGCATTTTAAGCCTTTTGGAGACTTTTTAGATGGTTTTATGGGTTTTTGATGGAAACTGGTAGGAAAATGGACGAATGAGCCATGTAATGGGGTAGATGAGGTAGTGAACCATTTTTGGGTGTTAACACCAATACTACAAGCTACTCTAAAAGATTACTTTATTAGCATAAAATAAATATTATTCATTCTAGAAAGCAGAAGCAAAGATGAATTATGAACCCAACGAGGTGAGGATGAACTATGCTTGTTAAATGGAGATGCGTCAAATTGTGAACCTGATTGGTGTAAGGATTGAATTTTTTTACAAGTTAAATTTGTTAAGGGAATTGGGTTTCCACTATACTCGAGGTACATGGAAACAAATTCAGATAGTCAACTGTGGTTCCACATGAGAAAGGGACTCGATCAAATTTGTGGGGTATGTCCAATGTTGACACCAATCAAAGATGTAGCCTGATGGGTCCCCATGGTCACTACCTTGTTGGTCCCCTTTCACCGTAGAATTTTCCCACGAGTAACAAATCTATAAATGTTAGACATCAAAGTTTCGTTTGTTAGGTAGGTTGACTTTAATTAATTGTAGAGCTAGTTTAAAAAGGTGTTAGGATTGATTTTGATTGGAATTAGGCGAGTTAAGTGAAATAGAAGATATGTGATCCAACCACTCGCAAATGCTTTGATTGTAGGATTGATAAAGAAAGGAAAATATGAGTTAATTACTATGATTAATATATGACTTGTTACTCGTCAACAAAACAAAAACTTTAATAATTAAAACACTTCACACTATCATATTCTATCATGATCTACTAGGATCAAGTTGAACTTGCAGGGCATAGATAAAGATAGACTTTGATGGTGAGGATTCATTACTTTTTGCAAGGAAGGAGAAACTTGAGAGGAATTGTTGTCTAATTACTGTGAAAATGAAAAATAATCTAAAAATGTTACTTTTCCTCTAACTGAAGTTGAAAGGAAATATTTTGGACCATATCTTGGTTGATTTAGTCAGTTTTATCTTTAACTTAGATAAATTAAGAAAAATTTAAAAAGAGATGGAATCCCTCAAGGTAGGGGGGATGAGAGGGAAGGTGAGTTATTCCACTAGCTCCTCTAAGTTACAACTTGAAATATAATTTTTTTTTCCTGGTCCTTTATAGACCAAGAGTCCAACCAAGTTTACAAGTGATATATATATATATATATATATATATATATATATATATGGTGAGTTATTCCACTAGCTCCTCTAAGTTACAACTTGAAATATAATTTTTTTTTCCAGGTCCTTTATAGAGCAAGAGTCTAACCAAGCTTACAAGTGATATATATATATATATATATATATATATATATAAGTGAAGAGGAGGAAGATTAGGCACCCAGTGTGTCCTGGATGCCTTATATTCGTGAAAAATGGGTAGAGTCTCTCTCTTCCTATCATGAATTAGTAAAAATAAGCAAGTGAGTTTCCTTAGAAACTTTCCCAAATGATTTTTGGAAACCCTATAGGTCAAATGTCAACCTAGAAAACAATATTCTAAGTTAAAAAGAAAATAAATGGTTAGTAAAGGCTTCAATAAAAATCAAAATAAGTTAATTTTTAGGACCTTTTTTGTTCGGTGTCCAAATCGTGAACAATGGGAACTTAATTTTCCAATATCAATAAATAAAGATCTTATTTTCAAAATAGTCTCTCTTTATGTATTGAAAATCTAACTTTGAATCTCCTACTACAAGGCTTTTTTTTCCAATTAGATCTACTTGAACAATTTAAAATTGAAAGTACAATGTAGATCTCAACTAAGCATGCATGTAAATAGATCTACAACTTCACAATCCATTTTCTTCCTAGATCTTTCTATGTCTGGTGATGGAGGGTTAGGTAAAATTATTTATCACCCTATATCCTCAACTTCATAGATGTGTTCATTACTTGGGTCTTGGGGATCCTCAACATGATATATTCTTTCTATATCATGATGAAGGGTTATAGAGGTATTTCCCTCTGTTGGGATAGCGGCATTAGATAAGTGCATTTGAAGGATCCCTTCTAAACAAGCAACCCACTTTCTACACAATAACATGGCCTATGTATTTGGGACATTAATCACAACCACATCCATGGTACGAGAGATATTCAGATGAGCTTCGAACTTAATTGACAAATCTTGAATTAGATCACAAACCTTTACCTCTCTTGATTCCATGGCACATACACTTTTATATGGTCATGTGGTCTTCAAACCAAGTTGATTCGTGACTTTTAGGGACATGACATTTGATGAGGTGCCTAAGTCTAACTTTCCTCCTTGGGACCCTCGATAAAATTTAATAACTTTGTTATAGCTGATTTTACCACACATGGTGATTCACACTTTTATGGCCTTCCCTGTCCCTATGCAGACTCCTTAGACCCCATGGACCATTTTTGTTCCTTTGATGTTTCCTAGATCATCCCTAAAAACATGTAAAAATTTCCATACGTGACTTTTAAACCCTTTATCGCATATATACGTGGGTTTGACTCCTAAAACCACGTACATCCAGATGTGTGCAAAAGGCCAAATTCTTTTGTAGTTTTCCTTGATGTGGATCCGACTCACTTGTCTCCTGGCCTTCCATATGCCTTGAGATCGCTCGGATTCGACCTTTCATTACCCCATTGAAGAGCTATATAAGGAACCCTTTGGATACATTGAAGGCATGAGGAATTGAGAGCAAGAGAACTATAGTCCATTGTTGTCGGAACTTGTGCTTGAGTCTGCATCCCCTTTGTCCCTTGGAGCACTTTTGTGTTCTTCCCAAGCTTGCCTTTTTCTTGTGAGCTTGCTATAGAGAGATGGAGGATTGAAGTGGTGGAGGCCCAAGTGGGTGACTCAGTTTCTCTGATTCACAAATGTGCCGAAAAAGGTTGTATTCATTGTAATCTTTGATTTTATATTAATAGAAATATCTTT
This sequence comes from Pseudotsuga menziesii, assembly GCA_001517045.1. Taxonomy (NCBI): domain Eukaryota; kingdom Viridiplantae; phylum Streptophyta; class Pinopsida; order Pinales; family Pinaceae; genus Pseudotsuga; species Pseudotsuga menziesii. The sequence continues at coordinate 44,492 of LPNX010830986.1, read as the reverse complement.
TCTTGTCCAATAATGTGTGTTTGAATGAATATTTTATCCATGGATGATTTCAAATGCTTATATGTTATTGATTATATATGCTAGAGTAGAGCTAACACAGTTATATATAGTATGCTTGTCTTGTTTATTGAATGTTGAGGAAGCAATTTATCAATTCAAGCTGGAGTTGGAAAGCTCAACAAGGATCTACATCAACCGTCCAGAATAAGGTACGAATTGAGATCCTTTAGTGTTAGTTGTTTGGTTTCTCTTGCATATAGGAAAGGATTGATTTCTGGAGTTAAGATGTCTGTTGTGGTACCCCAAGCCATAGGAATTTCTCTCAGTAACAGAATTGGCGACTCTGCTGGGGAGTTCCTAGTAGTTTTCCTTTGGGGGTTTGTATCGGCATTCAATGTTCTTGAATTGCTCTTATTTCTCTATTTCTGAGTCGGGTATGGGGGCATGTTTTCCTGGTAGTGTCTGATTGGTGTGAATTTTGTCTCAGTTTATCTATTTGCCTTCATTTTTATACATTTCTCTTCCTGTACGCGAGTGTTTTACTCACAGTCGTGTATACAGGTAGCTTTGACTGCTATATCTGCGTACATACGTGGGTTTACTACGAACAGTCGCGTATGCCCTTAGTTTTGCCTTTTAGAGGAAGATTGATTGTTGGTGGGTGAATTTTGATGATTTGCTGAGTCTCCTTTGATACTGCTAGAGTCTGTTTACACCTCTGTTTCTGACCAGAGACACCTTTTTTAGGGTAAATTTATTTTTTAAGAATGTTCTTTTCATTGCATTTTTCTATTTTTTGTTTTGGGATTAGTGCATTAGATTTCTTTTACCTTAGTACTTTGTGTGAGTGCTGTTTGATTGTGCTTGCCGAGTCTAGGGGTAGTAGAATCATTCTTTTGCTTTAGTATCTCATTTTTATTCAAAAAATCAAAAAATATTTGCTTCTTTGCATCATTATGCATTGCATTTTTCACTTTGCATGGTACTTGCACTAGGTTTGCTTAGAGAAGTACTAGTTAGGCTTTCATATAGGAATGACTGCATTTGGCATTTGAAGAGAATTTTGCATTTCACGTAGTAGCATGCCCTATTTTTCATTCGACACAATGCATTTGCATTGATTGTTAGGTGTGCATTTTACTTCATGTTGCGTCATAACACCATTGGTTGCACGCCCATCTACCTTTTTTTAGTAATAAATCCAAACAAAATCAACGCTTAATTAAAATGGATTACACTATTTTCTTTGATAGGGTACACCAACAAGATTAGGTTTTAGGGTCTTGGAATAGTTCATTGTGATTAAATTCTCCAAGACCACTAAACAACAACATTTATGTGTCTGTCTAGGTGAGAGTGTGAAATTCCTTCGTATAATTAGTGTTTCTCAGGATCAAGGGAGTTAAGCACAAGGCAGTGTGAGCGGTTATTGATTGGGATGACCTCTAGTCATAACTGAGTAGCACCAAAGATATTTCCAGGATTGTATTCGTATCTGGGGGCTCTTTCGAGAGTTTCGGCCTTTTCCACCCTGCCCATACAGTCAATCCCGCCTGCGACTGTCCTCCTAAGCATTGATTATATTGAGGTGACCTTAGTTGCCCTACCTAGGTTATCGAGGGGGTACTTTGCAGGGGTTATTCTATAGGTGTCCCGGCCAGGTTGGGGGCGGACAGCACAGTCGCTATATGCGTTGAACCTGAGGGCCACAATAATTGGTTACGAACCTCCGCTTGTTGTGTATGGGAGTCTCAAGCCTCTCCTAGGAGAGACATACCTGCTTCATTCCGGAGCTCACTTATCCTACCCTTGTTTGCTTGTGGTTGGCTTTAGATTATATTGGTGTATGCTCTATGCACGTTAGCTTGCCTAGGGTTTGCATAATTTAGAGAGTCTTTTTCATTTTTTGAGTCATTGTGGACTCGAGTGCGGCTCCTCACCATTCTCCTCAATTAGCAGGACTTCCACCTTCTACATCTCCTCCTCCTATGGGAGAGAGAAGCAAACGGTCCAGGTGGACTCATACTCACATTGATTCACACACGATGGGAGATCGTGAAGATGAAATTCCTGAGCTACCGTCTTCACTTCACGAAGTTGAAGGAGAAGAGCCTACCCCTACGTATGATCCTTCACCTGATATACCTACACACTCTAGGTATGATCCTTCACATGATATACCTACACACTCCGGATATGAGCCCTCATTCATAGGTCATCGGTATTGGATACCAGGCGACGAGACTCATCATGAACCTGCAAGCACTAATTATGGTAGTTATTATATGTCTGGTATTCCTAAGACTTTACTTTTGTTTTAATTATTTCATAGATTTTGCGATTAAGATGCAGCTTCATCTGTTGTGCTGACCGGCGACTACTTGTGTACTCATTGGCTCACGAGGACAATCAAACTTAAGGGGGTGATCTCAAACTTGTGGGTCCTATATGGGCTCACGTGCAAATTCTGTTGACCTTCCCTAGTTAGTATGTCTAAATTATTTCATACATCAAGGTTATCTTAAAGGGTGTCATCAAGTTAGGTTACAACGATCAAAGATAATAATTTATTTATTTTTTATTTTATAAATTCAATTTTACTATTGCGATAGAACAATTTATATATATAATATTAAGATTAATATGTTTGAAATAAGTTCAAAAGTATATTTGACATATTAATCATGTATAGTTGTTTGGTTAATGTATTTAATCTAATAATTAAATAGTTGTATCTAATAATCGAATAATTGAAGCTGAAGTTTGTTTTTTCCAACTATCGAACATTGTACTTATTAGATGTTAACTAAGCTATTTTTTATTTTTATTTTAAATTTAATTATGGGTTAGACTAACCTCCTTTAAAAAAAATCTAAAACCTAATTATATCTTTTTTTACTTTAATTATGCGTTTCTTCATCTGCTCTGCTGACCGGCGACTAAGACAGAATCGACAGCTTTTTCTTTTTTTGACTTTAATTATGCGTTTCTTTAATTATTGCTTGTTGCGAGATATCTCAACTATATAATTGTACATAAATGTAAGCGCTGGGCGATGACCATTCATTGTGAAGGGGTCATGAGCACAATCAAAGGTAAAGGGTGATCGGACTTGTAGGTCCCACGGGGTCACGCGTAAATCATGTTAACATGTCTAAATCATTTCCTTCACTAAAGGGATCATGAGAAGGTGTCATCAAAGTTGTGTTATTACGATCATAGAGATTTTTTAATCTTTAATCTAATTTTTATGAATTCAATCTTTTTTCTACTGAGTTGAGTTCGATTGGATGTAGAATGTGTTTATAAAGCAATGGTTTATAGGTGTTTTTTATAAACCATAGAAATATTCCCAAACTTAAATGCAAGTAATTTTAATCGATAAGGTTATATTTGTAAACACATCACAAAATATATTTTAAATTAATGTTATATTTAGTTTTGGTGTAAATAAGGATAGAATAAAAGAATGGTAAGCTATTATTATAAAGGAGATTAATGTCTAAATAATAAATAAATAATAAATAAAAATGAAAAATAATCTAAAAATGTTACTTTTCCTCTAACTGAAGTTGAAAGGAAATATTTTGGACCGTATCTTGGTTGATTTAGTCAGTTTTATCTTTAACTTAGATAAATTAGGAAATTTTGAAAAAGAGATGGAATCCCTCAAGGTAGGGGGGATGAGAGGGAAGGTGAGTTATTCCACTAGCTCCTCTAAGTCACAACTTGAAATATAATTTGTTTTTTCTGGTCCTTTATAGACCAAGAGTCCAACCATGCTTACAAGTGATATATATATATATATATATATATATATATAAGTGAAGAGGAGGAAGATTAGGCACCCAGGGTGTCCCGGATGCCTCAGATTCGCGAAAAATGGGTAGAGTCTCTCTCTACCTATCATGAATTAGTAAAAATAAGCAAGTGAGTTTCCTTAGAAACTTTCCCAAGTGATTTTTGGAAACCTTGTAGGTCAAATGTCAACCTAGCAAACAATATTCTAAGTTAAAAAGAAAATAAATGGTTAGTAAAGGCTTCAATAAAAATCAAAATAAGTTAATTTTTAGGACCTTTTTTGTTCGGTGTCCAAATCATGAACAATGGGAACTTAATTTTCCTATATTAATAAATAAAGATCTTATTTTCAAAATAGTCTCTCTTTACGTATTGAAAATCTAACTCTGAATCTCCTACTAAAAGGCGTTTTTTCCCAATTAGATCTACTTGAACAATTTAAAATTGAAAGTACAATGTAGATCTAAACTAAGCATGCATGTAAATAGATCTACAACTTCACAATCCATTTTCTTCCTAGATATTTCTATGTCTGGTGATGGAGGGTTAGGTAAAATTATTTATCACCCTAGATCCTCAACTTCATAGATGTGTTCATTACTTGGGTCTTGGGGATCTTCGACATGATATATTCTCTCTATATCATGATGAATGGTTATAGAGGTATTTCCCCCTGTTGGGATAGCGGCATTAGATAAGTGCATTTGAAGGATCCCTTCCAAACAAGCAACCCACTTTCTACATAATAACATGGCCTATGTATTTGGGACATTAATCACAACCACATCCATGGTACGAGAGATATTCAGATGAGCTTCGAACTTAATTGACAAATCTTGAATTAGACCACAAACCTTTACCTCTCTTGATTCCATGGCACATACTCTTTTATATGGTCATGTGGTATTCAAACCAAGTTGATTCATGACTTTTAGGGACATGACATTTGATGAGGTTCCTACTTCTAACTTTCCTCCTTGGGACCCTCGATCAAATTTAATAACTTTGTTATAGCTGATTTTACCACACATGGTGAATCACACTTTTATGGCCTTCCCTGTCCCTATGTAGACTCCTTAGACCCCATCGACCATTTTTGTTCCTTTGATGTTTCCTAGATCATCCCTACAAACATGTAAAAATTTCCATACGCGACTTTTAAACCCTTTATCACGTATATACGCGGGTTTGCCCCCTAAAACCGCGTACATCAAGATGTGTGCAAAAGGCCAAATTCTTTTGGAGTTTTACTTGATGTGGATCAGACTCACTTGTCTCCTGGCCTTCCATATGCCTTGAGATCGCTTAGATTTGACCTTTCATTACCCCATTGAAGAGCTATACAAGGAACCCTTTGGATACATTGAAGGCATGAGGAATTGAGAGCAAGAGAACTATACTCCATTGTTGCCAGAACTTGTGCTTGAGTCTGCATCCCCTTTGTCCCTTGGAGCACTTTTGTTTTCTTCCCAGGCTTTCCTTTTGCTTGTGAGCTTGCTACCAAGAGATGGAGGATTGGAGTGGTGGAGGCCCAAGTGGGGGACTCGGTTTCTCCGATTCGCAGAAATGCGGACAAAGCTTGTATTCATTGTAATATCTGATTTTATATTAATAGAAATATCTTTTCTTGTCCAATAATGTTTGTTTGAATGAATATTTTATCCATGGATGATTTCAAATGCTTATATGTTATTGATTATATTTGCTAGAATAGAGCTAACATAATTATATATAGTATGCTTGTCTTGTTTATTGAATGTTGAGGAAGCAATTTATCAATTCAAGCTGGAGTTGGAAAGCTCAACGGGGATCTACATCAACCGTCCAGAATAAGGTACGAATCGAGATCCTTTAGTGTTAGTTGTTTGGTTTCTCTTGCATATAGGAAAGGATTGATTTCTAGAGTTAAGCTGTCTGTTGTGGTACCCCAAGCGATAGGAATTCTCTCCATAACAGAATTGGCGACTCTGCTGGGGAGTTCCTAGTAGTTGTCCTTTGGGGGTTTGTATCGGCATTCAATGTTCTTGAATTGCTCTTGTTTATCTGTTTCTGAGTCGGGTATGGGGGCATGTTTTCCTGGTAGTGTCTGATAGGTGTGAATTTTGTCTCAGTTTATCTATTTGCCTTCATTTTTATACATTTCTCTTCATGTACCTGAGTGTTTTACTCACAGTCGCGTATACACATGGCTTTGACTGCTATATCCGCGTACATAGGCGGGTTTACTGCAAACAGTCGTGTATGCCCCTAGTTTTGAATTTTAGAGGAAGATTGATTGTTGGTGGGTGAATTTTGATGATTGCTGAGTCTCCTTTGATACTGCTAGAGTCTGTATACACCTCTGTTTCTGACCAGAGACACCTTTTTTAGGGTAAATTTATTTTTTAAGAATGTTCTTGTCATTGCATTTTCGATTTTTTGTTTTGGGATTAGTGCATTAGATTTCTTTTACCTTAGTACTTTGTGTGAATGCTGTTTGATTGTGCTTGCTGAGTCTGGGGGTAGTAGAATCATTCTTTTGCTTTAGTGTCTCATTTTTATTCAAAAAATCCAAAAATATTTGCTTCTTTGCATCATTATGCATTGCATTTTTCACTTTGCATGGTACTTGCACTAGGTTTGCTTAGAGAAGTACTAGTTAGGCTTTCATATAGGAACGATTGCATTTGGCATTTGAAGAGAATTTTGCATTTCACATAGTAGCATGCCCTATTTTTCATTTGACACAATGCATTTGCATTGATTGTTAGGTGTGCATTTTACTTCATGTTGCGTCATAACACCATTGGTTGCATGACCATCTACCTTTTTTTAGTAATAAAGCCAAACAAAATCAACGCTTAATTAAAATGGATTACACTATTTTCTTTGATAGGGTACACCAACAAGATTAGGTTTTAGGGTCTTGGAATAGTTCATTGTGAGTAAATTCTCCAAGACCACTAAACAACAACATTTATGTGTCTTTCTAGGTGAGAGTGTGAAATTCCTTAGTATAATTAGTGTTTCTCAGGATCCTCCTCTTACAAGGGAGTTAAGCACGAGGTAGTGTGAGCAATTATTGATTGGGATTACCCCTAGTCATAACTGAGTAGCATCGAAGATATTTCCATAATTGTATTCATATCTAGGGGCTGTTTCGAGAGTTTCGACATTTGCTACCCTGCCCATACAGTCAATCCCGCATGCGATTGTCTACCTGAGCATTGATTATATTGAAGTGACCTTAGTTTCCTTACCTAGGTTATCAAGGGGGTACTTTGTAGGGGTTATTCTGCAGGTGTCCCAGCCAGGTTGGGGTCAGACAGCACAGTTGCTATATGCGTTGAAGCTAAGGGCCACAATAATTGGTTACGAACCTCCGCTTGTTGTGTATGGGAGTCTCAAGCCTCTCCTAGGCGAGACATTCCTGCTTCATTCGGGAGCTCACATATCCTACCCTTGTTTGCTTGTGGTTGGATTTAGATTATATTGGTGTATGCTCTGTGCATGTTAGCTTGCCTAGGGTTTGCATAATTTAGAGAGTATTTTTCATTTTTTGAGTCATTGTGGACTCGGGTGCGGCTCCTCGCTGTTCTCATCATTTAGCAGGACTTCCGCCTTCTACATCTCCTCCTCCTTTGGGAGAGAGAAGCAGACACTCCAAGCAGACTCATACTCACATTGATTCACACACGATGGGAGATCGTGAAGATGAAATTCCTGAGCTACCTTCTTCACTTCACGAAGTTGAAGGAGAAGAGCCTACCCCTAGGTATCATCCTTCACCTGATATACCTACACACTTTGGGTATGATCCTTCACATGATATACCTACACATTGCGGGTATGATCCCTAATTCATAGGTTGCTGGTATTGGATACCGGGCGACGAGACTCATCATGAACCTGCAAGCATTAGTTATGGTAGTTATGATATGTCTGGTATTCCTACACATGATTCGGTGCCGCATGGCGAGTCGGAGTTTGAACCTAACACTATGCCTGGGGGCATTCCTAGTCACTTCCATGTGGAGAGATTTGGGAACTCGAGTCATATTACACCCTCCATCCCGGCGGTGAAGATCACATCACATATTCGTCCTAGACCTAGTGCTAGTGATCCTATTCGAATACCAGAGCCTAGATGAGTGACTGTAGGGAATACCACTTATGTGATTTCACATGTCCCTTCATCCTCTATTCCTAGTTATTCGAATGCTATTCTTCCCCCACATTCACGTGGTCCTTTGGGTCGGAATGTTGCTACGAGTCATGTGCATACTACTGCTACTCACATCATTGTGTCTCAGATTCAAGTACCTCCTGTTGTATCGGGAGGTCGTGTTCCTACTTCTGGAGGTCATATTGCTATTTCCAGAACATCTATTCCTACCTATGGAGTTTCTCATGGGATATCTCATGGGGATTCTTATGGACCATATTATGGACCACAATATGCACATAATTATTCACCTTATGGGTATAGGTATCAACAACCCACTTACTCTTTGAATTATGGCTTTGTAGCCCCACATAGTCAAGGTACACCACATTATGGTGCTTCCATGCCACCCTACACGGGTCAAATGGGAGGAGGATACTATGGCCATGGCCATGGTGGTTACGGTCATCAGTCCTATGTGAACCAAAATTATCAGGGAGCGCCTCATAGACCTGCTCAACCTAGGATCCCTTTCCTCGCAACGTTAAATCTGCCTGACTTGTCGAGACTAACGAACGATTTGGTATCTTATGACCCGGCTTGGTTGGATTTCCCTACGAAGCTTCCCTTGGACATTCCCAAGTTTGAGGGCAAACCAAGAGAATATCTGAGTGAACATGTTACTACATTTCACCTATGGTGCTCTTCTAACTCCTTACACGATGATTCGATTCGTTTAAGGCTATTTCAATGCACCCTCACAGGTCCTGCCGTGAAATGGTACATAGAGCTACCTAGGGGGGAATTCGCTTTGTTCAATGACCTATCTATGACTTTTCTCAACCACTTCCAGCTACCAATGCATTACGATGTTGGTACTGAACTCTTTTCGACATTTCGACAGGATAAAGCCACACATATATCGGACCATATCCAAGAGTGGTGTAGACAGAAGAGATTGATTAAAGCCTTCATACCGCTAGATTTTCTCCTTGAGTGGTTCCTTAAATCGTTACTACCTTATATAGCGAAGGATGTTTCTACATCTGGAGTTCAGAACGAGGAACAAGCCATTTTTAGGGCACAGGAATTGGACTTTATTTATGCTCAATCCGGTTTGTTATATGAGATCATTCCTAATGCTCCGGGTTCTAGTTTCGACCCTAAGGTCAAACCTGGACCACATGCCGATGGCATTGTTGGTTGTACGAGTACCAAACCCATGGATTCGGTTGTAAAAAAGGTCAGTCAATTATATATCAACCAATATTCCTCGGGACAAGCCATGGCTTCATCTCAAACCACCCAAACGGTGAGTGTGCTTGCGGTACAATCATCAGACCAGAAGGGTAACCAGCAACCTAGAAGGAATAAAAAGAAGGGTAAAAAAAATTGTATGGGTGGGAATAAGAATGAAAATGCAAATTCTAATGACAAGAATGCCCAAAATGCTGGGGGGGACAAGCAGCCTAAACGTAAGGTTAAGTTTCTTTGCCAGTTATGTAAGGATGATCACCTCACTCACTTGTGCCCTCGGATAGAAGAAGCCTCAAGATTCATAGAACAGGGCCCAGCTGTGCTAACCAACCCTATACCTCATAATCAAAACATGAAATCAAGGACCCATGATCAGTCTAGTGGGGATTGAGATCCACCGGGAGCTTGTAGTGGTCATGGTTGCATCAATATGGTGCATGTTGCTAAGGTTGTGACTCGTGCAAAGGAATATGGTTCGTCACAACCAGACCTTGAAAAGGAACCTGCTCCACCTGAGAGTCCTTTGCGTATTGAAAAACCTGTGGATAAACCTGAAGTTGCTCCTCGGATTCCTAAGGGAGTCCTTAAGCGTTCAGGGCACAATCCTAATGCTCAAGCCACCCAGAACTATTATGTTGTTGATGATTTGGGCCACACTCCTTGTGCGATGTCTGCACTCGAAGTACTTCAGAGTTGTCCATCGCAAAGGAAAGATTTGCTTTCTGCTCTTGGTGTTAATGATGATAATTCTTCCTCTGTCATCAAATTTGAAACCGTGGGACTTCAGCTTCACTTGCCTTACTATGTGTCTCTCTTGATTCATGTAGAATGTCTTAACATGACCGTCAAACGCACTATGATTGACGAAGGCACTGCTGCTTCCGTGATGTCTTTGGCATGTTGGAAGGGTTTGGGTTCCCCCGAGTTGTATAAATCTGCTACCTTGTTGACTGCTTTTGATGGAAGATCGTTTTGACCACATGGCATTCTTCCTTCTCTTAAGGTCTGTTTGGGAGGGAAGACCGTTGTGATAGAGGTCGAGGTGGTTGATGTGCCCCTTGACTACAATTTGTTGCTGGGAAGGAATTGGATGTACAGTATGCAAGCCATAGCTTCTTCTCTATTTCAAGTTGTGTGCTTTCCGTTTAATGGTAAGATAGTTACGATTGATCAAACGTCATTCAAGAATTCGCCTGTTACCACATCTTTGGGAGCTTCTATCCCGATTGTCCAGCACTCTCAGGCGACAACTGGGAGTGTGGGTGTTGGCATGTATCCATCCTTTATGGGAAGCTTTAGTTGTCCTGCACCTGTCCTTATGATAGGGTCTAGTTCTGGTGAGGCTTCGTCATCAGTGATATCAATGTCTTTTCGCATAAACCATATGGAGGATCCTTGGATTCTTCCTACACCGAATCCTTCATGTGATCCCATCGAAACGGACGTGCTGTTTCCTGCAACTATGATAGCATATCAAGCTAATCTTGGATGTGTTGCAAAGCCTAGTCCTTCCTCTTCACGGATGGAGGAGGAGGACCCATATGTGCTGCCTGCATGGGTAGTGCAGTTTTCTCACACACATGACTGCCTTGATAGTGTTTTTCCTTCAGATGAGGGTATTATTGAGGTTATGTCTAGGGTTGAGCCACCTTGGGAAGAGTTGCATCATAGATATTATTTTCTTCTCAAGCTTGATCATTTGGAGTTTGAATACTATAAAGAGATTCTTAGTGAGAGAATTGGTAGTCCCATAGTTCCGTTAAGCTCTCCTAGTCTGATGGCTTATGGAAACATGGAAAATATATCTCCTACCATCCCTATCAATATCTCTCACGATCTTGGAAAGATTGAGAATGTCTATATTGGGGAAGAATGTTCCCATGTTGATATTCAAGGGTATACCGAGTTGTTCAAAGAATTTCGTGATGTATTTGCTTGGTCATATGAAGAAATGTTAGGTATCGACCCTCGCATTGTTGAACATGAGATTAAAACTTATCCCAATGCTAAGCCTGTTCGACAATGCTTGCATGCGATGAATCCTAGGAAAGCAACTGTGATTAAGGATGAGATAGAAAAACTGTTGAATGTCGGTTTTATATATCTCGTTCCTTTAACAGAGTTGGTCTCAAACCCCATTCCGATCGATAAGAAGCAGGGAACGATCCGCATATGCACTGATTTCCGTGACTTGAATCGTGCCTGTCCTAAAGATAATTTTCCCACACCATTTATCGATCAGATTTTGGATGAGTGTGCGGGAAGCGAGGTATTTTCTTTTATGGACGGCTTTTTCGGATACAATCAGATACAGATCAAACTTGAGGACCAACATAAGACTGCCTTCATTTTTCCTTGGGGTACCTTTTCATATCGGAAGATTCCATTTGGCCTTAAAAACGACAAAGCCACTTTTCAGCGGGCTATGACCTTGATCTTCCATGATCTAAAATCAATTATTGAAGTCTTTTTGGATGACCTTGCTGCTCATTCTTGTATGAGGATGCATCATTCCTACCATTTGAGATTAGTGTTCGAAAGGTGTTGCCATTATTTGGTCAGGTTAAATCCTCACAAGTGCATCTTTTGCATAAAGTCTGGTCGCTTATTAGGGTTCGTTGTCTCCAAAGAGGGTATAAGAGTTGACCCTTTAAAGTTTGAGGCAATACATCAATTGTCCCCCTCGAAAAACATTAGACATCTTCAATGTTTGCAAGGCATGACAAACTTCTTACGGAGATTCGTTGTGAATTTTGCCAATTTGACTAGAGGCTTTATGTGTCTTCTGAAGAAGGATACTACCTTTTGCTGGGATGAGTGAGCCCAGGAGTCCTTTGATGCACTTAAGCAAGCCTTAGCATCGGCCCCAGTGATTAGTCCACCCGACTATAGCCGTGACTTTCTACTTTATGTGGCCGCGTCCATGGAGATGATTGGTATGGTTTTGGTTCAAGAGGATGAGGAGCTCCAAGAGCATGTCATATATTATCTGAGTTGGAACCTTATAGATGCGGAGATCCGTTATTCCCATGTGGAGAAGCTTGCCTTAGCTACCAGACCTTGGTGGTTGCCCATGTCAATCCATTTCAGTTCATCCTCACTAGAAGGATGATAGGGGGAAAGTATAATAAGTGGATTGTCATCCTGCAAGAATTTGATCTTGAGTTTGTTTCATAAAAATTGAAGAAGTCGTTGATTTTTGTAGAGCTTATATCAGATTTCCCGAGCGAGGAGGAGGAGGAGGCTTGTGAAGAGATGTTTGTCGATGAGCACATCTTCTTGATCTCAACTTTGGATCTGTGGTATGGAGACATTATCATATATTTACAAACATTGAAGGTCGATACTCACCTTTCATGGGATGAACGACGACAATTATGTCACGTATCCAAGAATTACCTCATAGTGGATAACACATTGTACTGCCATGGGGTAGATTCCATTTTACATCGTTGTTTAACTCATGAGGAGGCTGACCTTGTGCTGAGTGATTTCCATGGAGGGGCATGTGGTGGTCATTTATATGGGCTTTCTACAGCCCAAAAAATATTTAGAGCGGGTTATTTCTGGCCGTCGATCTTTAAATATTGTGTCAATGCGGTCAAGAAGTGCCACCCTTTCCAGGTGTTCACACGTAATATGCACTCACGTCCTGCCCCGTTACATCCAATTATCACCACCAGTCCCTTCACTAAGTGGAGGCTTGATTTCATGGATTGCAACCCAGCTTCAGCTGGGGGGCATCATCATATTATCGTGGCTGTTGACTACTTCACGAAATGGGCTGAGGCTATGCCTACAATTAAATCCGACGGTGAGATAGCCGCACATTTCGTATTCAACCAGATTATTACTTGGTTCAGTATTCCGAAAGAGATTGTCATTCACCATGGTAGGCACTTTCAAAATCTTATGATGGAAGAGTTGGCCTCGAAGTTATGGTATAAGAAGGAGCATTCTTCTTCTTATTACCCTCAAGCGAGTGGACAAGTTAAAGTAGTGAACAAATCACTCAAGTCTATTCTCCAACAAACCGTCACACAAAGCAAGACCAATTGGCATATTATGTTATCTCATGCGTTGTGGGCTTATAGGACCATGGTTAAGATTGCCACCATTTTTTCTCCATATCAGCTTGTACATGGAGTGGAGTCTGTATTTTCGGTTGAGTGCGAAATCCCTTCTTTGAAGCTAGCCATAGAGCTCTTACGGGACACTTCCCCATTGGAGGAGCGTTTGGTCCACTTAGAGTAGCTTGATGAGCAGCGTCGAGATGCTTTAGTGGCTCTAGAAGTGAATAAGTGTCATGTTAAGGTCCAGTATGATAAATCTGTCCTTCCAAGGAGGTTTAGTGAAGGAGATTTGGTCCTTTTGTGGGATCAAGCTAAAGAACCCTTGGGGGTAGGAAAATTCAACCCCATGTGGCATGGTCCTTACGTGGTTAAATGTGTATTAGAGAAGAGCGCTTATGAGCTAGTAGATTACGAAGGGATGACCTTGGTGGAGCCTAGAAATGGGCTCTATCTTAAAAAGTACTATGCATGATTTTCAACCAGGGCTGACTATCGTATATTATTGTACAACATTTTGCATAGTTAGGTCTTTCTTATGGTGATCGGGTTTGTTGATTAGCTTCCGTTTCTTATGGCAGATGTCAATGGAGTATTCCATCTATATAGGATTCGCGGATGGTGCAAGCTGTCACGCTCAACACTCAACCTCTACTGCTTGGGTGATTTATACTCCTGCAGGTCAGGTATTGTCTTTAGGAGGCATATGTTTACGACCGTCTTCAAACAATGTTGCTGAATATAGTGCCGTTATCAAGCTTCTACGGGATTCCATTTCACATGGTGTTCTATCTCTTGAGGTACGTCTTGATTCAGAGTTAGTAGTGTCACAACTTAATAGCTTGTATCATGCTATAGATCCAAGATTATTACGAACAATCTTACGTGTGAGATTGTTAGAACGACAATTTGACAACATAACATACATACATGTTCCAAGAATTTATAATCAAGTTGCTGACTCATATGCTAACTACGTGTTAGATTGGCATTTGTTTCATAGACAATAAGCTCATCACAAACATACATTTTTACACATGTAAATAAATAAACCGATCATCATAAACGTTTTTCATTAAAACATCTAAAATGTGATAATACCTAGTGTCATAATACAAAAATGGGGCTCTTGAGCCACCAAAATATAAATACATGGTAGTACAAAATGTATCACTCCCACGTATCTAAGCATGGGGAGGAGGAGTGGGGTTCTAATCATGGAATGTCACCACGGCTCTAGCTAGTCGTCTAAACAACCACACCCATGCTCATGGCACACCCACCACCTGACGCTGCATGGCCTCAGGCAAGTCCTCGACCTATGCAATGGGTACCCTGTGTGTCAGCCGCACGAAGTTGGTATGAATGCTTTGGAGCATCCGCTCCGCATCCACACCCGTAATTTCATCTCCTCTTCCCCTCTGTCTATGACGAGGGAAGCCTTTAGGCCGCCATGGTCCTACATCTGCATACATATGATAGGATTTCACTATGTGTTGTCACGCAAAAACATGTCTTTTTTTATTCCATATATCAAAAAACACCAAAAAAATTAAATAACTCAAAAATCTTAAAAAGAGGGTTGGGATTCGTTACCAATGTCACCGTATGCCAATTTTGGTGGTAATGGCATGTCGGGGTCTCCCCAAAAATCTATCCCCGCATAGGGGTAATCATCGATGGCAACTATCTGTCGTCGCCACCATGGAAAGAAATTAGCTGGATAGGGGTTGGACACCCTAGCTCCACCCAGTCTGCGCATCACATCTGCCCAACGTCGTTGGGCCGGATCTCAAACCCCGTGAAGAGGAACGTCAACTCTAGGGCTCAATCCTGAAACACACTCAAAGAAAAACATGCTCAGTATGCTACTAAAACCAAAGTTTCATACGCCACTGCATAGAACATCAGAGGCCGCGAGGCCTGGTGGAGTGAAGCTAGCCCTGCTATCCTGCCCAGTGTTAGTAGTATGGCCTTTAGGCCTAGCACCTATATGGAGTTAGTTGGGATCTGACTCTCAACCTTATCCATGTCCAGATAAAAATACATATCTATATACTCATCGATGGTGAGGCCACCTCTGAGCCCGCAAGATCGTAGGTTCACCACTTCCCCCCGTCAGGAAAGTCTAGTAATAAAGTATATGTCCTCCACTTCTATGGTGAGGGACATCCCATCGATCTGGAAATACTCTAAGTCAGGATCCCAGTAGTCTATTGGCATCTGTAGCAGTCTTGGTTTGGATCTTAAGCCACCAAGGCACCAAAACTTGTAGAGCCTGCATGCACGAAGAGCCTGTTGTGCCATTAGATCACCACGTACTGCTTATTCTACATCCCTGTGCTCACGTTCTCTCCATTCTAGAACCATCCTGCATATTTAAATCAAGTTTGGGTCATTAGAAGTCTTTAAAAAACTTGACCACAGCTGCACACACGACTGTTTGCTAAACAACCGCGTATGTACGCAACTTTGAGGGATTTTTTCGTGTATATCTAGCCCTATACGCAGAAAAATCCTCGATTTTTGCGTGGGCCGAGGTGCACACTTTAGGATGTCCTAGAAATCCAAATAGACCATGGAAAATTGAAAATTTTAAATGAAAATGAAAGAGCAGGGCATGGGAAATTACCTGGAAAAAACGGTGTCGGATTCTGTCGGCTGGATCTCCAGAAATTCGCGTTTGAAATTCTGAGCTCAATTGGGTAGAAAGTTTCAAATGTTATATAATGTTTTGAATTTTTTACTATTTATAGAAATTTTTCAAATTTTTGAAAATGTTTACCCCCTTTTCTATAGTTTTGGACAGTTTCTAACCCTTTTGGACCGTTTTTTACTAATATATGATGTAGGAGACCGTTTTGAGCGTCGTTTCGACCATTGTTTTGACCCGTTCGTGTCGATTTCAGGTATCATGTCTAAACTGGAATATAGGTTAGGTTTCACCACCATTTTCATTTTGCATGACCTTATGACCGTTTCGTTATAACTGTAGGTACGAACCCATTCTATCTTGCCACAGAACCTTCTTGTTGTTTTAGAAGTGGCATGATTTGAAAGGTAGAGCTTGACCTTACATGGGTACCCTAGTTAGCGCCTTATTTGCATTTGGTGCCCATGCTGACAGTTTTGTCCTTTAGGGTGTGGGATTCCATTGTATAGTATTTCCATGACATTTCATAAGAGCCTCATACTCCTCTTGATATTTTGTTGGCCTATTTCCCCCAGACTCCCTTATGTTAAGTTGTAATTGCATTATCGTGAGCTTTGCCTGCCTTATTGAGCCTTATGCCAGCTTCCCTAAATTTGATTATCAGCCATATAGCCCGAGCTTGTCTCATCTCTAGCCATGCAGAGCCATTTTATATATCCTTTGCAGCTTGATTCCCTATTTTTACCGGGAGGGGACTTTCCATCGAGTGTCGCTATCCTACACATGTATCCTTGCATTGAGCATAGGCATGTTCCACTGCTTGGAACTAGTTTGTTTTCCCATTTGACACTCGTCTCCTCCTAGTCTGTAACTTTAAAGCAATTTTATTCTTTTTCAAGATTTTCAAATATTTGGAAAAGTCCAAAAAAATTAAAAAACCAAAAAGCCGGACAAGGAAAGATGTTATCTTTGGTAGCAGTCAAGTCATGTCGCCTTTGAACAGAGCATTGTATATCACATCCATTGGTTGGGTTAATAGTTTGACTTTAGGAGTTGTACTCATTTATCTGAGTTTATCTCCACTGACTGGTTAAGCTTCCAGTCCCTATGGAGCCTCTATTGATGCCTCCTGTGTCGCAGAGATGTCCCAGTTTTGCATATCGAGTCTATGCTACCTACATTTAGTCACCATTCATCGTTATGCTCTTGTTCAAAGGAAGTTGAAACCTGAGTCGGCCATTCCTCAGTTATCTTGACTTTGAATGTCGGCCATTCCCAGTACAGTTACTAGTTCATGCACCTTATGATCGAGTCCTTCCACATTATACAGCTTTGCTGAGTACGTCGTGTTGGATGATGGGAGATTCCTTAATGCCCTCCTTCCAGCAGATTGCATCCCATCGACTTCAGATCATTTATTCTGGGATAGGACTCTAGAGTCATCTTTGAGTGCCTTGATACTTGCAGTCATCAGTGGCAGGTTCTCTTGCCATCGACAGTTTTTTGGGAATACATCAATGTCCCCTAATCGATGGATTCTCTCAAGTGTTTGACCTCAACACATTTATTCACACTTGTTAGTTTGCACTCTAGTACCTTGATTCCCATTTTCATTATCGGTGGGTGATCTCATGTCTGTTAATGGTATACATCAATGACTGGTAATCAGACGATGGACTACTATGTTCGACCTCGACACCTATATTCACATAGTAGGACATGTACTCCTAGCGGTTTGTGTAGAAGACCTTCCAGATTGGTGGCATCTCATATATGCTACCTCCTTGATCGTGCTAGTGTTCATGAGATTTCAACTCTCGTGACTTGATTCCAGTATATGTTAGACATTTCCAGCCATTATGGAGATCTTAATCCATTATATGTCTTCAGTATTCATGGAGATCATGATCCTTTGTATATCTTCATCATGGATATTCTGATCTATGTATATTGTACGTGGCGATGACCACATATGTCATATTGTATCATTGTATAGTGCTGATTGGATGTCTAGTTCTTCCACTGGGTTCTTCATCACTTCATTTCTGGGATGGACTTATAATGTATTTCGGCCATCGTACGACCCCTCTGACCTCACACATTAGGGGGCATCTATTATAGTTGATTTTACCACACATGGTGAATCACACTTTTATGGCCTTCCCTGTCCCTATGCAGACTCCTTAGACCCCATGGACCATTTTTGTTCCTTTGATGTTTCCTAGATCATCCCTAAAAACATTTAAAAATTGCCATATGCGACTTTTAAACCCTTTATCACATATATATGCAGGTTTGACCCCTAAAACTGCGTACATCGAGATATGTGCAAGAGGCCAAATTCTTTTGGAGTTTTCCTTGATGTGGATCCAACTCACTTGTCTCCTGGCCTTCCATATGCCTTGAGATCACTCGGATTCAACCTTTCATTACCCCATTGAAGAGCTATATAAGGAACCCTTTGGATACATTGAAGGCATGAGGAATTTAGAGCAAGAGAACTATAGTCCATTGTTGCTGGAACTTGTGCTTGAGTCTGCATTCCCTTTGTCCCTTGAAGCACTTTTGTGTTCTTCCCAAGCTTGCCTTTTGCTTGTGAGCTTGCTATCGAGAGATGGAGGATTGAAGTGGTGGAGGCCCAAGTGGGGGACTCGGTTTCTCCGATTCGCAAACGTGCCGACAAAGGTTGTATTCATTGTAATCTCTGATTTTATATTAATAGAAATATATTTTCCTATCCAATAATGTGTGTTTGAATGAATATTTTATCCATGGATGATTTCAAATGCTTATATGTTATTGATTATATATGCTAGAGTAGAGCTAACACAATTATATATAGTATGCTTGTCTTTTTTATTGAATGTTGAGGAAGCAATTTATCAATTCAAGCTGGAGTTCGAAAGCTCAACGGGGATCTGCATCAATCGTCCGGAATAAGGTACGAATCGAGATCCTTTAGTGTTAGTTGTTTGGTTTCTCTTGCATATAGGAAAGGATTGATTTCTGGAGTTAAGTTGTCTGTTGTGGTACCCCAAGCCATAGGAATTTCTCTCCGTAACAAACTTCTCCTTATACAAGAGAATTTTTATGAGCTTTGTAACTAACACAAGTAATTTGGAATTTTTTATCCAACCCCCCAAGTCTATATTCAAATCATAATTTTGAGGAATCTTGACTTGAGGTTCGGATATGCTCTGATGAATATTAGCAGCACTTGTGTTGTTATTCCCCATATTATGGTAAGTCAACACTTGGTATCTCATCCTTTGTTTGATTTGGTTCAAAGTGGGATTTTCACCATAAACTTTGTACCATTGTTAATTCCCATGCTTATTTCCTTAATTTTATCCATACTATTCGAGAAAGGGGCTATTTCATATCAACTGTGTTGATGTAGTATGGGAATCCTGCATAGTTATTTTCATCATAATCCATTGATTCCTCCCCATTGATCTATCTATACTCGACACAAGTGTACTCTTCATGAAGATCTTGGAACGCCCTAGAAAAAGGAAGAGTTTGGTCCTCAAGTACGTTTGTGGGATCCAACTAGGTAGGTGGCCTTTGGACTTGATGGAGACCTTGATTCCTTTGCCACCACTCATTCCCATTAGGAAAAAACTTATTCTAATGGAATCTCTCTATTTGGATCATCCTATTATTCATGTCTCTCATCTATTGGGCATGGTTTAATTCCATTCTTAAGAGATTATGCTAAAGCTTCTATAGATTCATGAGGTTACTCATTAGTATTAACTACAACTACTTTGGCCTTTAGCTCAGATCTATATGTGCTTCCTTTGAGAAAGCCATGCAACTTATATCTCCTTGAAGATTTCATGTTATTTTCTATCTGATCAACTATGTTTTGAGGTTCTTTGATATCTAGGGGATCCTTGTCTCTTAATTGATAGATAATTTCCCTACTAAAATACTCAATAAAATGGACCAAAATGGAAGTGGCATGATGCTTGATGGTTGCTGGCAAGAAAGAGACTAGGTCATTAAATATTTTATTGAACTCCTCAATAATCTCATTCTCATTTATTTTGATGTTTTGAGAGATTCTAATAAATGTCGATTGTACCTTTTCTCCCCCCATATTTTTATAAAGGCCTCTTTTAAATATTTCAAGGTTGAAATAGCTCCTACAACTAACTCTTAGAACCATTCCAAGGCATCCTCTTCTAAGGATAAAACAATTAATTTCATGGCCACATATGTTTGTGAAGTATAAGTCCATGTATTCATGCAAGAATTAAATTTTTGTCATATGAGATTCAACATAAACAATAGTATTTACTTAGAATGTAGGAACATTATATATTATTTTTTTTGGTAAGGTATGAGGATATCCAACAATAGCAGAAAAATACAAAGGAGCATAAATTCTATTCATTATACAAGATTTAGTAGAATTATCTAGAAAAACTAGATGGAGATTCGAGATAGATTGCAATCGTAATTAATCAAGTGTTCTATGAGAAGAAGCCGCATTCAATCTTGTCCTCAAAATCAATTGGTGTTTCGGCACAAAAGGGAATAGGAATTGTCTTCTTCTTGTGGGATACCTGCTAGGATTTGAACTAAGTGGAGTTTCCAAATGAAAATGTAAATATCTACTCTAAAACATTCATCAAACAAAGTAAAAAAAATGTCCTTTATACCAAATGATAAAAATATTTTATCCCTAGAAACAACACCAATAGATCCACACATGGGCATGAGAAAAATCTCAACCCACTGGGAGAAACCTTGGGGTAAAATCTATGATTCAAGTGCCAATTGTCACATGAACACTCTATTATAAAAGCATGATCACACAACAATAACAATAAGCAATAATAAATAAACAAGATGTAAATATTAGAACACATTACAAGAGAGACACATATAAAACGTGGTTCACTCAAGATGGGATACGTCCACATAGAAATTTTTAGCCCTTTATTATCATACCATCCAACAAAATGAATGGATACAATGTGCAAAAACCCCACTACACTTCCTCTTCACTCTCTCACAGCCTCTCTCACACATTCACATAGATTGTTTTACAATACTACAATACAATACACAACCATATTACAATGCTTTCCTTTTATATGGGAATTGTAAGGTTTGTCGTTACACCAAAACCTACAAATGCTGATGAACATTTGAAACCAAGCACAAGGACCTAATATTAGGGGTGGTGGTTAGTCCACATTTTAATATTCCTAGAGGTGTGGCAGTTATACCATGTGGTTGTAGCGATACTCCAACACCCCCCTTCGGTGTAGCTTGGGGGAATTGAACCTTAGACCTCAGCTCTGATACCATGTTTGAATTATTGAACCATTGATCTACACGAAATTAGAGCAATTGAAAGGTAGAATTATGCAGTTGAATATCAAGAACAATGTACACTGAACCAGACAAATTTGAGACAAATATGATAAGAATTGATCAGTTAATTACAAAATTAATCTTCATTATTTCCAGCAGTATACAACATCGTTACAATAAGGATAATTCAAATCATGTGGATAATATTCAAATCTACCAACTCAATCCTGACTGATTGGATAAATAGGAGTGTCTAAATCATTACATGGGAGCCACTAGTCTAACTCTGGATAACTAAATCAGTACGACAATCAATTAAACTAGTTAAACCAGTTAAACTGACAAGGTAGGTGGAAAAAGGCACCACTTCCCCATGCATCCATGAAAAACTGGTTCTATACTAATTAAAAGTGATCTAACTAAATGTAATTGAAGGTTGACTCAGCATAACTAGTTACCTACCATAACCAACTAATGGAGGTTGTTGGTGGCACTCAGAGTGGCTCCTAAAATGTAGGGAATGGTCTCAGAGGCACTTAATGTTGGAGTATTGGGTACCTCCACATGGTATAACCGCCACACCTCTCTAAATATAAAACAAGTGGACTAACTGCCACTCCTAGTGATAGGGCCTTGTGCTAGGTTTCAAATGTTCACCAACATTTGCAGGTTTTGGTGTAACAACAAACCTTACATGGTATCAGAGCATAGGTCTCAGGTTCAATTCCCCCAAGCTACGCCGGAGGCGGGGTGTTAAAGTATCAAGTAACTCCACATGGTATAACTACCACACCTCTGGGAATATAAAACAAGTGGACTAACTGCCACTCCTGGATATAGGGCCTTGTGTTGGGTTTCAAATGTTCACCAACATCTGCAGGTTTTGGTGTAACGACAAACCTTACACTTAAAATCATGCATGAACATGCACTAAGTGGAATTAAACCTCTATATCTATTCCCCATACTCTTATACAGTAAATATGTCTCCATATGCTAGACAAAATGATCAATAGACTATAAATGGAAAAGGGAGGATTATAATAATCCTAACAGGAATTACCATGGGAAAATACCAAGGGTCACCCAATACCATGGGCCCATAAACTGTTGGCCAACAAAAGTCCCAAAAATTTCTTTCAGGGGATTCACCCTCGAACCCCTGCTAGCCCCTAGACCCCCACGGGAGGACGATGTCCCCCCGCACCCCCCTACTGGGACAAGTGTACAATAAAAGTAGGGTACAAACATGACTGAACAATAACATCTCTGAATATGGAAGATCATGCTCCAAAACCAACAATATTGCACTTGGTGATGCCAACCCCACCTTAGTGGCATACTTTCTCCCACCTCTAAGATCAAACACATGAACTTTAGTGCATGGAGGGACTTTAAACCCTTCCTAATAGCCATATTGTTGTGCTAAATATTCTTTTGCAACCCAAATCCTTGGATTTTTTGGGTCTCCACAACCATCGGTTCCACCTTCCAAATTTTCTCAATTCAAAGATTTTTACACGCTTCCTTTCGCAATGGGATTTCTGCCTTCACCTTCACTGCAATGCAGAATGCAAAAATCAAAAAAATCACTTCTCCAATTTTTGAACTTCTGCACTTCTACACTTCCACACTTCTCCTTCCACATGCACCTTTTCACACTTCCCTTTCTGCAGTGCGGATTGCGTATTTTAGGATGTCCAACTTTTCAATTCTTGAACTTTTGGACTTCCGTGTTTCCACTCCCACAAGCCTCTTCTCGAATCGTTGATCTACTGTGGGGTGGATCTTGAATATAGATCTGTATTTTGATGCGGATATGTTCTCAATCGTCAGATCTCTTGCGGAATGTTTTTTGGTCATTGATATCTGAACAAGTGCGGAACTTCATTTTTCTTTATTGTGGAAATTAACTTTGAGCGTTGATCTTCTGTCAAGGTCTATCTCTGCCAAATGATCCTCAAGCATATGGGAGATTAGTTTCGGAGTATCTTCAGTGCCACTCCCATATGCGGAATTCAACCATTGCCATAGATTTGTTCCTACTGTGATCTCAACCATTCAACCTACATAGACTTAAACCTTAATTATTATCGATCCTTGTAGTGATCGATCTGCAAATCTTGAACCTGTAACAAGGTTAATTCAAGATAAAATCCATTCATGAAGCTTTATTAATCAAATTCTTCCTTCGATTGATTAGAGAAACGATCAAACGATTTCTGTTTCACTCCCTCTCAGAATCCCTAATTCACACACAGGCTTATCACTCATTAACAGAGGATTTAAATAAACATTCAGTTCATGAAATCACACACTCAAACATAATTGAATTTACACACAGAGATTATGCCAAAATATGATTTCTTCATTCACATAATGAAACTGTACATACATAATTGTCTCAGAACCTCTATTTTGATCTCCTTATGCCTGATACATCTTTAATTGTACTTGATTGAGCCAGATTTACTCTGTTCTAGCTACTCCTACTCCTGTCTATATCTATATATCTTTGTATCCTTTCCTTCTATGCCTTGTAGGATTACACATTTATACAATTGGATTCATGAACCATTTGTATTTCAGATCCCCATAATCTGCTAACTAATCCTAATTACAACAAACTCTCAAATCTATCCTATGACTTGCTACCACTAATTGAGGACTTTTGTTACATGATTCATCAATTGACCCAATGAATCACTCCTCCTCTTATTAACTCACCTAAATGACTCACCATCTATCTAGAATCAAATAAAACATAGGTTTATTTACAATGTGATGGTTCGAAGACCATCAATTCATAATTGAAGACCCCTTCCAGGTCTGGTCAAGCATTGAAATTGGAATTTGAATGGAGAGTAAGATGCTCCTACATCAGACTCCCCAAGAAGAAATAAACATGACCTCCTGGTCATAACCTTCCATATTCAGTATGCATGGATCCCAAACTTTGTTCTGAAGCTGATCATCCATATTAGCATGTTGTTCTGTATTTGTCATTTTCAATTCTCTAGGTTTCCAAATTTTATGTTGCAATGCTCCACTAGCTTTGCTTATGCAATCTTCTTCTGTCATCTGTGTCCTACTACTGCATTGTCTATTTTCTTTGCTGATGTATATATTCATTCTTTCCTCATGCCTTCTTTGATATATCTTCACCATCAACAACCTATTTCTTCAATCTCCGTGTCCAATCTATCCTTTGGATGGTACACCTGCATCTTCTTTTCCTAAAATTGATGTTGTTCTCTTGAGTTTCTACTGCTATCCACTAAATTATAAAATAATTCAGTGCTTTTACTTGCTATCTTCTATTTTCCATTGCTGCAATCAAACATTAAGCAGTCATCTTTATCAATCCTTGGATTGATCAACCAATCTTCTAGTATTTCTAACTTTTCATTATACTTTCTGAAGTTATACATTTTTTCTTTGTCTTAACTAGACAACTCTCTAACAACAAATACCTTTATATATTGGTCACCCTTTTGAGAAAATATAGTCTCTTCCTGTGTCATGACATATTTCTTCCCTTGTCTATCAGCAACACCACTATCCAAGTATGCAAGTGTTCTCTTTTGTTTATCTCCACGAGGCCCTGCCATCTCATCCTTCAACCTTAAAACAAACTTCTGGCTTTGGTCCATGTTAAAAATACATGGATACTCTCATTTTGCTTCATTTACCTCTGGAACAACCTCGCAAGGTTCCTCACATGTTATTACTGCATATATACACAATTAATCAATTTCAAAAATATTGAAATTTTTATCTCCTATTGACTTTCTTATCAGCACATTCTTTTATTGACCGAAACTCTCCCAAGAGTTCACGATACTTTTAGCTAGTCCCTCTCCTGCACCATATTTTTCTAATATGATTTTATGTTCTCCTTCATAATAGTGAACATATTCTTCTTCTTCACAATAGTGAACATATTCTTCTGTCAATGGTCCAATTCTGATATTTCCTTTCTTTCTCAAAGCATCCATCCTATGCTTCACAACCTGCATAGACACATCATCTAGGTGTGCTTCAATATCTGCAAACATACACCTATAATCAATTTCAAAAACATGAGACTTTGAAGTCCCTCTTGATATTTTCTCAAGCATCCTCCTGTTATGTTGGTATGAACACAACATCATATCCCTTTCACCATCAGCTATTTCTTCAGCAGTCTGAACTATAGGATGCAGAAAGTCTTCATACATTACCAATTCATTTCTTGTTACAACAAAATGATGATCTGTTGTCATATCTTCTTTTTTTTCAGACTTCATGACAGTCCAAAGTGACTCTTCAACTCTCTCCTTCATCAGAATACAATCTTGATTCTTCCTTGTAGAATGTCTTTGCACATTTCTTTTTCTTCCTTCATATTCATATAATCTTCAACTGGCAGTTTTCCTGTAACACCCTGGTTTTGACCCCATGGTATTAAATTGCATAAGATATAATATTGTATTTAATCGTGGTGTGGATATCAAGGCAAAGGCCCCACCATGGATTTAGTATTTTATGTTTCGGCAATTAAAATCGGTGACGATGGTTTATGTGCTAGAAAGGCACAATATGTTTGAGACATCATGTAAAATGAAAATTAATAAAAATAACACAACTAGCTATGCGTCACAACGTTAAAGAGATGAGGGCATGATTTCACAAGGAATAGGGAGGGGGAATTATTCAAACCTTTGAACCTATGGGGAAAAGCCAAATATCCAAGGGGAAAACCCATAAGTTTTCAACTACCCATTTTTTTCTTTTGTGCCGAGTCATCTAGAAGTGGTTGAAGAAGTTATCTCCTTGGGATGGGAAAGGTATGGAGGTCAAATTTGAATTTGGGAATTCACCCATTTTTGGAAAGTGTGTTTTTGACTTGTGGGGCAAGTAAAATATTGGGAAGGAATTCCCAAGCCATTATGCACCCATGAATTTCATTTCTCACTCATCCTCATGGATTTTTGTCTCCCTCACACACTAGGAAGAGACTGAGCTTTCTCCTCCATGGTTTGGTTGTCGTTTCCTTCCCTTCTCCATTCCCAGAATGCGTTTTGGGTGTTGCTGGGCGAATGGGAAGGAAGGGGCCATGATTTTGGGGTTTGAGGAGGCCGTTTTTTCCCCTGTGATTAAGTTGGGAGTTCTCCTCCATGTTTCTACAATTTACCCATTTTTCTCCATGGGTGGAAAGTTGTTTTTGGGTTGCCGAGTGTATGTGCAGCTAGAAAAACTCGTTTTTGGTGTGGCCGAGTGAAAACGTAGCAAAGATTTGCATTTTGGGGGTTTGGAGAGGGTATTTTCTCATTCCTCACGTGGTCAAGGTTTGCTGAGCATTTCCCTCATGAATTTTTGTGTTTTTCTCATCGTTCTCCAAGTTGGAAGCTTGTATGTGTAGAGTTCAGTGGCTGAGAAGGTAGACCCACATTTTGGGTGTGAATAGAGGTTGTTTTTACCTTTGTGAAGTCCAAGGATGTTCCCTGAATCAATTTTCTCTCCTAGGTTGTTTTTCCCCACCTTCCATTTAGGTTTGTGGTTGTCAAACATTTTCCTTCATGCCCAGCAATGGTATTTTGATGTGAAGGGCATCCATGTGAAGGCTGGCTTGGCTAAGTAAGTGCAAGAAACCCTTGTGTTGTTAGCTTATTTCCTTAGCAGCCTGTGAAATCCAATTTCTTATTGGCTTGGATGGACTGTCTGTGAAACCCAACTGTATGTTGGCTTGACTGTGGGTGTATGGTATTGCCGTGTGTAAGCTTGTTGTTCCCTAGTGCCTTGTGGAATCATGCCCAGCTCGGGGTGGCAGTGTTGCTGAGAGATTGATGAGCACACTCACCTATGGTTGGGTGGAACGTTGCAGTGACATAGATAGTTGCGGGCCAGCTTCTTTCAAGATAAGTATTCTTGTGCTTAATCTCTGCAAAATTTTGTTTTATGAATTAATATGAACATGTTTGAATGTTTAAATGATTGAATTTCGCTTCCACTGTATAATGCACTATGCATCTGTATATATTTATGTTCAATGCATTTGATTTATTAATTTTATGTTCATAGGGATATATTGCTCGTTTGTCAGCAGCAGGGTGTTGGTTGCGTCCTCTCCACCATCGGGATGAGGGGTGTGGATGTGACAGTGTGGTATTAGAGATGATGTTGCAACTTTGGGCCTTAATGGGCCATGAATAATTAGCCTTTTTGTTCATCAGGAAGACGCTAACAACAGAAAAATTCCAAAATTTTCCAAGTGTTGGAGAGAATTCTCCTTTGTATGCTAAGATGACTGAAGCCGCAGCGACAGTGTCGGCTGCGAAATCTAAAGACAAGCTGACAGTGGCAACTGGGTTGATGAATTCAAGCTGACGATGTCACAACGATCGTATCAATGTGAAGGGTAAAGCGGAGCCGATACGTCAGCTTCGTTGTCTGAGGGAAGCCAACGGGGGTGGCTGCGACAGTGTCGATGAAGAGAAACGAATGGAGCTGACAGGGATCACAGTCGATAGCGTCGGCGAGAAAGGCAGAAATTTCACTAACAGAAGAAGAAAAATTATGTTCGAAAATTTTTCGAAGTATGGGAAAATCAGAGAAAAGTCTAAATTTTTTCTGCAACAGTGGAAGAAAACTTGGGAAGTGTTCTGAAATGGCGGATGGAAGTCAGAATTTTTTCCAATGCAATGGATGGAAATCGGAAATTTTTCCTATGCGACAGAAGAAACCTGGAATTTTTTCCATAATGGAGAAGGGCTTGGCAGGGAGAAACATGGAAAGTTTTGTGCAATGACGAAGGGCTTGGCTGGGAGAAACTTGGAAATTTTTTCGCTATGACAGAAGGACGATCGGGAGAAACTCAGAAATTTTTCCAACGCGGCGAAAAGACTGATCAAAAGGAAGTTTAAAATTTTTCTAACACAATGGAAAGAGCAATCGGATGAAAGTTGAAAAGTTTTACGATGCAGCGGAAGGTTCGACCGAAAGGAATCGGGCGAAGTTTCCGATACGTGTCGGGAAAATTTGGAAAATTTTGTCGATACATTAGAAGGGAACCCAATCGGATGGAAAGGCTAATTTGGCCGAAACAGAGGAATTCAGCAGGTTTTTAGTGGGGATTACAGGTGTCAGAAAGATGAAAAATGGCGATGAAATTATGCGCTGGATTGCACAAAAATGGAAGATTTACAAAAAAAAAAGGGAAGCCACGATGTAACAAGCCCGCTTGAGACAATCAGTTGAAGATGATAAGAAGATGAAGGAATAAAAAGAAATGTACAAGGACATTACAAGGACATTTTTATAAAGTAGAATCAATATTCTAATGGAGAGGGAGTTACCTTGGAAGAAGAATTATGAAAGCAGAACATCATTCTGTTATGGATGAAGGGACACCATATGAATATGGTATTGAAAAACATTTAGATGGTGTATCTATGCAGGTTGTGAAGCATAGGATGGCTGCTTGAGAAAATATAGAATTGGACCATTGAAAGGGAAATATGTTCACTATTGTGAAGCTGAATTTGGGTCAGGAAGCAGGGATCATTCCTAAAATCTATGTAGTGTTAGAAGACCACCAGGAAGGTCATAACTCAACTGTGGTGGAAGTTGAGGGTGAGATTTTCGAGCAGATTGTTCTATTTTTATTACCCTACTATATCACCCCCGGACTTGTTGGGATGTGCACTTGTTGGGATGTGATTCTATTCCTCTCATGGTTAGTCTAACTAGCCACTGGAACCAAGAGGAAAGTCAGTGAGGTGGTAAGAAATGTCCATTGCTCATGGATGGGTTAGTCACCTGTGCAGATTTGAATGTTCTGCCACTTGGATCCTATCATGTCCTCACTGGAATAAATTGGTTGGAAGCACATAAAGAAAATCTTAATGAAGAAGGAAACCTAAAGGTTGTGAAAGGTATTCCAAAAAGTGATCTCTAGTAGGAATATTCTACCAATGTAGCTGAAGAAGTTCTGTAGGAAAAGTTGCAGAGTGTATGCAACTCAGGTTTTGGAGGCAGCAGAGAATGATGCTCTTAGGTTGGAGGGTTGTCAGGTGTTGCCGGAATTCATGAATGTTTTACCATTATTATTAGTATTGATTGCAGAGATAACTAGTGGTTACATGTAGTCTTTTCGACATTTTGTCAGAGAGTTTACTAGTTACTTAGACATTCTATTGTTACAAATTGTGAATGGTAGTGTCCTTGTGGAAAACCGTCCTTTACAAGAATTTCACTTTGATGGTTTATATTGTTGTCGTATAAATAAACGATAGTTTGATAATCATACATAAATCATATTATTCCTCTGTATAAATCCTATCAATATTGATTCCCTAGTTCCTTGTTTATATTTATCATTTTGGTGTTGTATCTGAAAGAGTGGTTCTATTATGACTGACTCCATCCATGGTGTATTGTTCCCATTTGGATGTTGTTGCATTAGGGAAAGGTGGCCCCCACATTGAGATTTAAACTCAATCCTTAGGAATTTTGTTTGTGTTTATTTATGTACTATTTAAATCAATTGTAAAAAACTTTATCACCTTACAAAATCTATACCCTTGTTGAGAGATCAAGAAGAAAGAATGACCCCACGATAATTTCATATTACTTCTTTTATAGAATTTCCTCGGTCATATTGAGGAGCGAGGGGTCCACTAATCTAATTGTAACTCCTTGTGTTCATACTCTTATGCTGAGTTTCTAAAAAGAGGAGAAGTATTTCTTCATATAAGGTTACACCTTATCCTTATGTAATGCCCAACCTCATGGATAAAAGATAAAATGGAGGTTTGGAATCTCAATAGAAAAGTGATTCTATAATATACCAATAACTTATATTATATGTATAATGATTTTGTCTAATGCGACTTGAATGAATGTGACTTGAATGGGAAGTCTCCTAAAGAGATCCTAAAAATAAGGAATATCCCACAACTATTTTATGTTAAATTATGTATGTAATTATTATTTATAAAAGTGAAAATATAACTTACTTAAAAGTACTAATTAGATGGAGGATCTATTTTGTTGGAGTTAATGCAATGTTTTTCTTTTAACAGAATAATAAGAGTTAAAGTTAATATTTAATATTATTAAGGAGTTGTGTTTATTGCGTAAGAATCAAGCTCCAACCCTATCTTAATATTGATGGCAGAAAAAACTAGTTAGTTATAGATTTGTTTAAGGAGATAAAAGGTGTTTTGAAATAAAACTGAGCCATAGAAATTGGAAGCCAAAATTCTTAAGTAAAAACTAAAGCCATTGTTTAAGAGTTGGGCTCATTGTTAAATATTGAATTTAGTAAGTGATATCCAATATTTTAGCATGTAACCAAGCTTGTTGATTAAAAATTGAACTATCATGTTTCATAGTTTAGACTTCGATTGTGAAAGTTACCGTTCAATCGTTGTTAAGAAAAACTTGTGAATGATTCCTTATATCTCTTTCTCCTCCCTAGTGGATTTATTTCGATATTGAGGGTGGCCTTTCACTGGGAAAACATACACCTGATAGAGAGCCAGTAGGTTGGGTGGAAATTCGAAGTCAAACCTTCAGTCACCTTTAGTTGATCAAGTTTAGCTAAGTTCAAGTGAATAGTTAATTGTTATAAAGTAATTATTAATCAATGGGATACATAAACTATTAAATTGTATGTATCATTTATGAATATGTTCATGTGAATAGATGAGATGCATACCTCCATTTCATAATGCTTGAGATAATGTAGTAAAGTTAATAGTGTGATCTTGAATGTTTATGAGCAATCTCTGTTGGTTGTGATCACTCTTGTTGTTTAATATCTTACTTTAAATTTTCCATGATTAATTTTGAGAATGTATAAGAGATGTAATATTATTCTCTCCTTCACAATAATAAGTTTTGGAAGGACATACAAGTGTTTAGTCTTGTTTAGGATGGACATATCGTATTTTAGCTATGGAATCTTTGTCTATGAATGTTTAGATAATGGTATTGTGAGATGTTCATTTCATAAGTTCAAGGAGTTATGCTTAAGTTTGTTTTATTAAATAACTATGGAAAGTAACTTAATGTGATGTATTTTTCTTAAACATATGACTAAATAGTTATATGTGATACTACAAGTGTAAGTTACTACAAGTGTTAGATGCTAGAATATTTTTTTCCCTTTTATTAATAAGAGATAGATTAAGGGTGAATTTAAGTACCCTCTATTGAGAGGAAAAACATCTTTATTCAAAATCAGATTTTATATCTTCTTTATATATTATTTCATACCTTAAAATAATAATATGTTATTATTAGGGTTTTGTGTTTATTAAGATGGGTTATGAGGTAAAGGGGAATGTACTGTACTACGATGTTTAATATTCATTAATACGAACATGTTTGAATGTTTGATACGAAGTTAAAGAAAACACATTTAACCTATTTCCCAAATTCATAAGGTGGAAATTGGGTTTGTGTAATGTAACTTTTTTGGGAAACTAGCCACACTATCCAAAATATTTCAAAGAGATTTCAAAACTTTGACATTGAAAGCATTCTTTCTCAACACCCTCATTGACACTGGATTTCATACTAACTCCATGGTTATGAGACAACTGGGGAAGATCAATGGAAGTGATATTAGGTTTTGATCGGCCTGAAAAAAATGATATATGTGGCTTCTTAATATGGTGTTTCTAAGTAATTTTTACAAACAGTTCACATACATTCTCCTTCAATACTTTGTCTAGTTTAGAAACTAGGAAAAAGTAGTAAACTAATCTTTCTTGGTTCGGTTCCAAACACCACCGAACCTTTCCAAATTTATTATGGAAGGAAACTATGAGATTTAAAACATACTAAAATACCTAATAAACTCAATGGTCGAATCATAAAACTCATTTTGACATGGTATTCAACTTTGCACAATTTTGGCCAATTTCTAGCTTTGGGCTAGTGAAACTCAAGTTGATCCAAATGCGCCCAAATGACTTCAAATTTTGTATGGAAGTTCTTGATGATTATTAGGAAATACTAATGCATATTATTAATTCTTGTACACTTTTCAAATACTTTTGAAGCATTCTTTTGACACTATGTAAAGAAGGAAAAAACACTAGGAAAATTGATGTTAAGACCCCCAAGGGTAGATGACACTTTTGACTCTCCAAATGCAATACGAACCTCCAAAATTTCATAAAAAAGTATGGGGATGCATATCAGACATCATTAAATTTCATTATTCATTGTTATTAATCTATGCAAACTGATTATGAGGTGCAACATTTGTATGGTAACTTTCATGGAGTTTGCTTATGGCGAAAATGCATTACTAGCTAGCTTAAATTGGACACGTGAAAAGTAGAATAAATGGTTAATATAGTAACATAAAATATAATTGAAATATACAACAAAAAAATTAATATCCCAATTGAATCCAACTCATATAAAATACCTCATACAAATATGATATAAACTCTTTCAAGCTTGAAGCCAAATTCATTAGAAATAGTGACTCAATAGCATGGGAATGCAAGATTTTTACACATGGATTTATTAGATTCGAATTACAGAGAATATTGAAATAAGAGTATAGATCCATACATCATATACCTAATCCTAGGCATCTAATAGATTCATCAAAGCACAAGAACCACTCCAACAAGTGTGCCATCAAATGAGAGTATGGGGGAATGAAGAATAAGGAATGAGAGAATAGGGTGATAGATGAGAACTCGAGTTGTATGGAAATTCAACCTGAAACTAAAAACCATTAATAATATCCATTTTTAGGTATGAATTTCCTCTCCATCAACCAACTTGGAAAGGAATCCAACTCCCTCAAAATTGGTTCAAGCATGGAGAGTAAACACTCACCATGTAATGGACAAGAAAAAGCTCTCCAAAATTACAAAGGGAAATTAAGAAATGATAAAAAAATACCCCATTTTAATTTCTCCTCTTTTAATAACCTCCTTGGCCTCATTTCCCTCCAATAAACTTGAATTACCTTCCCATTGATTCATTAACTTAAATTAGCGTTAATCTAGATCATTACATTTACTCAAGTGACACTTGTCTTGACTTTGCTTGCTCTCCCTTCATGAAATTCGACTTGGAACCTTTAATGAAGATTCCTTTGGCCCCGCACACTCCTCATGCACCCTATTTGGTATATTTTTAGCTCTTACATGTCATAGATGTCATTGAATATGTCATATTTGTAAGAGAATCTGTCATAAGTGTCATAAGGTGTCATAGAGTTGTCATAAGTTTCAAAATGGTTTTCATAGTTGTCATAGAATATTTTCATTGCCTAAATTTAGCCTATGACTCTTCATCCACCACCTTGGAATTAACATATTCCTCCAAATTCGAATTTGAGGATGATGCCATGTATAAATGAGGAATATTCCCTCATGTGGCCCCATGCATCCACTTATGTGCCCCATGGCCAACTAGGACCCATTGTCACTTTATTTTGGAGAATTTAATATTTATTCCATTATTTATCGACCCATTTTCCATCTTCCACAAATATGAGTTCGAATTTACATGTGAAACTATAGGCTTTGGGGTTAAATATCAATAGTTTGATTTTTCCACATAACCCTTAAGAATTGGATAGGCCGACTTAATTGTTTATTTGAAAAACATTAATTGGGGAAATGACAGTTTGTTACAAATGGTATCAGAGAAGGTTAACAACACTCGGACCTAGTGGACTCTCCTCCATATAGGTATGTTATGAACTTTGTGAAGGATTGATTATTTGAGTACATAATTTATTATTATTATTATTTGGCATGTAAGCTATGAAAAGGATATTGTTAAAATGTTTTGATCATCGAAGTGGATGAACTAGTTCACTTATAAGCATGTGCTTGAATGCATGAAGCTAGTTGCATAAACCAAAATGCAAAATTATATGCATGAAGAGTGAAGTGTTATCTAAAGATGAACGAGGTGACATGTTTGATTTTCATTAGATTGTAGATATTCATGAATGGGAAAATGAATACAATACCCTGTTAACAGTATATTAAATTGGCATAGCTATCCAAGATATACTTATGTTATTTTCCATGCTTAATAATGACTAAAGTGCAAGTCAGTGAAAAGTAGTTATGACTAAATTGTCGAGAAAGTAATGTATTAAGATTATGAAAAAGAATATTTTATCGTATGTGATTTAAAATTAGGAACTTGTTATTGCATTTTGTAGTTTTCTTAATGAGATTATGATGCAAATAATTTCTTACGAAGAAAATGTGAGTAAATAATCCAGGTACTCATGGTTGTAAGACGCATCACCAAATGGGAATCAGAAGATAATTAAAAGCAAAAGATAAATTCCACGATGGAATCAGGTAACATACTAAAACAATATGATTACTTGATTATCATGAGAGGAAAACAAGATGTTAGAGAATATAGAAGAATCTCTCTAATCGTTGTCGTTAGGGTTTGCTAGGGTTTCTGCATTTGTTTTGCTTAGGGTCAGGCCCTAAGCCGCCTGCTAGTGGATCCTCCCGGTTCTGAGCTTGACGATAGTCATGTTCACCTTAAGGTATGTTTCAAGAACATTGTGGCATCACAGCCTCATCCAAGTAATTACCCACCTCGAACTCTTGTTTCATCTAGAGAACTTAAATTCTCGATGTCGAGCTCTCTTCAGCTTCCTCCAAACGTAAGGCAGTTACATTCACTAAGAAAGGAATCGCTGACCTCTTTACAGGGCTCTATACATCTCCTCAGGCTATTGAGACTTGGTTAAGCAAGAAATGGAGGTTGCTCATTCAAGGAGAAGTGTAGCGAATTTTCTGCGGCAAAGGATACTTTGTCTTTCTCTTTGAAAAAAAGAAAGATTGATATCTCATTTTTAGAAATGGGACTTACTTCATGGGGCCTAGGGGTATGTATCTCAATAAGTGGGATATGTCCTTCAACCCTGAGAAAGAGGTCCTTACTGCAGTCCCAATTTGGGTGAAACTAGGCTCATCTTCCTTTGCATTGTTGGAATGATGAAGACCTTCAAGCAATAGGGGAAATATATAGACAAGTCAGAGCCAAAACCCGCAATGTTTTCTTGTGCTAGGATCTGTGTTGAATTTAAATTAGAGAAATATCTTCTAGAGGCCATCAATATTTCAATTGAAGGATGGAATCACATGCATACTATTGACTATGATAAAATACCCTTCAAATGCAATGTGTGTCATGAATATGGGCACTTTGCAAAAAAATTCCCAAAAAAACAAAGAATGGAACATAAGAGAATCTAGGAGAAGGATGGAACAAGGTCAACAGGAATAAAGGCAACAAATGAACCCCCCATCAATCACATTCACCGACTAAAAATAAAATTGCAGAAAATAGGTACCAGGTCCTTGCAAGTGAAGACAATGAACATGAAGATACTGCAGATATACAAAAGGAACAGATCCTCGATAATGATTCAAAACAAGAAGAAGACATTACAAGAACTGTTCAAAAACTTTCATTATGTCCAACCCCTTCCACCTCAAACACATATAGAAGTAAGATCTAAGGCCTCAATGAACTCTAGAGGATTGGTCACGAGATCAAGGGCAAAGGCACAAACAAAAGAAACTTCGGAAAGCAAAGATGAAGAATTTGTACCACAAGAAAAAAAGGAACAAAACCCAACAATACCACTAGAGAAATGGAAGCAGGGGGGGGGAAAGAGGCTGGGAAGAAATCCAGTTTAGACTTCTTGGTTAGAAATACTCAACCAGGGAGGCAACCTTTGGGAGCTACTGAAGAAAAAAAGGATAAGCTCCTCCATCCTCATAAGAAATAATGAATCTTGTCTCATAAAACTATAGATGGTTGTGGTGAAAAAAAAATATAGAATCTACAAAAAGGTTTAGAAGCACTGAATCAAACACGATCCTTGCCATCCATGAGAAAAAAATGCAAGAGGAAGACTGTCTAAAATTAATGAGCAGAAATTAGGCTAGAGGTGAAGGTAAATTCATTAGTTCCTCTGAAAATTCAAGGGGGTTACTCACCTGGTGGGGCAAGCGATGATACAATATGCTCTCGGCATTAGCAAATCGGAACTGGCTCTTCATAGAGCTAGAAGATAAAGATAGTAAACAAATTCTTTGGATTGAGAACATTTGCAGACCCACGAATCAAGGAAGTAAGGAATAATTTTGGAATTCTCTGGAGGATCAGATGCATGGGAAGATTCATCTTCCATGTATCGTAGAAGGAGACTTCAATGTCACCATATCAGTAGAATAAATAAGAGGAGGCTCAAAATTTTGAGATCTATTCGGTGAAAAACTGGAATATATCCTTTCATTATGGGGTCTAATTGACATAAATCCAAAAAGAGGGAAATTCACTTGGACCAACAAAAGGATTGGTCCAGGGCACATAGAAGCAAGGCTAGATCAAATACTAGTAAGTACTTCTTTCCTAAGTAAACCAACCACCCCAGAGACCAAGTTTTTAGCCTCTACTATCTCAAATCACAAGCCACTATCCTTTTTCCTCTCCTTCATTGGGAATATGGGTCCACTTACATTCAGATTCAACCCCTTGTGGTTGGAATTGGAAGGCGCTATGGATGTTATAAAAAAATAAATGGAACACCTTCATATTTGAATCACCAAGCTTTATATGGGAACAAAAGCTAAAGAACGTTGAAACGGAACTCAAAAAATGGGTCACTTAGAACTATCAAGACCCAGGGAAAACGAAAAAAGAACTCATCGAAGACTTCGGAATTTTGCAAGATAAAATGGAAGAACAAGATATCACAAGGGACCTTATAGATCAAGAAAGCGAGTTATATAGAAAAATCCAAATTTTAGCAATGCAGGAGGAAGAAGATTGGAGATTGTGCTCCAAGAATTTATGGCTAAAAGGTGGGGACCTGAATAATAAATTCTTCCACAATCAATGCAAGGATCGATAAATAAATATTACTATAATGAAGATCATTAACGATGCTGGGACCAAGATACCTGATCAAGAGGAAATCAAACAAGAGATCAGAGGTTTTTTTGAGAAACTCTACAGGGAAGACAAAGAAGGAACACATGAAGAAATGGTAGACATGAGTTCAAGCATCCCCTCTCTAATCAATAAAAAATATATCGAAGCCCTGGATGACCCCATATATGAAGAAGAGATTTGAAAGTTTGTTAGGTCCCTCCACCCATATAAAGCTCCTGGGCCAAATGGGTTCTCCATCTAATTTTATAGAAAATGATGGCATTTTATAAAAGAAATACTTGTTTAGAATGCTCACATGGATGCAATCTAAATAAAAATTGGTGGCGCTACAAACTCTACTTTCCTAGAAATCATACACAAGGACCTTAATCCCTCTTACATTAAGTGTTTCAGAACCATCTCTTTATGCAACTCCTCCTGCAAAATATTTTCAAAGGTTCATTCGAATAGGCTGAAACAAGTCATTCTAGGTCTCATCTCCCCCAACCAATGCAGATTCATAGCAGGTCAGAAAATCAATGACAACATTCTCTTGGTTCAAGAAGTAATCCACTCCAGTCAGCAAAGACAAGAAGCAGGTATGGCTATTAAACTAGATCTAGTAAATTCTTTTGACAGAATAAGACATGACTATATTCTTTTGGTCCTCAAAAAATACGGTTTCTCCACCAAGTTTATCAAATTATTCCAATCCTACATTACCTTTCCTTGGATATCCCCACTTGTAAATGGAAAATTGACTGAAAATTTTCAAGCCAAACGCAAAACTCGACAAGGCTTCCCTTTGTCTCATTTCCTGTATATTCCAGTAGAGGATTCTTTTAGCAAAATATTAACTAGACTCCAACTGGATGGAACTATTCCTGGCATATCTTATGTAAGGGGAATTCAACCTATAAACCACGCTC
Source organism: Pseudotsuga menziesii (assembly GCA_001517045.1). Taxonomy (NCBI): domain Eukaryota; kingdom Viridiplantae; phylum Streptophyta; class Pinopsida; order Pinales; family Pinaceae; genus Pseudotsuga; species Pseudotsuga menziesii. Next base: position 6,363 of record LPNX010830986.1, on the reverse strand, counting down.
TCTTTGCTGATGATTATATCTTTGTGGGTAGCGCTTCGCACCGGATAGCAAGAAGATTCAATATTTCCCTTGAACTTTTTCTCTGCACATATGGGATCAAAGCAAACCTTGACAAATGTTGGTTGTATGGCTGGAACAGTAATTATGAAACCCTTAGAAATTGCTCAGAACATGAAGATCAAAGTTAGTTATGACTCGAATCACATTAACTATCTAGGCATACCTATTTGAAAAAAATCCACCAATTCCACAATGTGGAGACCTATTGTTCAAAAAATAAAAAAAATAAGGTCCAATCCTGGGGGATGTGATGGCTCAATCTAGCTGCAAATACCACCTTAATGAAATTGATCCTTTCCTCTTGCCCCATATATTCTAGCTCAATGACTCTGGCTCCTATGACCGTCATAAACAATATAAGTCTGGAAATCAGAAAATTCTTATGGTAGGGTGGGAAAACTCAAAGCAAAAAATTTCATCTTGTGAAATGGGACACAGTTAAAATTGACAGAAATAAAGGAGGTTTAGGGTTGAGAGATCTGGAACAAATGAATAAATCCCTTGGATCCAAACTTGTCTGGAGGCTTGTGACAGGGGGCAAGGACTAGTGGAAAGAGGTGATCCAGAAAAAGTATATCAAAAGGTCCAGATCAAAAAGTTTGGACAGTAATTGGGAGGGGAAAGGAACCTCCATTTGGAATCTTTGAAAAAACTATGTTGGTCTAAATTAAAGAAAATATTTATTGGATCCTGAGAAATGGTAAGAGGATTAAAATAAAAACAGGAAAAATCTTAGGACATCCTCTGATAACCTCCCATCCAAATCTTGAAGAATGCTCAAGGTGGACGCAAGAGAATAATATTCAGATGTTGTTTGATATTTCTGTTTGGGATCGCTCTGGTGTATGAAAATGCTGGAAATATTTAAACCCCCCACAGAACTTGAAGTAGGATTACAAAAATTTTCTAACACATATTAATGGAAAATCCCCTTCTCACTGTCGGATCCAGGACATTAGAGGATGGGGCTATAACAGTTCCTACTCTGTCAAATAAGTCTACAGGAATCTGGAAAACAACATTAACTAACCCTGAGCAAAAATCTGAAGCAAGGTTTGGAACTCTGATTGTATTGCAAAAGTAAACTTTTTGTTTTGGCTGTTAACTCACAACAAGATCCTAGCCACCAACAACCTTTCCAAAAGGGGATTTGAAGTACATTCCAGATGTGTATTGTGCAACTCTATTGTAGAAACTGAAACTCATCTTTTCCTTCTATGCAAGTTATCCTATCAAGTTTGGGGGTATGTTTTGGGAGAACTAGGTAGAATGTTTTCTCCATCAGAACACATTCGACAACTTATTGACTCTTGGAACTCTCTTTTCCCGAGATTCTTAAGAAAGAATCCTACTCTTCAAATAATATGGAATACCATCCCCAAAAGCCTCTGTTGGCAAGTTTAGCTCGCTCGGAATAGACTCATCTTTAATAATAAAAAAGTAGATCCCCTTAGAGTAGCACTTAGAGTGATTAACATGGTGTATGAAAGAGTGGTTTCTAAAGGTATCTACTATCCTACCTTTGAATATATTTATGATAAGGAATCCAAATGGTGCAAAGGAATCCTTAACCAGAGCTCCCCTCAAACCAAATATTCTAGGTTCATTAGAATTGGGAAATACAAAACAATCCAGAGGAATTTCTACAATGGAGAGGAGAGCAACATTGTGTGAGGACCCTGCAGCAAACAAGTAATCAAAATACACGATATAGCAGCAGAACTCAAAATCACTTTTATATTAATCGCATGCCACTTCGAGGGGGCAACCTCCTTTGAGCAAGCTCAATACAAAATAACTTCACGGTGCCTTCCTTGGCCTCAACACACACTTATATACTAAAAATAGGCGCCAATACTATGGGTCAAAACCATGGGCCAATATAAACTATGGATCAACAGATACTATAGGTGGCTTACAAAGCATATGTGCCCAACAACAATAACACAAACTATGGATCAACAATTACTATGGGAGGACTTACAAAGCATATGCGTCCAACAACAATATACTAACACGGTAAAGAGAAGGATTGACATGGGTTCCTAACATCCCCTCCCCCTTAGAAAAAGCTTTGTCCTCAAAGCTTTAGATGTGGAAATTGTCGCTGAATCTGAAGGAGTGGTTCCCACGTAGCATCCTCGGGCTGCATTCCATGCCATTGAATTAAGACCTCTGTGATAGAGCGAGAGAGAAGCTGACGAGTGCGCTTATTGAGGACAGCCTCTGGCTCCAAAAATATGGATCCTTCATTATCCAGTTTTGGCAAAATAGTTTGTCCTTTGATGTTGGTGCCAAGAACTTTCTTCAGAGAAGAGACATGAAATACTAGATGAATGCGGGAAGAAGGCGGAAGTTCCAATTTATAAGCAACAGACCCAATCTTCTGAAGAATCCTATATGGCCCATAGAACTTTGGAGCGAGCTTATGACGCCCTTTGAGTTTTAGTGAGGATTGCTTGTAAGGCTGGAGACGAAGAAAAACCATATCACCGGCTTCAAAAGTGCGCTCAGAACGGTGCTGATCAGCTTGTTGCTTCATGCGATTTCTTGCCATGTGAAGGTTTTCGCGCAAAATGCGAAGAACCTCATCGCGGTTTCGAAGGACTGCGTCAACTGCTTGAACTGGAGAACTGCTGGGGGTGTAAGGAAGAAGAACTGGCGGTGCCTGACCATAAACTGCTTCATATGGAGTCATTTTAGAGGCAGTGTGGTAAGAGGTATTGTACCACCATTCAGCAAGAGGGAGCCACTTTGCCCACTGATGTTGTTGCTCAGAGGAGAAGCAACGAAGATAAGTTTCCAAGCATTTATTGATAATTTCAGTCTGACCATCCATTTGGGGGTGATAACCTGATCTCATCTTTAGTTTGGTGCCAGTGTGGTGAAAGAGTTCTGTCCAAAAATGACTGGTGAAAGTCGCATCACGATCCGAGACAATGGAAGAAGGCATTCCATGAAGACGAAAGATCTGGTCCAGGAAAATTTGAGCAATGGAAGAGGCTGTATAGGGATGGCTGAGAGCACAAAAATGACTATACTTGGAGAGGCGATCAACCATAACCAAAATCACAGTCTTCCCTCCAGATTTAGGGAGCCCTTCAATGAAATCCATAGAAATATCTGTCCATATCCGGGTAGGTATGGGCAAGGGCTCGAGCAATCCCGGAAGGGGTGTTGTTTCACCCTTATTGCGCTGGTAGGTATCACATTCAGCCACCATCTGTTGAATTGTCCTTTTCATGCCCTGCCAAAAGAAGTTGCGCCGTGCCTGTTCATATGTTTTGAGAAAACCAGAGTGCCCACCTGACGGAGAAGCATGGAGTTCATAGAAGATAGCTTGTTGAAGAGCTGTGTTCTGGGGAAGCACCAGACGACCCTTGTATCTCAGTGAAGCACCATCCCAAGAGTAATGTGGGACAGCAGAAGGGCTGTTGTCCAAGCATTGGATGATGTGAGATAATGAAGATTCATTGACATAACCCTGTTGAACTGATTGCAACCAATTTGGAACAGGCATAGAAATAGCGGAAAGAGAACCTTGGTCATCAAATGTGCGAGAAAGGGCCCACCACAATATTGTCCTTACCCTTCTTATAAGTGATCGCATAGTCATAACCCATGAGTTTGCTAACCCATTTCTGTTGTGCTGGGGAGGATACACGCCGTTCTAGGAAATATTTCAGACTCTGGTGATCAGTCTTGATGCAGAAATGATTCCCTAAGAGGTAGGGTCGCCACTTTTGTACTGCATGCAAAATAGCCATCATTTCCTTCTCATATGTAGAGGCAGCTAAATTCTTACCGGAAAGGGCTTTGCTGGTGAATGCAATGGGGTGTTCATCTTGAAGGAGAACAACACCAAGTCCATTGCCGCAAGCATCACTCTCAATAGTGAAGGGCTTGGAAAAATCGGCATAGCTAGAACAGGTGTAGTACACATAGCTTGTTTCAGCTTGTCAATTGCACACTCAGTAACATGTGTCCATGTAAAAGCATCCTTTTTCAACAGAGCAGTTAATGGAGCTGCAATCTTCCCATAATCCTTGACAAACTTGCGGTAGTATCCAGTCAACCCCAAAAAACCACGAAGGCTCTTAAGTGTCTTAGGAGGCAGCCAATTGTTCATGGCAGCGATTTTGGCAGGATCCACACGAACCCCTTGTGCTAAGATAATGTGCCCAGATACTCAACTTCCTTTTGGCCAAAAACACATTTAGACTTTTTGGCATGGAGATGATGATCAGAGAAAAGTTGCATTACAAGAGCCAGATGCTGGAGATGTTTAGCCCATGTTTTACTGTAGATGAGGATATCATCAAAAAATACCAGAATGAATTTCCGCAAATAGGGTCGGAATATTTTATTCATCAAGGCTTGGACTATAGACCAAAGGGCATGACCAAAAACTCATAGTAGCCATCATGTGTGCGGAAAGCTGTTTTAGGGATATCATCCTCATGAACCCGAATTTGATGATACCCAGAGCGAAGATTCAACTTGGAGAAAAATTGAGCACCATGAAGCTCATCAAGAAGCTCATCAACAACAGGAATTGGAAACTTATCCTTGATGGTGAGGTGATTAAGTGCTCGGAAGTCAATGCAGAGGCGCCATGACCCATCTTTTTTGCGGACAAGAAGAACTGGTGAAGAAAAGGAACTTGTGCTTGGGCGAATAATACCTTGCTTCCGTAAGTCCCTAACGAGGAGTTCAATCTCTGTTTTTTGGTGAAATGGGTAACGATAGGGCCTGATGTTGGGAGGAATGCTTCCAGGAAGGAGCTGAATACGATGGTCCTCTGGTCGTGAAGGTGGAAGTTCCACTGGTTCAGCAAAAACACCTGTATATCGATCCAGAATTTGTTGGAGATCCAAAGGAGTAGTGGGGGCCGCTGATGGTTGCATTTGAATGGAATGGAGCTGAGAGATGACACCATGGGAAATCTTCTTAAGGATTTTTTCCATGCGATGTGAACTGATGATGTTGAGAGACCCTGGTTGTAATCCTTTCAATGTGTGTTTGTGTCCATCGGGGGAGAACTGCATCCAAAGTTCAGCAAAATACCATAAG
>LPNX010830967.1:148357-191775 GCA_001517045.1 Pseudotsuga menziesii | reverse complement strand
TTGAATCTCTAACTCCCCCCATTGTTACTTCATGTAGTAAATATGCCATGTATAGGTCCACTAAGTCTTCTAAGCATTTAAAAATCTTACATTTTGAGGGGACTCACTCTAAGGGGTCTTTGTTATATCACATCGAATTATTTAGAGATTAGATAAGATTATAGGGTTCAAGGTTCTTCCCATGTTTTCTAAATTGAATATACAAATTCATATGATGTTCTGAAGAAGGTTAAGGTCCTATCGCACCTATGATAGAATCCCTCTAAAGATGAAGATGAATATACAAATGTTGGAGAAAGGATATGATGATGTATAGATGAGCCCATGGGGTTAGCATTGTTTAGCATACCATGAAGCTAATAGGTTATGGTAGGATGAAGGTTGTAACTTTATTTGGTATGAAAGTAATAATGTAATCAATCTCGAATAAAGGTATAATGAGTGAACCTATACTCGATGAGCATAAACAATATTATAAATTAACACATTAAAATATTAAGACGTAAGACCTAATAAATAGATTAAATAGATGAGAAACAATAAACGTGAAAGACAAGGTGTAGAGAAGAAGTTTTATAAGGAATGCTATGTCTATATAAATAAAAGATTTAGGGTTGCTAATATTGAGCGATAGGTGTGCTAATGTAGTCTCGTAATTAAAAAGGGATTGTAAAGGTACTTGTACTCATGCAACATAAATAACTAAATAAATAGACCAAGTAGACTTAATATCTATTGATACCTATTATGGAGAGAGGGAGAGAGAGCGAGTTTAAGCAAGGATAAAGAAGATATAAAAAGGAAATTGTATCAAGAAGAGTGCTACATTCAAGATTAGTATAGGAAAACCTATAATGGATAAAAGGGATAAACGAATGGCAAGAAGAGTAATGGGTAAATAATATATATATACACATATATATACATACTTATTGCACCTAACTAAGTATGAAATGAATAAGGTGCAATATAATATATTAAGTGATTTAAACATTAAAAGTACTAAAGATACATTTTGATGCGTATTAAATGGAGTGGTACAAATAATGTTAGCGATAAACGACTGGTACAAAATGGCCAATTGTTGGAGGACTAATAATAGGAATTAGTATAGAAGGAGATGACCGTATAAATGGAATTCAGATATTGTCGTAGAAAACGATATGACAAGCATGCAAACTAACAATTAAACTTCATATTATAGAAGTGTATCGCGTTATTAAAATTACCAAGAAATAAGTAGTGCAATTGTAAGTATTCTATGTATAATGGGCCACTCATGGTGTAAGATTTCTATTTAAAGAAAATTTATTGATAAATGAGAGTTGATTAATGAACATAGTGGACTTCATGTTATTAAGACACTAGACCACTCTCCATATGGATCCCAAAAATTCGTAAGCCGTATAAATTTATGAGATCATAAGTCATATAAATTAGAGAGAGAGATTCAACAAATAATTCAATTCCTAAACAAGCCCTATATAAAAGGAATAATAATTTAATAATAATAAAACGAAGAATCAAAATAAATGATATTTGTGCAATAACATATTCTTATGAATCATAACAAGAACAAGACTATAGAACACTGTATAAATTGTTGTGGATATTTGTCTAGTAAGGCATGATGAACCTTGATGCATGTTACAAATAGGGATCCTCGAGGAAGGTCATAGGATATGTTTTTTAGATAAAGTTTAAGAGCATATATTACATGATAAAAGAAGTAAAATAGTAAAATGACATCGACAAGTGGATCAAGTAAATATCCAAGTGAGACTACCTTGACTAATGAATTCAAGTAGTAAGCCACATATATTTGCATAATAATATGTTCTTATAATCATGCATAATAGTAACTTCGAGACAAAGTTCTTGAAGGGTGGGTGTATGTATGTATGTATGTATGTATGTATGTATGTATGTATGATTATGTAGGTAGTGCCCCATATCTCACTAGACATATCAACATGTTGCATTTTATTTTCTTAGTAAATGTTGGACCCAGTTTGATTGAGTAAACCATATTTATGATAGATGTTGCTACTATGTCTAAGATGTTACCATTGATACGTTGATTGTGATGTTATGATTATGTTTATGAGGTCACTATGTTATAGTTATCATGATATTCCTTTGTTCATAAAGACAGTGTATGTTTAATTGTCATCATTGATAAATGTAATATATATATATATATATGATGTGGTACCTTGATATCAACCCATGAGGTGATCAATTTAATGAGTTATACAATGGAAGGAAATGTTGTTGATAATATGCACCAACAGATGATTGAATGGAAATATTGTTATGAATGTATGTTTTCAAAGTACTAATCTGCAGGACACACGGGCTATGTGATAAAGGGATACTTTATGTGAAGTGTGGTATAGTACATATTTCTGCAGAAGAGCCTTGATTACCAAAATTGATGATACGATGACACAGACCAATAATCTCGATAGCAACAAAGTATGTTTTTGATAGGGTATATAGACCCAGGATGTTGAGAGGGATGGATGTGTTCCACCCTATGTTTTTATGAAACCTAAGGTCGTGGGAGGGTAGTGCTGAGACACGCTCCCCATGTTGTTGTGATGACGATGGTCGGGTACCCGAGGTCGTGGGAGGGCCGTGCTGAGACACGCTCCCCATGTTGTTGTGATGACGACGGTCGGATGCCTGCTAGGAGAGGTTAGGTCCGCTGTTCAGCCGACGCTATCGCTCTCAAGTTCTTACGTGGTCAGATCGGTGAAGCCGACATCCACTTTATACTAGCAGAGGAAGGATAGGGAGGATGCGGATGTAGGTTAGGATGGGTGGACATTTTAGTTATTATGGTTGAAGGTTGGACAATTATGATACCGGACTAGTGATGGTAGGTACCAATCTTAACTGACTAATTATAAGAACATAATTGTTAAATAAATGTCACAAGAAATCCTATTATATCTGTATATGGGTCATGTTGCGTGAAATATTATTTGTATCAATTAGAATTTAGGGGTTTTTGTTATAGTACATGTGCAGCCTGTGCATGTACTGGCCATGCATGCACACCTCACACATGCACGCTAGTATGAAATATTTAAATAGTTGGATAGTTTAACTAAGTAATTGTGAATTGCTTTGAACCTATAAATGTACCTTGAATTGTTTTAAACCTATAAAATTACCTTGTATCACTATTTTGACCATAACTTCAGGACGAAGTTTCCTGAAAAGTACCTTGTATCACTATTTTAACCATAACTTCGGGACGAAGTTTCCTAAAGGGTGGGTATATGTAATGCCCCATATTAATGTTAATTAAAGTTTATTAGTAAATACTTTTATTAAACTAAACTTATACCATATTAATGTTAAATTAAAGTTTATTAGTAAATACTTTTATTAAACTAAACTTATACCATATTAATGTTAAATTAAAGTTTATTAGTAAATACTTTTATTAAATTAAAACTAATTATTTTACCGACTTTACAATTGCGTAGAACATTAAAATTGGTAATGTATGACATTTTTGACACGTACAAGTCAAGATAAATACATTACACATGTCAGACCTATTAGAACGGCACTACCCATGATAAAATAAAATAATAATGAAAGAGGCGGTGGAAGGAGGTATAAGGAGGGGGATTTTTGGGGATTTCGGGGAGGCCGAGAGAGGTTGGATTTATTTTGGGGGAAATTGGACTCTGCATGAGGAAAACAAAGAGGAGAAATACTTGAGGAGGGGGACAACTCAAGGACGAGAATATCTGTAAATGATTGAGACTGAGAAGAAAAGAATGGAGAGGAAGCTGCTTTCGGTATTATTGGTCTGTGGGCTCGGGGGCTAGGAAACCCGTGGGTTTCCTAGGGCCAGCACATGATGAGAGCTGGTTGGCAAGGTGGCACATCATTTTGTTAATCAAGGCTTGGATGGTTGGATGGAAAGCTCGGAGAGGAAGGAGCCTACAAGGTCTACAGTAAACTCCAGGTATTTCAATTCCATATAAGTATATTTTAAATTTCTGTATGGTATTATTGTCTAGTTTGCAAAAATAAAATTTATGAAGTTTATCAAACCTATACAACTCCTATTTCTACGATTAATATGCTTAGAGTTCATGATTGTACATTCATGTGTTTACAAAACTAATAGTACAGACATAGATATAAATCAGTAATATGATTTAAATTGTCTTGATAGAGAACATCACAGAGAAATGGACCGAGTGCTCTACCGGTTAGGTAGAGCACTACACCTACATCTACCACTATGTGAGAAACTTCAAGGAGAACACTCAATGAATTACGTCTCTCCACAATCAACCTGTGTTCTACCAGTAAAGCAGAACCACCTAGGTGAACCTATCGTGCTTCATGACCTTATCATCTCAACATGGGAACACATATATCTCATATAAATGTAGGAACGAATTATGACCCAACAACCTGCTACACTGAAAACTTTTACGTTCTTCTGGCCAGCCTCAAGGTATTACATCTGAAAAGTCTCTGCCCAGGATGTTTTTTGTTCACATAACCTTCGGGGATTTTTACTTCCGAGTAACCTACGCACCACGCCAGGGCTTATTCTTTACACTCAGACAACCCACATGGTGTATTACATCTGAATAACCTACGTACAACTATAGGAATATTTATTTACATTCAGATAACCTATCACAGGACTTATTACATTCGAGCAACCTGCTACACCGGTATTTTTCACACTTGGACAACCTGTCTCATTTCCCATGTGAGATATCATGCATCAACTATTTCTAGCATAGAACACAACAAGACTGATTACATCCAAGGATAACTTATGAGATTCTCCAGTACTTATCCAAAGATACCCTACAGGATTTATTACATATGAGAAACCTATGAGATTCGGTAGGATGTTACTCTCAAACAACCCGTCTTCTCTAGCTATGCTATAAGTCTCATTTTTTTATCATGCCATGTCTTTATCTGAAGTACTCGAGCTTCACTTTGGATGTTTCAAGCATAGAATCACATCAGGATTGATTACGTCCAAGGATAACCTGCGAGCTTCTCCAGGAATGATTACATCCGAGAAAAACCTACAGGACTAATTACATTCGAGTAACCTACGAACTTTTCCAAGACTTTTACACTCGAAGAACCTATATCTCCAGCTATGCTAGAATTCATCACTTCATCTTTCGAGGGTCCTCGATCTGGATCACATACTGGATCTTCATTTCTCCTCTCTGCATCATACAAAAATAAAAGTCAGATCAATCAAATAAGATAGTATCTTTAAAAAAAACATACTACCTTATAACTAGTCGAGCAAGTCGCAACAAAATTTTCCTTGGCTCTACTGAGTTCCATGCAGGACTGCATCCTGCCAATCTAGTAAACCATACTAGATCTCAAACTGACTAAGAAACCCAAAGGATTAGTATTCTCAATGGTGATTCCTTCCCAATCTGAATCAACTTAACCGTGTATATTAGTCTTCTCATTCATATCATGCTTGAGCCCATACTCAACTGTACCCTACAGGTACCTCACTACATCCTTCGCAACTAGGTGAACATCTCTCAGATCCGTTAAGAACTGGCTCAAGTTGTTCAGAGCAAAGAATATGTTCAGTCTCGTATTCGTCAAATACATCAATGAGATAATCATTTGATGATACATCGTGGCATCAACCAACTCTGATGAAGCATCACACAACAACTTCAAGCTTGATTCCATAGGTGTAGCTATCACGTTGCAGTCTAGTATTCCAAATTTCTTCAGAAAATTCATTGCATACTTTCCTTGACCTAGTAAAATCCCATTCGCATTCTTCCACACCAAGGATGATTTTAAGAAACCATACTTATTTAAAAGTGTATAAATGTTGGTGAATCTTAGCAATTCTTAAAACACCAACTATAAAATGTTTGGTGATATTTTTCAAAAAAATATTTTAATTTCCAAGGATTTTATATCGTTTATATAATATTTTGACGATTTTTAGGGTGAAAAAAGTTTACCCCATCAAAATTGGGCGAAACAAAGCTTCAGAAATTGCATAATGGCGAATATTTTTTTCGAGAAACCCCCCTAAAAATATCCCATGGGATAGATTTCGCCCCTAAAATTATCCCTGTTCCACACCTCCATGCCTAAGAAGTAGTGTATCATACGTAGGTCTTTCATCTCCAAATATGTATCCAGTCTTCTCCTTGCATCTGTAAAGAGTTCCTCATTTCCTGTTAGAAACAAGTCATCAACATATAGCAGGAGCATCACTGTTCTTCCACCTTCAACCTTGAAGCAAATTTTGGGATCCGTTTTACTCTTAGTAAAGCCTAAATACATCAGTAAGTTTCCCATCCTATCATACCATGTCAAACCTTCTGCAGTCACTCTATATGAAGTGGATTATCATCCTCCCTCTACATTTTGTACTCTATTCATCAAAACATTCTATACTGGAGTGACAAGTATATTATCATCCTACCTCCATCTAATGTCACTGGATACCAATATCCTCTATCTTGAACTTTGTTGAAAAGTTCCTCTCGCACCCATATGTGAGCTTGTCATCCTCTATAGGATTTCATCTTCAACCTTGTAGAGAAGGTTAGTATCTTCATCAATCTAGGTGATATTCAAACTCCTCATGCAACTGTATGTGCTATTCCATGGGTTCCTTTTGAGCTCTTACAAGGCCTTCTTTAATTTTCACACATGAGTCTTCCTGTCATTTGTCTCAACTCCCATTGGCTTCTCCACATGCACTTCCTCCTCAACTACACAATTCAAGAATAATGTGTTGATATCCAAGTGGTGCGTCTCCCATATCATACATGCACGTATGGATCTATTGGAAGTGTTCCTTGCAACTGGTGCAAATGTATCCTCCTATTCTATGCCTTCTTTCTGTGAGAAGCCTCGTGCTATGAATCCTGCCTTGTATCCCTCAATGCTTCCATCTGTTGCATCCTAGATCTTGTAGATCCATATGGAAGACACTACAGACTTCCCTTCAGGTCTCTGCACCACCTCATAGACATCATTCCTCTTGATCAACTAGTACTCTTTCATCATATTGATCTCCTTCCCTTTCTTCTTGGCTACTTCTTCATAGCTAGAAGGCTCTACATCAATGGTGTCGCTCAATAGTGTCACATAAGTGGAGTGTGTCTGAAGCCTCTTACTTTCTTTGGAAGTCTCATCATACTATTCTTCATCTTGGTTGATCTCTCGTTCTCGATATGTTATTCATATCTCTAGGTGGATCTATCATTATCTTTATATTCTTTTGAATCTCTTTCTTTCACCAAGGTGTCTCTGACCCGGGAAGCTTCAGGTTCCTCTTCTGAAATGTCGTTACTTGTTCTTTGGAATAATCTACAAGTCAAGTTCAATTTCATGATTAGAAATATCTCATAACTTCCAAAACATATTAATAGTGACAAATTTATGTCACATAGTCATGCAACTATCTTAACCAATGCTACAACATTCATCCATATCCCGTACACATACAGTAACTTCTAGATTCCTTCTAACCCAATGTTATGAAGAGTTTGTTCTACTCCTAATATGTCAGCAAATAGGTTTCTATCTAGATAAGTAGCAATGGAATGTTGTATAACATCATTGAATTCTTACCCATCATGTGCAATTCAATAGTATAAATGCAAGCACTCAAGCATGCAGATTACATCAAATGAATATAAACAAGTGCACAACCAAAAAATATCATGAAAAGACAATTGAATACTTATCTTTATTTGTTTGGTGGGTATACTCCTTCTTAAGCCTTCATCTTCATCATCTTCTTCATTCACATCTGCATCATTTCTTATCCAAATGCTAGGATGGATAAGAGGTTCTTCATGAGTTGAGTCCTTCATATTCCTCATCGCTTGAGGAATATTATTTGAATCATGTGAGATTGATCTTCAGTTTCTCCCATATTCTCTTCTCTTATTATGAGTCGAGCTTCTTCTTGTTTGTGCTCTTCCCATAGTTTTCTAAAGGTAATCAACTTCCTTCTGGCACACATTCCTTGAATGAATGAATCCCATGTTCTTGGCAGGCCATTCAAGGTGGTCATAATAATCTCTTCTTCTTCGATGATTGCTTCGTCATAGAATCGAAAATTTTCTTTTGGTTTCTTCTAGGATGACACATGAGGGATGAGATGATCCTTAATACAATATGCAATGATTCTCTTGGCTCTAGTTTTAGCCTCATCTCCCTCGGGCTCTTAGAACTTCCTTATCGAAATACTGATCCAAGTCATTTTCTTCAAGGATCGGGGAGGTCCTATACTTCCATGCTTGGAAGTTTTCTGCTTCACCAATATTTTCATCAAGATGGGTGTGATTAGTCATTTTGAAATGAGAACCTCAAATGGAAATAGAAAAGATTTATATCATACCGATTTGAGGTGTCCGACCTGGTTCTGGAGCTGGCTGATATAGGGTTTGTCATAGAAACCCTAATTTTCAAAACTTGGAATTTCAAACTTCATACTAGATAGAACTATGGGCCTCTTCAAGGTGAACTATCCAATGGAATCCTTTTATGAAAATAGTGGTGGGAGGCTCCCGAAACACGAAGCCCTAGTTTTGCAATTTCTTCTATAGATATGTCTGATATTGATTCTATTGTATATCCGAAGTTTCAGCTCCTTGCAATCTGAAATTTTGCGGTGAGATATCCTGCTATGTATTATTTGCAAATCCATAGGTTAGAGAAGAAATGGATCCTCCAAGTGGGACTTATGTTGAGTTTCCCATGGTGATTGTTTTGGGGATTATTCAACATAGAGAAATTGTATGGACTTCCACGTCTCACTGTTTCACATTATGGGTATGAAAAGGGGGCCACATAAACTACAATCCATGCCCTACCTGCAACCTCTAGAAAAATTTCATTTGTAACTTCCTATCCCAAGATATAGCAATTCTCCCCATGTCACTTGTTTATGAATTTATTCTAGCAGAGGATGGAACTCTGATTTGGAGGAATCATATCTCCGAAATTATAGTGAATATGAGGCTGAAACTTTTGCACAAGGTACAACACAATTCCATATTCGTCTTGTAAAAGTGTCGGCTTCTGATATTTACCCAATATCGTTTTATAGAGAAAGTGTTAACATGACTAAATTCAGTCTTCTAGTGTTTTAAGACAAGAAACCCTAATTTCCATTAGCTGTCATTGTAGCTGTCATTGTAGCTGTATTTCGGCTGCACAATGCCTTTTTTTAGGGTGGTTATGATACCATGTTAATTTTTCTAAGTTATTTTACTTGGGACCTTTCTCTAAAAGCATAACAAGAACAGAGTTACATCAAACATACACAAGAGACACAAGACACAAACATTTTCATTGGGGAAACCATAAAAGAGAAAACCCCTCAAAAATCCTCAGAATAGTCTCGTCACAAAGATAATATGAGAGTATTATAATCCAAGAACAATATGTCCTTAACAACTCTCTATCCCTAGTCTTCCTCTCTCTCCTAAAGCGTACATGAGAGATCAAGTGGAGTGTGTGACAAATGAGGTCGCTTCCTATTTATAATATTCCGTTGAGTTGTTAACTCAACCACTAGGTCGTCGAGGTTACTTGTGGGGCTGAACGAACTAAGAATACACATAAATACATTTTACTTTATTAAATCGGAGACTATTGCCTAGACTTACAATGGGGGTTTACCTTAGTTACAATACACAATGATGGAATCCCCAGAGGAGGAACACACATCCCCGATGGAGGTGCAACAATATACAATAGTAATATACATCAAAATATCTTCCGAAGTTACAAGTAAAACAATATACATGCCAACAAGAAAATTTCACCCTGCCCCTTGGATACTAATTTCACACCATGCGGAATGATTTTAATTTATTGGATGTTGCGCAGCTTCAGCCTGCACCGTTGATCAAGAATTCTTTCATATATCTTTTAATTCTTGTGGTAAATCTCCCACAAACAAAAGGAGAAAAACAATTCAAGTGCTTAAATACAGTGACGATTTCAACATATATCGATGCATAGTGCATTATAATATTACTCTCTTCATGAATCTTGGCGCTTGGACTTGGTTCGCGAGCTTTGGTTTGTTTGCTAGCTTGATTTGTCATTTACCATGATAAAGATTCGTTTAGGGCATGATACTCCTCTAACTATGGTTGAGGTCATGTTACCGACTCTTATAATATAAAACATACTAATGGTGCCCATAATCCTTATGATAGGCCTTTCCAATGGGGTACAAAAATGAATTTTGAAGGCATCAAGCCCTTGTTTTCCTCTCCTATCGATGGTCAAAGCACAAAGTTCGATATGTGTAAGAATAATTATCCTTATTATTTTCAATACGTTTAAACTAACCATTATTTATTTCAATAAGGTTTCACAAAATTTAGTTTTTTTTAAGGTCACATCAATGTCTCACATTTAGAGCTGATTGATGTGGATATGATTAATATTGCATTATATATAAATTAACTATTAAATCAGTAACATGAATTAACATGTGCGGATGTTAAATATAGGTCCAAAACCCATACAATGTCGCTCGAATTTAGTTTTAACTAGGAGTGTATTTGATTATATGAATTTAATTATAGAACGAATAAAGATAAAAGGTGAATAATTATTAAATTATATTTAAGCTACATTTTATTGAAAATTAAATAAATTAAATTATATGAAAAAAATTTACACTATAAAAAACCACTGAACTATAGCTAAATAGGGGAGGATATAATGATCCCTGAACTATAGCTAAATAGGGGAGGATATAATGATCCCAACAATGTAGGCAATGAAAGAAGTGAGGCATCTCTTGTGTTTATAAAATATTGTGGTGGATGTCCTAGTGACCTAAGTCCATTATTAATTAAACATTTGTATATGGTGATAAGGTGTTAGGGTCATGAGCTTATTTTTTTTAGGGTCATGACTTGCAGACTAGTAGGCATGTGTAGTGGGTTGGAGTGGTTCAAAGCAATATTAAACATGGAAAGGAATTATTGAGATTTTTTGCGTGTAAGTGTGCTTTCTTAAAAATTATTTGTGTTTTTGACTATGCATATACATACTTGTAGAATATATGTGTTCTCGGATATCGTATTGAACTGTTTTTTCATAGGTCAAAAACCCATAGAAAGTCACTCAAATTTAATTTTAGCTAGGAGTGTAATTGATAATATGAATTTAATGACATAACCAATAAATATAAAAGGTGAACAATTATTAAATAATATATAAGCTACATTTTGTTGAAAATGAAATAAATTAAATTATATGAAAAAAATCTACACTATAAAAAAAACCATTGAACCATAGCTAAATAGGTGAAGATATCATGATCCCAACAATGTAGAAAATGAAAGAAGTAAGGCATCTCTTGTGTTTCTAAAATATTATGGTGGATGTCTTAGTGACCCAAGTCCATTATCAACTTAAACATTTTCATATGGTGATAAGGTGTTAGGCTCATGAGCTTTTTTTTTGGTTCATGACTTGCAAACTAGTAAGCAACATACGTAGTGGGTTGAAGTGGCTCAATGCAATATTGAACATGGAAAGGAATGATTGAGATTTTTTTTTGGTGCATGCGTGTTTTCCTAAAAATTACTTGTCTTCTTGACCATGCATACACATACTTATAGAATACATGTGTTATTGGGTATTCCATTGTTATCTTTTCAACCACCAACTTTCTTATTCTAGCACTTAGTAACTTATTTTTTTGTTTTTGAAATTTTATTCGATATAATTTGGGACTCGAAACAAAATATAGATTATTGAGTGGCCTTTTATTTATACTCTATATTTTTATTTTAGGTTTTCTACGTATAAAATTTTAATGTGGTTAATGCATTTCAAAATGAAATAAAATAACATAAATATACAAATTATCCATTTATCATGATGTGGTGCATACACAAAAGAGAGGGAAAGAGGTTTAGCCATAGTAATAGGAACAGTAATAATTGTAACAAGTGAAGCCATGAATCTTAAAATGAATTCACTAATCTCACCCCTTTATTAATTAGACTTAGCAAATTAAATAAAAACACCTCCAAATAACGACATCATTTGGATCATAGTATCATGTTCAAGCAGAAATGAAAATGATCGTGATGTGGCTTTTTAATGTTATAGAAGAATTTATTTCAAATTTATTATTTTTCACTCTCAATTAAAGATTGGTCTAACTAAGAATTTATGCGTTTCTCATGCAAAACTATTGAAACTACATAGAAGTCATAGAAGTCAAATAGCTATCGAAGCATTTCTATAAACTACATTGTAGAAATTGTGGATAATAGTGAGAAAAGATATATCGGGGACTCAAAGGTGTATTTTCTTATAAATAATGTATAAAATAATATTAAAACAAAATTTAGCATTATTTTTATTCCTTGCAAGCAGGAAATTACGTTTTAGTTTATTTTTTGATTTTCGTGGAATTGTAATTGCAGATTTTATTATATGGTTTTTAAAACTTTTTACCAATATTTTTAATGTTTTTGTACTTATCCCTTTTATTGTTATACTATTTGTTTACTCCTATGGTTCTGACAATGCTGACATCCCGGTTCTAACAACTCTGACATCCCAGTTCTGACAAATGCTCTGCTTGACATCTTTGAAGTCTAGTGCACCTTCGACTTCAAGCTAACTCTACAATGACACTCAAGGCCATCCGCATGCATCAAAACCATGGATATTTGCATGCACTTGGAATCCATGATTTCTCTGCATGGGATGCAAGGTGGTGGAAACCTGATACTATACTCAAGGATGAAGATGATCCCTTTAAGTGATCATAGTTGATGCGGGGTCAATCAATGAACTGTGTAGTAGATAACACTGAATACAAGTAGTTATACATTCCTTGTGTAATTGGATCCATTAATCATATTTCTATTGTAGTGTTGGATTGATCATGCTTGGTTTTGGTTTTTGTTCTTGTTCTAGCTGGATATTCGTGGGGACATGGAATGTCGATGGAAAAAGGTCACAGGTCTTTCAAGGCGATCCATGGCGACAGTTATTCAGGTATTTTGTCTTTTTTTTAAGGGAATCATTTGGCTTTTCTTAGATGGCAATAGGTATGCTCACTTTAATTGACTTTAATTCATTTTACTATGTTAATTTCAGGAAGATCAAGATGCATTGATACAACATATCATGCAAGATGTTGGCTTCAGTGGGGGAAGTCCTGTTGCTGTATGTATTATTTACAAATTACTTCTCCATTGGAAATCATTTGAAGGTGAGAGAACAAATGTATTTGATTGTATTATTCAAACAATTGGCTCAACCACATAGGTATTCACGATTTTGTTGTTGAACATGTTCTCTACTTATGAAGTTATTTTTTTTATAGTGCACTCTAGATTATACATGAAGACTTCCTTCCTTCACTTAGTAATTTTACCAGCATATTTCCTTCTAGACAATGTAGTCTTTAATGTGAAAATTGTGATATCACTGTTTCGACAACCCTTTTAATTTTTTCCTTGTTTCTACCAATCAAATATTCAGCAAATTGGGTTTATAAGTGTTTCCAGATATCTATGCAAGGATGCTACCAAATATGTTTTGATCTAACTTAAATGTTTGTGTACTGTGAAGACTCGGGAAAGAAATGATGTTTTGGCTTATTGGTTATCAAATACATCCACTTTGTTGTTGCTTCTACAATGTACGTTGAAAGAAAGTGGTGCAGCTGGCATGCCTCCTCAGCACCATAGATCATCTTTGGCTCCTTTATTTGGGAGGATGGATCAAGTAAGAAGAAACTTGTCTTTTTAATCAAAACACCATGTTATGAGTCAATATACTTATAGTCATTAGATTGCATAACGTCTACTTATGCTTGATTTTAATATGGTTTTGGAACATCCCCATCAGCCATAGGCCTTTAATTTAGTAACGGTGAGATGATTGGTGGGTTAGATGCTTTTCGACAGATAGAGCCGAAGTATCATGCTTTTCTCTTCAAGAAAGAACTTAGAGCTTAGAAAAGATCTATGGAAGGATTCGCGATAATATCAAGGAACACTTATTACCTTTGTTTGGCTTGTGTTTCCATAAGGTATCTGGAATTATACATGTCTTAGCTAGAAAATTTTCCCACCTAAAAATGTAGGAAGTGAAGTGACTGCAATTCTCTTAATACGGCTAATTAATGAGAAAAAACAAGGATAAAGTTTGGATGCTAATACTTTAAGTTCTTTTTTTTCTTCGTTATTATTTTTTTTTTTTCTTATTTTCCCTTCTCACTACTATCTCACGGAGAAGAAAGTATTGACATCTAGTTTTTGGTAGTATACTCCTTCGATAAAGTTTGAGATGGTAGTGGCCATTAATCCTTAGGTTTAGTTTGAGATGTTAGAAACTACTCTATTGGCTATTGTCTATTGGTTATGTTATAACATTTAGTTAAAAAGTAATGTCCCTCTAGTTTTTTATTTAGGCACCAATAACAAGTTTGGTTAGAGAGTCTTCTCGATCTCATGCAAATGCAGCAATAGAGCAAACTTTGATCGGTCATTGGAAAAGCATTGTTGGTCGGTCATTGGAAAAGCATTGTAAAGAGCCTGAGCAATTTTTTGAAAACATTGTATGCTAATTATGTAAGCAAAAGGCTTGGTGTTTTCAAAATGAATAAATCATTTCTTAGTATTTTATTGAGTGTTTTGTGTTCTAAATACCAATTAGAGTTCATTATACAACTTCTTATAATGTATGAGTTATAAATTCTCTTGTAGGTGCCTTCCTTTTTGGTGCGTAAGGTCTTGACTTATATTTTCATTCATAAATGTACATCTTTTTCAACGGGTTTAAATCAACATAATATATGTTTCTAGAAATTTCTTAGCATTGGAATTTAAATATTTTCTTTTATATTGTGTTTATTGTAGTCTTCTCCTAGGATGGGAGTGCTTCTCATTAAGCAATGGGGAGTATGTTAAAGAAGGGTGGGATCAACTAGAGCATTGGTGCTATGAAGTAATAGAAGAGGTTGATGAGCTATCATTTCATCTTGTTTTTCATGCTTGTACTTGATGCCATGCTAGTTAAGTGTGGTTCATTTTTTCTATTTGTGGTTTTTTAACTTAAAAATATGGAGATAATGCACTATGTAAGTATAGCTTTGGATGAGCTTAAACATATCATATGAGCACTAAAATTTCTTGTGAGTAGATTTCCAAATAATAATAATATTATTGCTCTCTTTTTAACTTAAATATTAATGTTGTTGTAAACATAACCCCATTGGTTACATATCATATTAACATGTTCTTTTGCATTCTTTTCTATGTCTTTTCAATTCCTACCCAAAAAGCCAAATAAATCCTTGGATGAAATTACACATGATATCTACCTAGTGAGTAATAGATGTTAATAATAATATACTCATATAGGCAACACATGAGATGTTTCGTTCACGTTTTTTCATTAACTAATAGTGGTATTCACATTTTCTTTTTCAAGATTTGAGTATACAACAACTCAATACATATGTTCTCTTCCTTTTCTACAAACTGGTGCTCATCTCTTCCACATGAGCCGGCACTTATTCCCTTCTTTTTCTGTAATTCCATCGAAATGTAATCTAGTTGCATGGAGATTCAATGTTTTGTCACTTGGATGGGTCTATATCTTTGTGGCACAATATCCTTGTAAAAGAAAAAATGCTACTCTCAATATAAAATTGAGATAATCATGTATGTTAAAGTTATATTATTCAAAAATCCTTTTAATAAAATATTTGTAAAAAAATTGTAGGTTACTATTATTTAGTTCTTTTTCACAAGCTATCATAATAAGACTCCATAATGTTGTCATAAAAAGTTTTAACCAAACAATTTTTTAAAAAGTGCATCACACAATCAACTTAATTTCACTTATAAGAAAATTAAGAAATGTTATAAATGTTCTATTCAACCAAATGATTTTGGTACACTTATATACAAAATGAAGCTCATGAATGAAAATTTATTATTATGACCAATTATTCAATGAAATTTGAACAAATGTAAAAATTGTTAAAATGATGAAGTTCTCCAAACTTAAATTCAGATGCCATCTAGTATTATTCTTTATTCAACACCTCTGAGCTTATAATGATCAATTATTGCATTCTAAACAAACATGTATTTCATGAGTCTTCAATTTTGTAATCCTTCAAGCTTGCAATTAGTCCCTTTTGTGGATTATTTTTATTTGGTGCTTTAAATAATTTAAATTTTTGATTTCTTAAAATTGTGAAAAATTAATATTTAGATAGAATATTTTAAAAATAAAAATTTAATTGAATTTAAAAAAAATGAATTTTCCAAGTTCATAAAACCTGTATTGTTATCTTTTGGTGTGCATTGAGTTTGTATTGTTATTTTTGGTGTGCATTGAGTTTTGTTTCCCTGTTATATTCTTCTTTTATCACAAAATGAAATTGAAAATATGAAGATAATCAATATGTTAAAAAATCCAAGAATACTTTTTTCACATAGTAATTATCCCTTCGAAAGCCACTTCCTGGACGTGATGCAGTATCCAATTTGAAGAATGTTCAATCGCTTATTCTCAATTCTCGAAGCTTTTTCATGATCTCATCTTCTGAAATCCAAGTCACATAGTTGCTTTCCCTTTGCTCATCGTCATGTATTTAACGAAGGTATTTAAGTTCAGAAAAGAAGATCCTCCCGGGAGGACTGCCTTCCTGGCCGACTCGTTGAGCCTCAGAACGTTGTCTCTCATCTTCTTTCCTTCCGACGTTCTCATCATTTTCTTCAGAACATTCTCATCATTGTCCGCTGCCCTCTAGCCCCAGCGCTAGCTGCTCCAGCTATTGCTCTGATTTCACTGCGATGCTTCCAAATGAAACATATATAACTGATGACGGTTGTTGCACATCCAGCCATGTCAGGCAGCTCTCCTCCTCCTCCCAGAGACTGCAGCCCGAAGGCATCTCATCTAAAAACTTGGGAAGAAACAGAGGTCCAACGGCCAGAGCAGGACAGCCATTCAAAGAGAGTGCCGTTATTGCTTCCTTCCCTTCGAGCTCCTCGAACGTGTTCACTAATATGTAGTCGCCTTTACCTTGCTTCTGCGATTCATAGAGAAAAGCGTTGAAAAGATTGTCCGATGGGTAACAGATCTGTCGGCCGCAATGGTGGTAGGTTGCCAGGGAGACAAGTGATGAGCTTCTCTGGATTTTCGGCTTCAACAGTAATGAGTAACAACTATATTCATGGATTATGTTGAAAATGCTGAAAAGAATATATTTGACACTAATAATAGTGGATTTAATAGCTATTTGATATATTGATAATTGTTGATCAATAGAGTTGTACTTGGATTGCATATCATCTAGACTCTAAGATATCAAATGTACTGTGACTAAGCTTTAAGCTATTAGAGTTGAAGTTAAGGTAATAGTTGTAGAATCATTAAAGTTAAGTTAATAGTTGTATCTAATAGTTAACTAAGAGTTATCCAATATAACCATCATTAGAGTTGAAGTTAAGGTAATAGTTGTAAAATCATTGGAATTAAGGTAATAGTGGTATCTAATAATAGATGGAGTTAAGTTGGTAGTTGTATTTAATAATCAAACATTTAAAAATTAATCTTAATTTTTACAACTATAAATTAAGGTTAATTAAGTTAATTTTTAATTTTGGAAGATACCCATAAAATCAATGTGGACAGTACACTTTACAATAATCAAAAGCAAAGTACATTCTGATTCCTATAACAGTACTTTCAAAAATATTGAAAAACGATATTTTTTATAATAATCAATATTATGGGGATAAAAGATTTGATAACTTAAAAAATTCAAACATTAAAACATAAACCTTAACATATTAACTTAATAACAAGAGCGACCACATGTTGTAGCAAGAGCATGTAGAATTGATTTTACAATTGGAAATAACTTGTGTCAAACCTTTAAAATTAAAAAAGTTGTAAAAGATTGGTTTGTCAATTTCTCATATCCTCTCTTATGGGTTTTCAATTGTAATAATATGCATGAGGAAATCCATTAAGTTGGGAAAATAAGTATTCCTCAATTCTAAATGAAAATTAAGACGTTTTACTCTCAAACACAAAAAAACTAATAGAGTAGGATTTCCATTCAAGAGACTAACTTTGGTATATTTAACTTTAAGAAATTTTCCTACATCTTTTTTTCTTTCATGTGAGTTAGCAAGTTATGAAGAATTATAGTGTCACAAGTATGGTGCTATTGAGAGTGAATATATGCATATATATATATATATACCATTTTAAGATATTTTAATCTTTCATTCCATTTTGAATGTATAGTATAAAAATCATGAGAATTTCTAATTAGTTTAATAATACCAATTTTCTTCTTTAATTTTATTTTAACAATACAAAATTTTTTTTTGTATAGTAGGAGAAATGTTGAAGTGACTTTCCCAAGAGAACAAAAACTATTTTATTCAATTATTTTAAAGATATAAATAATATATTAAAATAAAAAAATTTAATAATATAAATTTAAAAAAATAGTAAATAGATTATAAAAACAAAAGTTATAGATTATTTTATAATTATATAATTTAAAATAATAAATATTTATGTATAATTTTTTTTAAACTATATTTTTTATTTTTTTATTTTATTTAAAATTAAAAAAAAAATTGAATTGTATAGTAAGCATGCTAATTAGTTTAAATTATTTATTATTATTAATTTATTAGTTATTTTTTTTGTTTTCATTATTATTTAATTAAAAGTAACACATTATTGGATTTTAAATTATAGTTATATGTTTACATTATTAATTTAAGATTTTGATTTCTGAGTAATATAATACTAATAAAAATTTTTTAAATTTAAAAATTAATATGTTAAAATTATATATTAATAATTTTGGATGACTGGTTGTAGTTGTTGTATATTCAAAATGAAAATAAGTATTTCATCACATCAAATTTAAAATTATAATTTCAATGCAAATTTAATAATTCCTATTTTTATGATTGTAAATTAATAAAATTTAACTTATTTTTATTTATATAAAAATTTTCCAAAATAAACATAAAATTTAAAAAATTTAAAATTTTGTATTTATTTTACAAAATTTTTGAATCTTAAATTAAAAAAAAAAAAATTCAAATCTCTTTAAATAAAACTATAATCTTGAAAAAAAAATTGAAAAACTTATAATTGTTTTCTCTAGCTTTTTCACAACAATATTGTACAATTTTTTTTTCCAAATTTTAACAATGTATTTTTCAAATAAAATAAATCGTTTAAATATAAAACTATATAAACAGTTTTCCCCAAAAATTTGAATCAATTTTCACCAATAAAATTTGAATTTTTCCAATTATTAGCTTATTTAAAAAAATAAAAAATATATACACTAAACTTAAAAAGTGTTATTTATAAAATTTATAGCATTCTAAAATACAAATTTATTACTATAATTGCATGTTATTATTAATTAATTTTCTTTTCATTTGAATTCTTCTTTTGAACTAAATTGATATTAATACTAATATTGATTTGCATTTCCTTCCTTAAGCTTTCACATTACCATGATAGTAGAAAGGGACCATGTTTAACTAGGACATCTTATGTGAGTAGGAAGTCTCTTCTTTTGCTCTATTCTTACTTCCCACCCTCTTCTTGTGAATCTTCTTTCTATTATTAATTTTAAACAATTTTTTATTTGGAGGAAGATAGTAAAGAGATTTGCTCTTGATGACTTCTATGTTATGTCATTTTTCTTTTTTGGATAAAATCATATTAATGATTATTACTTGAACTTTAGCATTCAAGATGTTTTTATTCCAAAAAATGTTTGAATGTACACATTGCAAAATATGTATGTTTACTTTTATAGTAATATATATGTGTTTGTTTATATATATATATAATTGCTCTGAATATAAATTGGTTTAGATTTGTTTAATTTATATGATTAACTATAATAAATATATGTCCAGATGAATGAGATATTTTTTTATCATAACATTGTAAATGAATTTCAAGTCTTACACATACAAAGACTCTACAATTAAAACTATTCTTACATTTATAAATACTTAATGTTTTATTTTAATTTATGTGTCATTCATACTAGCTTAAAGTTGCATCAATGATAGGCATGGATTAAGGTTATATGTAAATCTCTAAAGATGATGAATATACATTTTATTTTCTGAGTATAATATCTTATAGGTTTTTCCTTTATTAATTTGTTTTTATTCAGTCACTCACAATTTTGATATTGGGAGCCACCGTAGACAAGAAAGAAGATATAAACAACTAAGCATTTTTTATGTTAGTAAGAGGGGTGTTAGAGTAACAAAAGTTCTTCCCCACAAGCTTGGTTGTCACTCTGGTGGTTATGCAAGAGGGTCATACTACAAGTTTAACTAGCCATTGTTGCTTAATAATGATAACTAACAATTTCTCTTTGCACTCTTTTTTTGTTATGCAAGAGGGTCATACTACAAGTGTAACTAGCCATTGTTGCTTAATAATGATAGCTAACAATTTTTCTTTGCACTCTTTTCTATAACTCAGTCACATTATCAGTTAAGAATAGTCCAATTAATTCATGACTCGTTTGTCTATTTTGCAAATTTCAAAAATTTAATTTATAATGGCTTAGGACATTGCCACCTCGTGGCTCTTGTTTTTATTGGATTTTGTATTAATATGCTTAATTCAAATTTGATTTATAATTAAGAGATTTTCAATCAACATAATTCATCAATAGTGAATCCTCATTGGATTAAATTTGTATTTTATTTAATTAAACCTACATAATATGCTTCTAATCTAGGGGATAGATGCCACTATGTGAATGGAGAAGCAATAAGTAGGACTGGTGTTCGCTTACATCTATAAATGTTTCATAAAAATACTTTGCGTACAAGTCAATGTATATTTTCATGTTTTAAAAATTACTTCTTAAAAAGTTCTCTTCTACATTTTGAAATAAAATAAATATTTTAAATTTTATTTTAAATTACATCAATGTTTATGAATTGGTCTCAAGTAAAAATACACTAAAATACACTAATACTAGATAATTTGAAAGATTGTAACTAGCATGGAATTATTTTGGATTCATTCATGCTTAAAACAAATATAATTAAATAAAAAACACACTAAAATATACGTTTAAAAACTGTTAAAAAGAAAAGCTAATAAATATAGCAAATTGATTTAACAAAATGGATAAATTGATTTAACAAAATGGATAAAAATGATACACTAGCATGGCTTACATAGGGCACCTTGTTTAAGCAAAGAATATCATATATGATAATTTAAACGGGATAAAAAAATTGTTAAAAAGAAAAGCTAATAAACCTAGCAAATTAATTTAACAAAATGGATAAAAATGATGCACCACTATTAGCATGGCTTACCTAGGGCATCTTGTTTAACCAAAGAATATTATATATGATCATTTAAATAGGATGAATGAACAAATTATTTTGTAGATAAAATACGGTGAAGGTATTGGCATTAAATGGATTGACAAGCTGAGTAAACTATTATACAAAATAAAATTATTAGCACTAAATGGAAATAATGTGAAGTCATTGGGATTAAATGGAATGGAAGCATGAGGATATGACTTGTAAGTTTTTCTTAATCATTTCTAGATCACTCTGGGGTCACCTAAATCACCCCTTCAAGCAGGGATAATTTTAGGGGCGAATTTTATCCCAATGGGCTATTTTTCCATGTTTTTCTCCCAAAAAGTATTTGCCATTTTGCATTTTTTGAAGCCTTGTTTTGCCCAATTTTGATGGGGTAAAAATTTTTCACCCTAAAAATCGCCAAATTATTATATAAACGATATAAAATCCTTGGAAATTAAAATATTTTTTGAAAAATATCGCTAATCATTTTATAGTTGGCATTTTAAAAATTGGTAATATTCGCCAACATTTATACACTTTTAAATAAGTATGGTTCCTTAAAATCATCCCTGCCTTCAAGTTGTCTCATCCATATAAATTCACCAAGATCACAACCTTCAAGCTATATCAAGTCAATATAAATTGATGAGAAGCTTAGCCTTGTTATTATTATTAGTATATCAGTTACCAATTCCAACAAGTGCTACATGACAGCGCAGTCCCTGCTGAGCTGATTTGGCGAGTTCTGGAACTAAGGCCAACATGTTTGGTTATGTGACTATCAACATTGGGAAAACAAAAAAGCACCTCCACTTAGAAATAATATGAAATATGGAACCTGAACAAACATTTATGGTTGCACACCAGATGACAATACCATACATGTTGAAGATGAGACATACCGATATCTAGTCCAATGGTCTGTTAATGGATTTGCAGAGAAGATGAAAGCGCTACAAATTATATATTATACTATTATATTTAAACAATAAATAAATTTCTTATATAAAAACAAGAATCAACAATCATTGAAAACATTTCTTATATAAAGAAAAAACATTGAATTTTTATTAATGTAATTATTTTACTAAAGAAGACAGGTGTCATCCACGTTTGAACATATGTCCATAGTTAATTAAGTGGGAATTTTGTTGGGTTGTCTTTTTCTCTTTTCTCAATTTTTTCTTTTAGAGTTGTGGAGAATTTTATTATAATTTTAGAAAACAATCTATTATCCCTGTCAAAAAATACATTCCAGTTTCGACTGCATTGAGGAAGGGAAGAAAATTAATAAGTGGCCTATAATTTCTTCTTTACATCAGACATATTTCTTAACCTAAAAAAAAATTCCATATAAATGTTTGATTTCTTATTTTCAATTTTGTTTTAATCTTTAAAAGTGTATATGATCTACATGTTCATTCCATGTGCTTGAAGTTTGATTCTACTCTTTATGTCTTGGCCTTTGCCACCTAGAACGATATGTTTATATGGTTGTTTTAATGATTTTCATAAGGTACAAATCCGAATACAGTGGCTTGACCGAGTGTGGAACAAACATGTAAGACGCTTTCCTATAGAGTAAGCCCATGAAGATACGTTCCATATACCACAAAGATACCTCCCATATACAGATTTGCATGGATTGCAAGTGGCTTCTTAAACCGTGCTTTCAACAATTTCTTGGGATAATCAACTCTTTTCCACCATTTCAAGCTGTGCGTTTGCAACATGTGCATATCTATGTTCACGTTCATTATAACGTTGATGCCAATATATTGGCCACACCTCCTTTCCTCTGTGTATAAGAAGTATGAGTAATTCATGACATTACAAATTGCAAGAACGATAGTAATGGGAACACTTTTTGCAGCTCAACCGCTCTATGGCTAGGATTGTAGTAGCACAATTTATTCTAAATTTCAAGCTCATTCAGGATTCTACGATGGATATAGGTGGGATGTTCGACCCAGTCCCTTTCTTTCAAGATATTTGGAAACATTCCTTTTAAGCAAGGAGTCATTCCAATATTTAGGTAAGGTTCAAGGACAAATTTCCACGGATTCAGCAGGTTGACTAGGCATGGATGGACTACTTACAACAGGCGAATCGAGAAAATATTTCTTTAAAAATGTTGTGCATAGGGATCTAATCTCTTGCACTTTCCATGTTAAATAAGTTGAGTAGTGAAATGGCTTTGTTTGATTCCCAATTTAGATGGAGATGACATAGTACTAACAGGGGAGGAAGGGGATGGGTGACTCACTGTCATTTCATCTTTTGGTTAAGTTATTTGCAAAAATTGAAATTTGAGTTAATGCATTTCCTAGTTCACTTGATTTGTCTACGTGGTCTCTGAGTTCCATATACAAAAGGAACCCTTCCAACGAAAAACAAAGAAGATGAGAGGTTAGTTACAAAAGCAAAAGGAACCTTACAAAAGCAAAAGCAAGAAAGATGAGGGGTTTCCTCAAGCAAATCGGGACAAGCATGAAGGGTAAGGAGGGAAGGAGGAAATTCAGATTGCATTAGGAATTGATCATCCACCATAGGAACCTTCAGTTCAATTTATGACAGTCTGAAATGAAGACCTATCTAGCTCAACCGATCAGGCCACATAGGTAATAATCTACAGTGCTTTTGGGATACTACAGTGGGCAATAAGGCCACATAGGTAATAATCTATAGTGCTTTTGGGATACTGCAGGCCCATGTGCACCATCATAATCCTCAACAAGGTAGTATAGAGTAAGCCCATGAAGATACGTGCCACATACAGATTTGCATGGATTGCAAGTGGCTTCTTAAACCATGCTTTCAACAATTTCTTGGGCTAATAAACTCTTTTCCACCATTTCAAGTTGTGCATTTACAGTATGTGCATATCTATGTTCACGTTCATTATAACGTTGATGCCAATATAATGGTCACACGTCCTTTCCTCTTTGTATAAGAAGTATGAGTAATTCATGACCTTACAAATTGCAAGAATGATAGTAATGTGAACACTTTTTGCAACTCAACCACTCTGTGGCTAGGATCGTAGGAGCACAATTTATTCTGAACTTCAAGCTCATTCAGGCTTCTACGATGGATATAGGTGGGATGTTCGACCCAGACCCTTTCTTTTAGGATATTTGGAAACATTCCTTTCAAGCAAGGAGTCATTCCAGTATTTAGGTAATGTTCAAGGACAAATTTCCATGGATTCAACAAGTTGACTAGGCCTAGATGTACTACTTACAACAGGCGAATCAAGAAAATATTTCTTTAAAAATGTTGTGCATAGGGATCTAATCTCTTGCATTTTCCATGTTAAACAAGTTGAGCAATGAAATGGCTTTGTTTGTTTCCTGATTTAGATGGAGATGACATAGTACTTACAGGGGAGGAAGGGGATGCATGACCCACCATCATTTTGTCTTTTGGGCAAGTTATTTGCAAAAGTTGAAATTTGAGTTAATGCATTTCCTAGTTCACTTGATTTGTCTACATGGTCTCTGAGTTCCATATGCAGAAGGAACCCTTCCAACGAAAAACAAAGAAGATGAGAGGTTAGTTACATAAGCAAAAGGAACCCTTCCAAGGAAAAGCAAGGAAGATGAGGGCTTTCCTCAAGCAAATTGAGACAAGCATGAAGGGTAAGGAGGGAAGGAGGAAATTCAGATTGCATTATGAATTGATCATCCACCATAGGATCCTTCAGTTCAATTTATGACAGCCTGATATGAATACCTGTCTAGCTCAACCAATAAGGCCACATAGGTAATAATCTACAGTGCTTTTGGGATACTACAGGCCCATGTACAATTCACAGACCATCATAATCCTCAACAAGGTAGTACATTTGAAAAAACAATGGTTAAAATTATTTTTTCATCAGAGTTACCTACCTTTACTTAAGAACATACACACTAAAAATAAATTTAAACACATACACACTAGTCATAAGTTTGAATGGCAGGGATGATAAGACAATTCTTAAATACTTGTTAGGTTTTAACATTTTAATCCCAAATTCACTAGAATAGGCCTTCTGTTTCTTCCTCCAACAAATCACAGCCGAGATTCTCCAAGCATCCAGCAGGTAAGTGCAAGGCCCATTTTAAACTAATTTACACAACACAAATTACAGTTGGGCTTCTCCAAGCATCCAATAGGTGAGCTCAAGGTGGATTCTCCAAGCATACAACAAGAAAGCTCAAGGTCCATTTTCAACTAATTTATAGAGTACAAATTACAGCTGGGCTTCTCTAAGGATCCAGCAGGTAAGCTCAAGGTCCATTTTAAACTAGTTTACAGAGTAAACTTCAATAGTGAGTAAAGTGTTGTTTTCCTATGGAGAACCAATTTAACTTAAACAACGTTGTTTTTGAAGAGGGATAGTTCAACTCGGAACTAACTCCTATCTGTTTAGTTAACATAAAACATTATTTTCATAATTTTATTTTATACATCCATTGATGTGCAGGTAAAAGTCAGAATCCATCCTCTTACAGGTCAAAGGAGATAGGTCTAACTTGGGTTGCACTTTCCACTAACTCTTCTATAAGGGTTTTTTTTGGAGTCATATATTCTTTTGAGTGTCAAAGGTAAGCCTCCTAACATGCATGATCCATTAACAATTAAAGATCAAGCCGTTGAAATAATATTTAGCTATAGAATCAATAGATATATTGCATAGGTAAAATAGAGGATCACCCATTTCACATCTGATATTTGGTATTTCGTAAGGTTTTCACAATGAAGGAATAGGAAAGCTCCATGCCCTGTATATTTTTTAATGACATGCTTATGTATATTGGCTAATGATATTTTAATACTAAACTTCCTCTCATTCAAAAAACCATTACCATGCATTTATACAGCCAAACTCATATTTACTTATGATTGATCTCCTATAGTGTACATCGTCATCAGTCCCTTTACTCAATTCGCTAGTTACTATGCTTAATTGCTATAGTTATACTTTTGTCACTCGAATTTATTGCTTCAAGATTCTTATATGAAATAAATTATGCAGCTTAGATTACCCATAATAGCTGTTATAAAGGAAAACATTTGAACCTCAATGTCTCGATTGACAGAGGTCCCAACACAGTAAAATCCGCTTAGAAGTCCATGGAAAAAACTAAAAGTATGCCAGACTGGAACATGATACTTGGATGTAATGTGTTAAAAAAAAATCTTCGAACATGAATAGGGTATCCTGAACAATGGAAGAAATAAGAAATGAACATTATGAAAAATTATGAAAACAATGGGAAAACAACAACCGTAAAAGCACTTTATCCATTTGAGGACTAAGATAAGGGAAAAAATCGTGTCATTCATTAAACAAGGACCTAATTTCCCTATTATTCTTCTCTATTTCGTGCGTCAACTTACAATTTCTCTGGATGATGCAAGGCCAAACTGGACGCCTGTCAAAGTCGCTTGTAGGAACCGTGCAGCTTCTTCCATTATGCCGGTAAATGAAGTGAATGACTACTTCACTCAGTGGCCTTCCTTCCCTCTTCTTAGATTTCATGTAAAGAGAAATAAAGCAACTAGTCTTCCTCGTCCTTCTAAGTATGTAGTTGAAAACCAAGCAACCAAACAACAAAGCCAACAGAATAGAAGAAGACAATGAAGATTGTGTGCGAGAAACATGAGAGCTGGTAATAATAAGTACTTCATTGTTGTGGCACTCCCTCATATACACAATCGGGCATAGAATGGCCCACCATTCCTTTTCAATGGTCACATGGCAGTTGACATGCTCGTGACTTGAAGTGTGTCATGGGTGGCGTTGCTCGGACCTGGCATGGAGGATGCTTTGTCCAACCGGCAAAATTCTCCAAGGTCGTAGAGAGCTAGCTGCTAGCCTAACCACCACATCGCCCGCAGGCCTATAGGCTATAATGAATACGAATCCATGCATCCAATGGATGGGTACATGCAATCAACACATGTACCTTCTTATTAAAACCTTCCTCCATCACCTCCATCACCGACGCCTAAGGGCTGCAATCCAAATCCTGCGTCACTCAGCCAACACCCAATTAGAAGTTTTAAAAGTTAAAGAATTTAATTAATTTTTTAACTCCTACAAAGTTAAACATTATGTTTTTTCAAAAATTTGGGTTTCGTACGAACAAACTAATAGTTGTGAACCCATTTATAAATGCCTCCCGTCAAACTAATAGTTCTGAACCCATTTATAAATGCCTCTCGTCAGAGACATAATAAAATGAAAGATTATAAATCTATATTAAACTTTAGTTAATAAAATAACTTAATAATAAATTAAAACATTATAAATATGTTTTAAACTTTAAGTTTATAAAATGAGGCTTGTATTTCCCAATACTTTATTCATATCTACATTTAATAAATGTAGAAATATGATAATTGCGATATGTTATATACTATATAGCCATTCATATGATATATAGTAGTATAGCCATTCAATTGTAGACGAAGATAGTTTGATTTTATTTATTATTAATTATTAATTTTAGATATTTATTTATTTATTAAATAGCACAACCATACCTAATGTAGTGATGAATATTAAAAGATAATACTATTAATTAGTATTTATTAAAAAAAAATACCTACAATATAATAGAAATGAAAAAATAAATTCAAGAAGTAATTAATTATTGATTCTATAAGGAGGGATTATTTATTCAACAACGAATATATAATACAAACTTTGTATCATTTTTAATTTATGATTTATTAAAATATAAATAAAACAAACAAATTTCAAAAGTAGTTTTGGGTAAAATAATTTTTGAGTAAAATTTAAATTTGAAAGTGTTTAAATTGTGATTTATAACTCATATATAGATTGATTACCTTTAAATATCTTATGGTACCCAAATTATACAATTTTTATAACTAATTATGTCGATAAGCATTTAAATATTAAGATTTAAATAAGCTTCTGCCAGATTGAAAAGTAACAATTTACTAAAATATAAATAAAATGAACAATAAAATAATCCTACAGCTAATTTCCCTGAAAAACATTTAGATTAGGTACCTAGCAATTAGGGTCTATGTCGAAATGGAGAGACATACCATTACCACAAATATACTGATGAGACAAAAGGAAAAGGGAATAGGAAATGGAGAGCCATACCATTGACCGCAATATGTCCCTCAAAAAGAAGAAAGTCGATGTAGCATTGGGAAACAGAGGAAGCATCACATAAAGGCCAGAAGATAACCCTTGGCACTTTCATATTTCTTGCCACTTGCTCCGTACAAGACATGAAGGTTCCTGTGATGATGAGCGTGATTGGTGGAAAGGATGGCGATTTCTCCTTAGTGGTTCGAAGGAGGTCCTCCAATGTGGGGCCTAATTGTTGCAGCCATGTTGCAGGTACGACCGTGGTCAGGTGGTAAACCATCCGGAATAGACACAAATCAAATTTTATGTTCTTTCTTCTCCAACTCTAAATTGTCTCGAGAAACATAAGATTTAGCATCTTTTGAAGCTTCCAGCATGCGTGTGTGTATGCAGTCAGTAACAACGAAAGTAACAAAAACATTCCTTATAGACAGAAGCTGGGGAAAATTCATGAGAGCATTAAGATGACCCTGTGCAGGACCTGGTACAATCACTGCATGCATAGCATGTTTCTCCTTTTGATTCAAGATATCCATATTAAAACTTAAAGCCTACAAAATTAAGATATCCATATTAAAACTTAAGATTTAGTATATTAAAACTTAAAACCTACAAACTAAGTTACAGCCTAGGTCACATATTAAACCAAACCAATTGCAAAACATATTTATAAACAATCAAATCAGAGATCAAATCCCTTAATTTACCAACTCAAAACCGTAAAAATAAATCATAGTGCTGGAAGATTGCATATTTCCAACAAACACATTATTTCAAAACATAAATTACTCATAAATCTATTACCATTAAACCAAACAGAAAATTATAATAAATGATGTAAACCAAATTTGTAAAACAACTATCAAAATTACCAAAGGTGTGAAGGCCGAAAGCCTATCTACGTTTTATTCCAAATCATTCTATTAAATATCAAAACCTTATAAAAATTATTCAAACTGCCCGGCAATCGAATCCTGCAAAGGATTGGCTTCCGACCATTTATTAAAACTAAACAAAGTCCATCCCCAAATGCATTGCGTTGGTGGATTTCTAAGAAATTAAACCATGATAATCACCACATACAACTATATTAACAAACAAATTATTACCACCATTAAATACAGTCACAGTAAGTATGAACCCAGGATTGAATCTTGTAAGTACAAAACAGAAATACTCAACACATTATAGGATGCATTATTTACGCGACATCTAAACCCTTATAGGTTATCATAATTTATTAAAACACCACACATAAACTACGGAACAGAGCTATGCTCTTTCTGAGCAAATTACATACACAGACATGAATTGTCCCTTAAAAATTATACTACGTCTACATAGGCTGCATTGCAAACGCCAAGCCTACGCCATGAGCTTACGACTTCCTGCATAAAGATGACCAAAATATAAAAAAGCAGAGCTAGCTTCTCATAAACCAAAACACATCCATTGAAACCATATATTTTCACCATTCACATCCTTTATTAAGCCTTGGCAACGCATGTGCCATTGCAGAGCAATGAAACTGTTAAATTAAAGAAACAAGCTACTAGCCCATTTCCATTCATGGGGCTTATCAGGAATTGGTTGTGTAGGCAACCCAATAGATTTTCCTTCCAAAATGCAAAGTACCCACGCTCTTCTCACTTGCACAACAAAAACAAAATGGGATCAGAAGTATGCCAAATCAAATGTAACCAAACCAAAAATGCAAAGGTGCAACCATAAGAACCATGCACACCTGCTAATGAGCTCAGGGTAGCCTGGTTGCGCTGCATGGATACACAAATCCCAGCTGGAGTGTGAAACCTCCCTCCAAACAACAACGAATACCAAAAGAATTACTTCGAAACTTTGACAAAGTGCTTAAGGTATACAACCTATGAAAACCAAGGTGCATTCAATGCACCAACCTGGCCACCACCTCCATGCAAATCAAAACCCACAATTGCATAGTGTGCCTTCACACTTCTCACCATCATATTAAACCCCATCACCTTAGTCTTAAACCCTCCACTATTACGAATTGCTAGGATTTAGCCATAGTTTCGATGGCATAACATATGCCATAAAATAAATTCCTCCACTATAAGGTTTGACCATAGAAGTTTTATAAACAAGGTTTTAAACCTTCATCCCCACATATGTTACAAACATGCTTGCATATATATATTATAACCCCTTCTTATGATAGATATAAGGTATAGTCTAGGATTAGGACCCTTTGTCCTCTTTTAACTTTTGAGCATATGAATAGAATTTTTTAGGTGAGAATTGTTGTAGATGTTAGGATGTTGTTTTTTCCACGTTCACAAGTCTAACTTCACCGGTGAAATTACCTGCAGAAGAATATAAAAACATGCATTAGTTCATGACGAACTAAGTAAACCTTGTAGCATAGGAACCTTACCTTTCTGAGTAGACCTTTAAGGGACAAAACCCTGCGAGTCCACCCGATTGACATACAAAGGTAAGTCAATCTTTTCATAATGAGTAATAAACAAGTTAAATACACGTAAAACGAAAGTAAGACATAAAACAAAGTAAGTATCGACAATATCAGTAAATAAGATAGATAGGGAAAGTAATCAAGTATGAACGCATCAAAGTATAGAACAACAATATGTAGACATCATCATCACCAAGGAAAAACACATAAGGAAAGCACTAGATAGAACTTAGGTTCATTTCTTTAAACATGTTTTTATTCTGCAGTAGAAATGAAGATGTCCCTAAGATTTAGAAGTTAATTAGCATATGTAAATTTTTATTTTTAATATTTTTGGGTTTTAGGGACATTGCAAGTGATTAGAGTTGAAGTTAAGCTAATAGTTATATAATAATAACTGTGAATAGAGTTGAAGTTAAGCTAATAGTTCTAGAATCATTGGAGTTAAGATAATAGTTGTATCTAATAATGGATGTATGTAATAATTGAATAGTTGAAGATTATTTTATGTTTTACAACTATTACTAAGTGTACTTATCACATGTTAGTTAAGTTATTTTTTATTTTTTTGAAATTATGAATTATTAATTTTGGACCACGCCCATAAAATCAATCTTGAGACTACACTTGCCTCATTCTCGTTTAATCTTGGACGACACCCATAGAATCAATCTGGACAGTACACTTGTCTCATTCTTATCGTAGATGGTAGTCCAACCCAAAATTCTAAGATATATATGTGTATCGACATCTCCAACTATCATGAACTGCTACCTAAGCTATTTTTTTATTTTTTTGAATTTATTAATTATGAATTTTGGGGGACACCAAATTATGAATTTTAAAGTTATTAATTAATAATTTTGGACAAAATTATTAATTATGAATTATCCAAAACCTAAACATGTAATAGGGTACATATATTAGCTAGATGCCATGAGTTTATTAGGAGTTCCATTGTTACATGGCTACGCATTAGCTAGACTCTTAGATGCCAAATGCAATTGGACTAAGCCTTAAGTGAATAGAGCTTAGCTATACTCTTAGATGTCAAATGCAATTGGAATAAGCCTTAAGTGAATAGAGTTAAAGTTAAGCTAATAGTTGTAGAATCATTCGAGTTAAGGTAATCGTTGTATCTAATAGTTAGTAATAGTTGTATCTAATAGTTAAGCTAATAATTAACTGATATAACTCTGAATAGAGTTGAAGTTAAACTAATAGTTGTGAATAGAGTTGAAGTTAAGCTAATAGTTCTAGAATCATTGGAGTTAAGATAATAGTTGGATCTAATAATAGACGGAGTTCTAATAATTGAATAGTTGAAGATTAAATTTATTTTTTACAATTATTACTAATTGTACTTATCACATGTTAATTAAGCTATTTTTATATTTTTGAAATTATTAATTATTAATTTTGGACAATGCCCATAAAATCAATCTCTAGAGCACATTTGTCTCATTCTAGTTTAATCTTGGACAACCCCCATTGAATCAATGAGGACAGTACAGT
Source organism: Pseudotsuga menziesii (assembly GCA_001517045.1). NCBI lineage: Eukaryota > Viridiplantae > Streptophyta > Pinopsida > Pinales > Pinaceae > Pseudotsuga > Pseudotsuga menziesii. The sequence continues at coordinate 159,242 of LPNX010830967.1, read as the reverse complement.
TGTCTCATTCTAGTAGGTAGATGAAAAAGCATAGATGGTAGTCCACCCCAAAATTCTAAGATATATAAGCCTATAGAGGTAATTAAAATAAAATAAATTAATAATAACAAATCATTTTAATTTTATTATATAACATTTATAATTAAAATAAAAATTAATTAGATAACATTTATCATTAACATTAAGATGATAATTTGTGAAAGCATAATTAATATCTAAATTAGATTTTTTTGCAAAAATATTTTAAAGTGTTTAGTCATTGTTTAATTTTTTTGGAATTTTATTATATATAAGAATTTAAAAACGATTTAGTTTTTCAAATACCCACTTCACCTATCTTCAACTCCAATCTTCAAAATCATAGTGTTGTAAAATTTCAATGTTTGTGATCTTTGGAGTAGCCACCGCAAAAGCTTCTATAGTTTCTAATTCTCTCCCGAGTAAAAATCCAGAATACTACGAAATCTCTGCCTAATACTGCAAACAATCAAAATTGGAAATTATTTAGAATTTTGTGGATAAGAAGATTTGAATAAGAAGATTTGAATGCGATAGTGAGGAATGAATATCAATCGTGTAGACGGGAGAGCCACGTATCAAAGGGTGAATTACGTGTGGCTACAGGTATGTTACAATGTTGTGTTGTAATGTAGCGTGGGCACATTTTTTCTGTTGGACACAACTTTCGTGTCCCATATGCATAATTGGACACATTATGGCCAAGGTTTTAGGGTTTTCCATTTTAGATTGGGCCAAACTGTCATTTTAGGTGCATAATTGGAAACATTATGGCGAAGGTTTTAGGGTTTGTCATTTTAAATTAGGCCAAACTGTCATTTTAGGATTTGTCATCTTAATGTTTTACTATTTTTCCAAATTATGGTTTATAATTTACTAGCAACATTTACATCACTATTTGGTAATATAACATTTACTTGGTAATATAAAACATATTACCAAAAACTAATTATGCTTTTTTATAAGTAGAGTTTGCACCTCCACAACCCTCAACCCTCTGCTCTTTTACAACCAAGCTCCACCCTCTGCGCTTTTACAACCAAGCTCTAATACCAAGTAGCCAGACACTGATACCAGTTTGTAGATAGAAAAAAAAAAAAACTCAAATGAACACTTAGAGAGACAAAACATGAGTTGCTAGTCTTTAATATATTAAGCAAATAAAATACTTACAAGTCTACTGACATGATCTATTTAGAACATATTTACAAGCTCTATTTAGAACATATTTACAAACATGTTGCTGGACGGTGTAGTTGGGCAAACAATATTTAGTGGCTGACAACGGTGATCAAGCCTGCTACAAACAATATCAATATTTATTTACTGACTGACAACTGTCATCAAACCTGCTACAGCCGCAGCTTACAGTAGTTGGGTGGCTAGATGACCGGTTAGCTGGACGACTGCCCTAGACACTTGGGCGTTGGGTGGCTAGATGACCGGTTAGCTGGACGACTGCCCTAGACACTTGGGCGTTGGCAGCAGAAGGCTGTTAGCAGGACGCTACATTAATATTGGACGGCTCCTTATCGGCTCAGTCAAGCTTACGTTTTCAACTAAACATTCTGACCAGTTACTGCAATCGATGTATCAAACGATTTAGGACGAATTTTGAAAATCTCCAATTTTTCTAATGACATCTTCTAAACTCGGAGTCACGTGGTTTCATTTTTAGGTTGGAACCCTTGGAGCCTCATCGTCATGTCTTTAACAAAAGTATTTAAATTCAGAAAAGAAGAGCCTCCAGGGAGGACAGCCTTCCTTGCCGACTCCTTGATCCTCAGAACGTTGTCTCTCATCTTCTCTCCTACCGGTGTTCTCATCATTCTTCTCACAACATCCTCAACCTCTTCTTTCATAACCACCTTGCGGCCATCCAGATCCACATCTTCAAAATCCAAGCCGATCTTCCAAACCTCCTTGGCGAATCTGCAATTGAGAAACTGATCGGCAAAATATGGGAATCCCAATACGGGAACTCCCATGCTCATGCTCTCCAAGGTAGAGTTCCATCCGCTATGTGTGAGGAACAACCCCACTGAAGCATGGGCAAGGACTTTCGACTGTGGCGCCCACTTCACAAACAATGCCCGATCCTTTGTTCGGGCTTCAAAGCCGTCAGGTAAAACCGCAGCCTGCCCTTCAGCGACACCCAAGCGGAGAACCCACAAGAAAGGTTGTCCGCTGCCCTCTAGCCCTAGCGCCAGCTGCTCCAGCTGTTGCTCAGATTTCACAGCGACGCTCCCAAATGAAACATATATAACTGATGCCGCCTGTTGCATATCAAGCCATTTAAGGCAGCTCTCCTCCTCTTCCCACAGACTGTAGGCGGAAGCCCTTCCATCTAAAAAATTGGGAAGAAAAAGAGGTCCTACTGCCAGAGCAGGACAGGCATTCAAGGAGAGCGCTGTTACGGCGTCCCTCCCTTCGAGCTCCTCAAACGTGTTGACTAGTACGTAATCCCCTTTGCTTTGCTTCTGTGATTCATAGAGAGCAGCTTTGAAAAGAGTGTCGGAAGGATCCTGAGAACGATAGAAGGATATCAGGTCGGTTGGCCTCAATGGTGGGATGTTGCCGGGAAGACAAGTGATGAGTTTCTCTGGATTTTTTGCTTCACTCACTGAAGAAGTTACAAACACAATAAGGGAAGATTTATTCAACAACGAAGACAAAATCTAAACATTTCCGCAAATAATTAGATTATGTACCTAAAATATATTTATATTGATCTGAGCCTTATTGGATTTATAGAAATGGAGACAAGAAAGTTTGTGGAGCATTCAAAAAAATCCATATTCGGTATAGACATACCATTTACTGGAATATGTCCCTTAGAAACAAGGAAGTTGGCGTAGCATTGAGAAACAGAGGAAGCAGCACATAGAGGCCAGAATATAAGCCTAGGCACTTTCATATTGTTTGCAACTTGCTCCGTGCAAGACATTAAGGCGTCTGTGATGATGAACGTGATGGGTGGAAACGATGGTGATTTCTCATCAGTGGTTCAGGAGGGCCTCCAAAGCGGGACCTAACTTTTGCCGGGCATCCATTGACTCGGCTAGGTTGGAGTTGCGACCATGGTCGGGCGGCAAACCATCCGGAATAGACACAAATCGAATTCTCCGTTCCTGCTGCTCCAACTCCGGATCGTCTCGGGAAACACGGGATTTAGCGTCTTTTGAAGCTTCCACCATTCGTTTGTGTATCCAGTCAGTATTGACGAAAGTAACAAAAACATCCCTTAGAGCCAGCAACTGGGCCAAATTCATTAGAGCGTTAACATGACCCTGTGCAGGACATGGAACAATCACTGCATGCAGAGCATGTAATTTCCCCTTTCGATTCATCATATTGATATTAATATTCCCAGAGTTAATCCGTTTCTCTTTCCTCAATCCACTACAAGACGTTACTGCTATCTATTTGAGCTGAGAATCGTGCAAATTCTACTACGGACGGATTATAGGCATTACGCTCATTTCTTATAATCGTCAAACATACACGCGGGACGGAATCTAAAAAGATGAGCACGCAGCAAATCCTTGCAGCCCCCAAAATTACATTAATTGAATTTTGAAAAACAAAAGAGCTTCTACTCAGTTAATTTCTTGAATTAATATAAACATAAACGACAACCGCTAGTCTTTTTCTGATAAGTACATATCTCGTTCTCCAGTCATCATGTCACTTTATGTCACTATAAGATAATTATAAAAAGATTCCATATTCTAATTTTGATTGGAAAGGTTAAGTATCCTAATCAACTTCCAAGTTGTATTTATTTGTCAGTAAGGAACCTGTAAACTTCAACCTTCAGCCTTGTTGATACCATATGTAAAACACATATGTGTTTTTGTGAAGAGTCTATATAACTTTTCTTTTTTCATTTTTTATATTGGAACCACATGGATGTAGAGGCGCATGTAGAGCGCCTCTGGACACAACTATTTTTTTAACAAGTTATGATGGTTTACAATAATTTCTTTTTATGGTAAAAAGTAGGATGTAGGCAAAAGATGAAAAAAAGAGAATGGCTTCCTCAAAGTTGTCCATTCATTTGTATTACTCTTATATATATATGTTTGTCACAAAATTGGAGACTGATTATAAAAAAATAAAGATTTTCAATTTATTATAGACTAACCTAGAATAGACTACTTGATAAAAATATTTTTTCTCACATTTTAGGAGAGTTAAAAGTAGCCTATGTTTGGAATAGTCGAGATTCAAAACCCCTTATGTCTCACCTATGTCTACAATAGTAGAGACTTGAAACCATTTTATGTCTCACCTATGGGTATTCTTTTTTATATTCAATAAGGTGTATATTCATTGTTTATGCATCTTCATTTATGTAATGAAAATCGGATGGTGTGGAATTTGGATGAAAATGTGCTAGACAATATCTTTATATATTTACCAATTCCAACATTTTTTTCATTTCTAGTGTGGTCTATTTCACAATTTGTTGGAGTTACCTCATTGTAGTTTTCCTTCCCGAGCATTAACACCCACTTACAATACCACTAATTCATGTTGTTTGTTAGTGAAATCAGATTTGCATGGAAGAAAACATTAAATCCAATGGAAATCAACTTTTCATGAAAGACAACATTCACTTATTAATGCCAGCTAACCTTGCTAGATATGAACAAATCTAAGATTTTGGTGGATCTTACTTCCTTTTCCTTGCATCATAATCGAGACCAGAGTTGAGTTGATGTTGTATCTTTTCAAAATCCAGAGGAAAACGGGTGTGGTACATACCTGTGAATTCATAACAAACTGGTTAGACATGAAGTTGAGCTCTTCTAGGAAAATGAATTTACTTATATATGTTTTTGACACACTGGCATTGTTATCTTAGCTCTAAAAATTCTCATGGAGGAGATAGGGTAGGTGGAACTTGGAAGTAACTCGACCACATTAGCGAAGGGGTATAATGGTAATATTATAGATTAATGGTTGGATCCATGGAAGCATGGAATTGAAGTGTCAACTTGGTACAACAAAAAAAACACAGGGTGGGAGTTGCATGATTGACTTGATACAAAAAAGAAAACACAAGGCAGGAGCAACACGCTTACAAGAATTTTCTGGATTGTGGATTTTTTGCAAAATACATTGAATACTAACTTAATTCATGAAGTCAAAAATTCAGAAGTCGTGAAACAATTTTACCTTGAGGAGTTACAGGTATGTTAGATATGGCATCAGATCCAAAGTTGCAGCACGGGGGCCTTTTGGGCTCACAATCATTGGTATGTTCCTCATTCGCCTTGATTTTATAATGACATATATTTGATTCAATGAATTCTGCTAGTGATAGGAAAATGCTAAAGCTTACATTGACCACGTGTTACTAAGGAGGAATGTTATGAAAAGTGAATGTTTTAAGTTCTTTGAAATATTGGTTGAATGAATGAAATTGAAAATCGGTTGCCATCCTCGAAATGTAGGAATTCCCGTGTTAACCTTTATTACTAACAAATATAGATAATTATTAGGTGATGAAGATGCAAGGAGCGCATTTTTAGAATAAAAAAAATGAGGTATTACTTAATACGCGCATGTCGTTCATTGCTGGAACATTTTCACATGTTGTATTTAACCCTTAGAAGTTATTTCTTTCCAATACAATACTTAAGTGGATGTATTGTAAAGCGATTGTGTATTTCCTAGGAAAACATCAATATGGATATATACACTTACAAAATTTCTATGATGCGTCTGAAAATTATTCACCAACTCTCAGTTAAGCATCATGTATTCTAATATTTTCAGTAACAGATAACGAGAGTCCAATACATCTACTTTAACTCCAATTATGCATACCGTAAGCTCAAGCGGTGATTGTTCAAAGATCTGTATGATGAGAAAATGAAACGGTTGTCTCAATTGACGATCGACGACTAATCAAATCAGTAACATTTACCTTAGGAAGTTGAAATAACATTGAAAATTATACGGTATATATATATATATATATATATATATATATATATATATATATATATATATATGTAAACGTTATTTGACAGGAATTATTAGATTGAGATTCTGCTTATGTAGAACCTACCTCCTTAAAATAAAAATGATAAGAAGGAACAACTTCCTTTTCTTATCACATGCAATGGTAAGTAAGAGTGTTCAATTGATAGTTACCATAACTTTATAAACTTGTTTTGTTAGAAGTATGTAAGATAAAGGAATATGAATGATAGGCATGCACCAACAGATTGGAGGGATATTAGTTCATAGAAAGGATTTGTATTATAATCAAAATTTAAGTGATGATATGATTAAAATACCAAAGCATAGTTAATGATATATAATTGAGTTGAAGTTGCTAAAAATGCTTTAGTGAAATGGAATTATCATTGACATATGACATTATGACTAATCATTTATGGAGAATTACAGGTATCAGGAATTGATAATGGAAAGAATAGATAGAGCCATGAAGAGAGAAAAGGTCCCACTACTACAAGAAATCAAGTGATATGAGAGGTATTTGATTTATATATGAAGTGGGTTTCCAGGAGAAACTAAAAAGAAGAATGTACACAAGGTACATGTCGTACATGAGGTACATGTTTCGCCTTGTCCAGCTAAGCACCAGTATGCATCTATGGGGATGCCCAAGAATAAGACATCTAATTAGACTTCTTTCTGTACCAATGTATGCTGCCAGAGACTATCACGAGAGTAGGGGCTCCGTGAAAAACCTCCAGGTATCATGGTGTTTGGGAAAGGAAGCGCTTGAGCTCGGTGAGGCACCCCGAATAGCATGGATTGGAGTTACGCCCGAGAAGGGATATCGTCCTCATGTTGGGTAGCTTTAATTAGTACTTGGAATATTGTTGGCACTATGTTTTCCTTATGGAGGACATCCAATAGGAACTAGAAGGTATTTAATAATACTTGCATTTCTGTACCCATAAGGTAGTGTACTTATCCAAAAAAAAAACCGAAAGTAAGTATGGATTACTAGTGAATCAATTACATTGTTTTCGGAAAATGATCATGTATTAACAGATGTTCCATAAATCGCAAAAGGATTGTTGAAAAAGGGCCCATCATTTACGTTTCAAGTTGAAATATAAACTTATGACATGTTTTACTGATTAAAATTTGGGTAGTCCAATCTTGTTACATGAAAATACAGGTCAAGAACACTACTAACCTGCGAAGATTCGGAAGTTCACAGAGGATCAGAACATAGGAGACAAAGCAAGAAAATATGACTCTGAGAGGAAGGAAGTTTGTTGAAACCAAGAACAATGAGGACGGTGTTATTTTTAGGGGGAAAGGATGTAATATCCATCTTGTACACCCCTAAATATTGTATTAATTATGAAGGTATATTGTACTTATTATGGAGAGGAGATCAAGGCCAAGGTCCCACCAGAATAACCTTTTAATATTATATGAGTTAATTTCCTATGTGGTAGACTTAGGAGACCTAAGAAATTTACACAACCTAATGAAGGCAACTGAAAATCACTAGGGGAAAGCCAAAGGATGAGTGAAGCCTTAGGGAATCTAGTAACAATAAACTTTGTCAAAATTGGGTTCGAAAACTTAGAAAAGGGGAGCAATTTAAAGATCCCCACTCGAGACTTAGGGTCCTTAATAGTAAGAGAATGCTCACCAACTCTGGGAATGCTTTAATGGTGAGTGGTACCTACCATTTTCGTACCGTTAACATCCCATTAAGCCATTAACAATAAATGAATTTATTATTGATGGAAAAAAAGATATTAAAACTAAAGGAAGATCCCTATATGTGTGTGTGTGTGTGTGTGTGTGTGTGTAGATATATATATGTGTGTATAGATATGAAATATTTGGTAAAGGAAACATGATTTCCTCATACAGCTAAAGGTTACACAAGAGTACTTTTAAACAAAAAGAACCGAGAATCATGATGGGGTTTAATGGAAAAAGACAAAATCATAATACCTCAGTTATTTGTGAAAAATTCCCAATAGGCATTACAAACAATAAATGAACTTTTTTCATGGCTTAGCTAAATAACTATGTAAGGCGATTAATGCAATTACTAATTATGATAGTCGAAACCCTGAGGGTTATGGTTCAATAACATTAGTTTTACTTACACCAAGTATTATTAAGCAATCTTAAAAAATTTAGATCTATAAAATAACTATTGATCTAGAGTTTAGGTGAAATGACCAACCTAAGTCTGCTAACCATTTACTTGGGAAAATGGTAGCAACTCTATAACATTTATCTTTTACAAGGAAATAGATGGCTATTGCCTCCCTTGATATGGATATGTACTAAAGAGAAATTAAAGGTTAAAATGTTATTCCTTACACCACATGTGCTGGGGAAAAGAGGGAAGAGAACATCAATAGGATTAAAGGACCAGGAAAGAGGGTAAAAAGGGGGTGGGCATGAAGCTCGAGTATTTCTGTTTTTTTATATGTTTGTTTGTAGAAACATTTTCAATAAATTCTTATTGAGCAATTTGTTATGCATGACTGTCATGTTGTACATGCCAGTGTTTGGTTTTCTTAATATCGATTATTGAAGTTGTGCGATTCTTGTTCATTATTTTTTCTTATTGAGGTCGAGCAAGGCTGGGTGATTTCGTTTGATGAAATCTATCTCATGCTAATGAAATTTTACCTCCATTGAAATCGAGGAAGGTTGGGCAATTTCGTTTGATGAAATCGACCCCATGCTAGTAGAAAAGAGGGCATATGTCCTTCTTGACATTTTTCATTTGTATGTTGAAGAACAATTGTAGAACCCCATTGGGCTGGGTGACCATCGACCTGCCATCATCTGCGATTTGGATCTCTGCTAGAGATCTGGTTGGAGTAACCATATCGGCATCGAGGTTTGTATATGGGGTAGTGTCTACCATTTTAATAATGACAGGGTTGAATATATGAATGTCAAAACACAAATTTGCATCATGGTAAGGGGCTTATGACCGTGTTTTGTGATTGACCTCCATGGTATGGAATGTATTTGGTTATGTCTGCATTTATGTGTGGTTTAACCATTCCCCGTTCACCTACGTTTTGAAAGATAAACATATCTATACTTCTATAGACTCTATTTTCCTAGGAATCTGATTGTGTTTTCCTTTCCAATTTTTTATTTATAAATGACGATCTGGCTCATGATGTCTCGATTTGAAATTCTTGCATAGATCTGCGAATTGGAATATTATCCCTACCAGTGTTTTAATTTAAAAACAAATTTGTGGCTCATGATGCCTGCGATTTGAACGTCTGCACATGCTGGTGATTTCTAAATGTTAATTGTGGAAAAACCCTTAATGAATGTTGGATTGATTCCATGCTATTTTATTTCCTGCGTTTTGTTAAATTTATGGAAAGAAACTCGATGCACACTGGTGGATTCCAGTGTTTCTATCTTGAAAGAGTGTCCCGATACGCATCTTTATCCATAAACCATAGGTCATCCCAGGAACAAAGTGGAAAATTGGACATTTTTTTCACTGCACTCAAATGTCACGGCGTAGATCTAGTACCATAAGTCGTTCTAGTCTAAGTACCGTCGGAGTGTCTCAAGTCACCTACCCTTCCCTAGATACAGACCTTGATGATCAAGAGTGACCTTTGTATCGAGATGCAGTAGAACTATAGACTCCCAAGTTAATAGCTTTGCATTTTAGCACATACAAAGAGATGCAGCTAAATACCAACCATGCCATTTAGGTATGGTATGAGGAGATGTTGTCAGTGATTGTATATTTTTTGTCAGATTCTGCGTCTGCAAACTGATTTCCAGCGTTTTATAATCGGAGGAAAAATATCATCTCACGTCATGGGGTGTATGAATTAAATAAACAATTAATATCGACACATTACATCCAGTATAGGGCCCATGATATATGGCAGGGNTAATCGGAGGAAAAATATCATCTCACGTCATGGGGTGTATGAATTAAATAAACAATTAATATCGACACATTACATCCAGTATAGGGCCCATGATATATGGCAGGTATGTTTTAAAATTTTAGTTGAAGGTCTTCAAGTATTATTAATAATATTGTTCTATAAGAGGACATACGAGAAAACTATAAAAGAAGGCAGAAAGTTCATGCTCTCCAAGAGCCGAGTCCCCTCCCATTGCATAGCCATTTAAACCATGCTTCTTTTGTCTTGCATTGAGGCAACGACCTTAGTGCCAACTACCTCTACGAAGCTAAATGTTAACCTTTGTAAACTAGTAGTCGACGGTATGGTTATTGCCTTACCTACCCATATCACCGTGATGAATTGTTGTTAAGGATTGATTGGATTATGTTTTTTTACCTACAGAGATCGCTTTTTATTCATAGTGTAGTATCATGGAGTATTGAGTGATTTCTTATCGAGTCAACCTGGCTTATACGGCGAGATTTTGGTTTTGTGGTAAGTCGCAGGTAGAAGAGCCTTTATCTTTAGGGAGGTTTGTTGTTTTATCAATTCTAGAAGTCAAAAGATATGTTAATTTTGTATTAGAAGACAGTTTTGGGTAGAGATAAGTTAACAATCTTTTGACCCTCAGGTCAATAACGTGAAGGAATTCTTTGTGTATCCTATCTTGCATCCTTATTCCTGAGTGGATTCGCTATATGCATGTAAATATTTCTATAAATGGTGTACATTTAATACGGTGCAATAAGCAAAATGATAACCTCGTATATTATATATATATATATAACATTATAGTTGAAGAATTTTTTGCAGAAGTTTGTATCCCCAACCTATAAATGCTAATGTTGGAAAACTTTCGCCTTATAGGAATAGTCAAAACGATTAACTAAAGGATACATAATATCTATTGGTTCTATCTTGCGTATTTTGATTTG
>LPNX010830967.1:60599-130588 GCA_001517045.1 Pseudotsuga menziesii | reverse complement strand
TATATATATATATATATATTGTCAATTTATTTACAAGTGTTTTGTTATGTGTCTACTGTATATTTTTATGCAAAATGTGTTAAGTGCCAATCCAAGATATAAAGAGCATATGCATAAGTTAATGAATTTTTATTTCTTGGAATATGATTGAATATAATAAAATCAAAATTTCTTTCCAATAACCTAACTTGCATAAACCGACGTAGTAAAATAGGGTTCCACACTTGATAAGCTCCATTGAGCTGGGAAACCACCAGTTTAGAGTCAAGTTGGACTTCCAGCTGAGTGATACCACGTGATAAAGCATCCCATAAAAGATCAATGAAATCCATGTATTCGGCCACATTATTGGCTATAGTAGGACCTAAGCAAGCGCCTCTCGAGGAAACTAACTGTCCTAAGGGAAAGTAAATGACCCATGCGGCTGAAGCCTGATTACAAGTGTGGCGACTAGTGGCATCAACGAAACCTACGAACCACTCATAAGACATCTGTAACAACCAGCATATGATATAAAAAAACAAACCGACGAACTATTGTACATAAAAAATACATGCAATAAAATACAGGAAAAAGAGTTAAGCCTAATCATAGTACTTTTTCAAGTAGAGCCCATTTCTAGGCTCAGGCAGCTTATTCCCTTCGAAATATGTCAATTCATATGTCCCCTTCTTCAGCCCCCTTCTTCAACACCTTTGACATGAAATAAGGTCCTAACCACATAGACCTGAACTTTCCTGCCCCCAGGGGTTCTTTGTCTTGGTCGATTTATTGTATTGGATTTTTACCCTATTTTTATGAGCTTCGTTTTCTATCAGCACATCTCTACGCTGCTCATATAGATGTTCTAAATGTAATAAACGTTCTTCCTGCTCATTCGTATCAAGTAACACATGAATAGCGATCTCTAAGGACGAGATTTCGCATTCGAATGGGGTGACTACTTCCACTCCGTGAACGAGTTGGAAAGGAGAAAACCATGTAGCAGTTTTCACATTGGTCCAATATGCCCAAAGTGTAGGATACATCATGATGTGCTAGTTGGAATGGACTGCATTAATAGTACGTTTGAGAATAGTCTTCAAAGTTTTATTTACAGCCTCGACTTGACCGTTTGCTTGAGGATAGAACGAAGATAAATGTTCTTGTCTAAACCCTAGCATAGTGGTCAATTCAGTCATCATATTATTTTGGAAATGAATGCCATGGTCAGTGACAATCTCTTTAGGGATACTAAATCGTGGGATAATTTAGCTGAAAATGAAAAAAGTTGCAATTTCCCCATCATCTTTAAATGTGGGCATTGCCTCTGCGCACTTCGTGAAATAATATATAGTGACAATGATATGTTTGTGCCCCCCAGCTAAGACTGGGTTTCATGTCATATAATCTATCCCCCACTTCGTGAAGGGGCCAATTGAGATGATGGGAAATAATGGAGCAGGATGCAACCGCATCTTTCTGGTGTAAACCTGACAAGGGTGACAATGCTTCACGGCTTCCACACAATCTTTAAAGATCATGGCCTAGAAATAACTGGCACATGAGATATTCCGGGTCATTTCTAACCCAGATAAATGACGCCCACATGCTCCACTATGGGCATCATTTATGACAGTCTTTGCTTCTTTGTGGGTAATACATCGACGCAAAACAAAATCTACCCCCCTACGATATAAAGTATCTACAATAATAAGGTAGTTCTTGGCATGTACGTGAAGTTTACGCCGCTCTTCCCATCAGAAGGTTGTAGGGAACTTCATAGTTTGGAGATAGATAATTATATCTCTGTACCAAGGGTCAGAGGTGGAAATAAAAAAGACATGCTCATCTGGGAATGAGTCTTCTTTAATGTCTACATCTTCCTCTACTAGAAATTCTGCAATGAGCTCAGTAAAAACTAAGGATTTTTTGTATTTGGCATATTATAAATCTAAGTCAAACTTTTAAGGAATGACTATCCATTTGCTTAATTTTCCTCCAACTATCCATCGGGACAAAACATTCTGAAAATGATTAACATATTCCACTACCATCGTGGTCCTTAGTAAGATGTAGTGACGCAACCTCTAAACAACATACATAGCTACCAAGGCCAACTTCTCGATATGGGAATACCTAAGTTCAGGCCCATCTAAAGCATGGATGAGATAGTAGACGACATGCTCTTGGAGCTTATCGTCTTCCTGGACTAGTACTACCCCTATGGTTGACTCGGATGCAACCAGATACAATATAAAATCCTGAGAGTAATATGACAGACACAATAATGGTGCTGACAACAAAGATTTTTTTAATGCCTCTAATGCAAGTTCTACAATTTCATCCCATACAAATGGGGTGTCCTATTTCAATAGGCGCATGAAACCTTTATTAATCTTGGCATAATTTACAATAAAAGGCCGAAGGAAGTTGGACTTCCCATGCAATATTTGAAGTTGCCTGATAGAACGAGGAGGAGGCATATTTACGATGGCCTCAACTTTCAAAGGATCCACCTGATTTCCTTTGTTGGAAACAATGAATCTGAGCAGTATCCTTGACTCGACACAGAAAACACACTTGTGGGGATTCAATCGAATTTTGACGTAGTATCTGCATCATTCAAATATCAAATGAAAGTGATATGAATGATTGATCCTCTTACGAGAATGTGCTGGCAGATCATCAAGGTAGGGTTCAACAATGGCTTTAATTTCATGAAAGGAAAAATTCATTGCCTACTGAAAGGTTTCCCCTGCATTTTTCAATCCAAAGGGCATTTTCTTGTACACGAAGGTACCCCAAGGAAAAATAAAAGGTTTTTTATGTTTGTATTCTGATTTAATTTGTATTTGATTATAACTGAAGAAACCATCCATAAACAAAAAGACTTCACTTCCCCCACAAGCATCAATAATTTGATCTAAAAATGCCATGGGGTAGTTGTGCTTAGGACAGGATTTATTTAGATCTCTAAAGTTATTACAAACATGTATAGTCCCTTTCTTTTTGTCAATAGGAATAGTGTTGGATACCCATTATGTCAAAGCTATGGGGTAAATGAAACTGGCTTTCAACAGTTTTTCAACTTCATCCTTAACCGTCGCCAGTTTATGTGGGTTGACAGGTCTCAACTTTTGTGGTAAGGGATTAATAGGTGTATCAACATCACTTGCTAGTCTCATATGGAACTCCTAGTTCTCGATCCTACTTAACTATGGAAGAAAATAAGATCGATGGTGAAGATCTTCATAGATATTATCTTGTCCCCACATGGCTTCTAGAATGGATTCATCCGAAGGTAAAACCATATCTAAGCAATCTCTAGAATGCAAAGAGTTCTCTGCCTAAGCAGGCAAATAGGCTTCTTCTGGTTCCTCTGATACTGTGAGAAGGACCAGAATGGGATCGACACTGGTATGAAGGATAGCTTGATAAGCTAGTTATGCTGCTAATAAGGGGACTTCAGGTTCATGGTGGGAAGGAAGAACCCAAGGATCTGTTCTATCAACAATCGTTCCTATAGACTTCCCTACACTAGTAGAACCTATATAATCAATCGGGGCTGGAATATCAAATGTGCCCATCAATGATGCATACATTCCATCCCCTAAGCTCTCTGAAGCAAGTCTAACCTGACCAACCAATGGTATGGTGGAATTTTTAGTTTCCATGCGCCCTTTTCAAGTAAACCTGAGTTGCTCTACAGTAACCAACTTCCCTTTGTGTGGAAACACTACCACCTGAAAAACGGACGATGCAATAGCTGACATAGATTAAGTCCAACTTCTCCCCAAGAGCAAGTTATAATCCAAAGGTGCATCAATCACCTCTACCTCAACAAACACTGCTTTCCCTGCCAACTTAATTTCGAAAGCCGTTACGATACCATGTGGATGAAATGACCTTCCGTCGAAAGCAGTAAGTAGGGTGTTCAATGGAACTAGCTCTTGAGATCCAAGAGCTTTCCAAGAAGAGAGGGACATGACACATGTAGAAGCACCCTCGTTAGCAACTACCCTTCCATTGGTTTTTCCACCATGGATGACATCTATCGGTAAGGATACATGATGTGGCAGGTGAATTTTGACATTATACAAATTAAATTTCGCCATGAGGCTCGATTAGTCCATACTTCCTAAGGCGGGTAAGAGTGCATCCCACTGGGTGGGACAAATTTGTAACACCTCTAAAGCCGACATTACAAAAGGATTCTGGGATAAATCTTCAACTACAGAGTAGTTTTCTGCATCCCTAGCATTAGGATTGTGCAAGGTTTTCTTAAAGACACCTTTTGGTATCTTGGGAATAATTTCGGCAGGCTTCTCAATCGTGAGAGGGTTGGAAGTTTCACCTATTGACTTACCCTTCTCTGAGGTCTCCTTTTCATAGTTCTTGTTCCTAGTATGTAGTAAATTATCGGATCAAACCATGTTGATATAATTGGGGTTAGCAGCATTTGGGGTGCCCCCTGCTGCATTTGAAGCTGAAGCTGAATTCTATCCTTGGGGAAAACGATCCTTTAGGATAGTTGGTTGTTGGCATTTTAACAAATTCTGATCTTGTTCCATAAGGGGACATTGATGGGTCAGGTGATCTTCATGGCACAAATTACATGGGAATTTCACCTTCTTCTTTTCTCTTTTGCCCCCATCAGCATTGTTTGTGGGTTTTTGCTTGTTTTGGTTTCCCTCACCCTTTTTTCCTTTCTTATTTTTCCCACTGGGTTGTTGATTTCCCTTCTAAGAGGGTTGTGCAAAAAAATTTGCATTTTGGGGTGAAGGGGAAGCCTTTGTTGCCTCCATCATAGAATGTTTGATAGACAATTGATGGAGATGTTTAGCCAAAGATTATACAGTGGGAGAATTCATAGAACCAACCACACCATCGACATGGGGTCTAGGCTTAGGTTTCTCTACATTTTGCATTGGCCTCGGTGCCTCAGGGATAATTTCATATAAAATCCCAGAATGAGAATATATCAAATCTAGCTTCTAGGCCCTGAGGATAGCTTCTTCCTCGTTGGCCACTCCACAAGTAGATACATCCTTAGATATATATGGCAATAGGGATTTAAGGAACCATTCTAATAAGAACTCAGGATGAATAGTGGATTTGATAAGGTTCTTCTATCTTCTCCACTCTTGGATGTGATCCAAAATATGAGTGGACTTGTCCTACCAGAAGGTAGATAACAAGTCTGTCCTGAAATCATATTGGACAGGAAGTTGGAAGTGACTAAGGAATACATTAGCCAAGTCCCAAAAATGGTTAAATGCAGTAGAAGGTAATTCAATATACCATTTTGTTGCAGTACTGGTTAAATTTCTTTGGAATAGCCTCAATCGAATTGAATCTTCATTCAGTGAGTTGGAAGAGCACCACAAATGGAAAGTGGTGACATGAGCTCCTGGATCATCACCAAATTTGCCTTTGAATTTTGGGATACCTAAGGGAATCTTGGTTGGAACGGGTGACCAGGAGGATGTATGTGTTACTGGTTCATTCATTAGTTTCTAGAAATATGGAAAATTTAATGTTTCCAAGAAAGGGAGCTTGGGTATAACCGGAGCACTAAAAGTACCAGCTTGGGGATTAGAGGGAATTTCCCCACATTCCCATATGTCAAGGTGGGGTTACCCCCTGCTGCTAGTTGTGAAGTGGTTGGGATACTTTGGAAAGGATTCCATCCATAATCCAGTGGATTGTTTATGTGTGGTGCAGTATATGAGGTTCTAGTTGCGCCAATCAAAGTTGGGGTTTGGAATACATGAGCAGGTATCCCTCCACTGAAAAATGAAAAAGGAGAGATTGTGAACAGCGCTGAAATTGGAGTTTGGAAGCCTTGACCATAAGGATTAGGGTTTTCAAACTACACCCCTACATATGAGGTTGTTGGGCCGACTAATGGAGTGGATGGGGGAATGTGCCCCCCATTCCAAGGAAAACCTTGGACAAAAGTCGAGGATCCTATAGGACCACTCTGAGCAGTGTGTGCAAAGGAAGTAGGAACTGTAGGTACACCAGGAATCTCAGTGACCATACCACCAGAAGCACATGATAAAATTGTGGGAGGCGATGGTGGAACCACTTGACTAGCTGGAGTTAACAGTGTAGTAGGTATACTTGTTCTAGGGGCACCTATTGAGGGAGGTTGCACTCCTTCAGTTGGAGCAACTGAGGTGGAAGTAAAAGAACTTTCTCCTGTAGTAGACATTATTCTTCCTAAAGAGACACCAATCACGGGTGGATTGAAAGGATGAACCTGAACGATCACTGGATTGTTTAAGTCAGTTAGAGGTGAATTAAAATTCCTTGCAAAATCGTCATATTGCAAGTCTTCTATCTCAACTGTGTTTAAATTAACACGGTTTTCTATAAGTTCTGGTTCACCTAGAACTTCACTAACTCCTATCGGTTTGAAAGAACTGTCTGTGTCCAGTCTATGCCTTTGAGGGGGAGGTGGAGGTTCCAATTTGATAAGTGGAGGAAGGGTTTACAAGCTTCATGACCTTATGATAGATTGGTCCTCCACAATTGTAAATTTGACTCTTCACACCCTAAAGTTGGCTGAAAACAAACACAAACCATAAAGCAATCACTACAAAATTACCTAAAGTCTCAACAATCACAAGGGGTATAAGATATGCTTTCCTGAAGAAAGATGAGAGACAGTTTCTTGGTGTCCTTGAAGACGTTCTTAGGCGCAAGTGGAGGAATCACCCACTGCCCTCCTACACTTTTGACAAAGGTTACATTCCAAGCCCATCCAAGGTGAACTAGAAATGGCCTTCTGGTTTACCTGTGTATAAACCCTAGATGTCGAAGAGACTAGAGGCTACGTTAACTATATAAATAGTTTAGGGGGAAAGTCACAAGCCTAATTCATATGCATGGGCAGGGTAGCAAAGCCTGAAAATCTGTCTAGGAGAGAATCCCTAGATGCGTAAAAACCTTGGTCTACATTTTGACAAGGAATCGAAGGGTTATATCCTTAGTCCAATGCCTCCACGAGGCCTCGTGATTAACTCCCGTTTGAGAGGAGCTTCCTAGATGCTATCAACACAAAGAATAATTTACCTATCAATTGGCCAACTACATTTGAATTTAAGTACTTATGGGGAGTTTACACTTCCTATCCCACAAGTCTAGCCTAAACTAGTAGGTGTATGACCTTATAAAAGAAAACTTACTAATAAATTTTAAATTATAGCGTTCATTTTAAGGGTTGTTCTTAGTCAGAGGGTAAGTGGCGTGAATGACTATGATATTATACACTCGATAAGAAAAGTAAAAAGGGTGTATAAAATGAATTCCAAAGCAAATTATAACTACTTAAAGCAAGCTTTTTTTTTGTTGTAAATATGAACTAATGAAAATGCAACTAGGAAAGAGAAAGCTAAGACTTATTTTTGTAATTTTTGAGATTTTATTCAAAAACTGAAAATAAAACTACAATATGCAATTCAAATGCAAATGTTTCAAACACTTTTCTTTTTAATTTTCAAACTATTCAAAAATTACTATGCACCTAAATGCAAAAATTCTTGAGTATGCTTGAAAAATTAGACTATATAAAGCAAGCAAAATGAAGTATAGTAGACTTATAAGAACCAAAGATCAACCACCTAAGGAAGAAACTTGGCGAACACCTAGCTTGGGAAGATATAATGAATGAAATCCACTGAAATCAATAAAAGGCAAGTGACAAACTGAAACTCCTTGGAAATAACATGGGGTACATGGTATCTAGAACCCTAATCATTGATTCAGATACACAGCATTTGGACCTATCACCCAACAGGATAATCCACATTAGATTGCTAAAAAGAAAGAAAATCCAAGAAACAAAAACTCAAGGGATTACTAAAAAGCATGAAGTATGGTTCACAGGGATTTCAAACCTACAGTGAAATGCCAGTACTAGAAGACCACAAATCAAGGCCAAATCCAATAGGACAGGGACCACGGGGGCTTCACTTGTTTACCAATATCCTATCACATTAGTTCATATTGTGGGTTTTAAAATTATAAAATATTGAACCAATATATTGAAGGTATTGGGGGGATGAGGGGTTTAAGACGGGGGTGGGTAGGGTGGTTTATAAGGATTGAGGTATAAAAAGGGGTGGGGAGGAGGTTTTAAGTATTGGGAGGGGGTTTCAACAAAAAGAGTTTGGGTCCATATCTCTCAAAATTAAGGGTATTCTTTAATATCCCATGATCACACGTGCTATGTAAGAGGTTCACTAACTGAAGTCCCTGTGACAGGGACAAGCAACCCTACCCAAAATTTTGCTGCTAAGGTATGTATGCAACTATCTAGTTGAACAACCCGCATATTGTATGTGACTATTCAATATAGAAACCCATGTATACAAGCCTCTGTACATGACTGTGTAACAGAGCAACCCACGTATAGGAGAAAAAAATTTCAAAAAAGAAAAAATTATGAAGGTCTCTAAAACACTACTACAATTCCAAACCAAGACATAAAACCACACACGGAATCAAATCAAACACTGGGCAAGGATATTTAGGACTAACCCACAGTAGTCTGGACTCCCCAGTGGAGTCGCCAGTTCTGTTGTTCAGGATTAAGAACCCTTGTAACCTAGGGTCTGGGGTTACCAACTTACTACTAACCTTGCAGACAATAAGCTTTAACATATAAAAAAAGGAAATAGGAAGAAAGTATTGACTTACCCAATTATCGACGGTTGATCCAAGCTTGATCTTCTTCCATTCCTCTTGTCTCCAAAGCTTCCAGGGATTCACCTCCTTCATCTATAAAGAGCAAATTCTCCAAGTACTATCTTATGCATGTATATATAAGAGGTTAGATAAACAATATATCCAATACATAATCAAGAATATTCATTAACCACGATACATGAAAGAGACTCAAGACAATGTTGGAAGAAGAATTCTCTTTATTAACAATGAATGAATGAGATAAGAGTAGAACCTAGCTTCTAAGACAAGGACTCCTCTGCAATCAAAGGAATCTAAGTTCTACTGCTCGAATACTTTTGAAGATATATCACCAGCATAAATTTTCTCTCCAATCTTGATTGATTAATGCCCTCCCTAAGGCCTCTATTTATACCTTGTGAAATAGAGTGGTTTCGAAGGTTGAGGAGGTTGAAACAGTTAGGATAATTAATGATTAGGGACCAACTAATCTCCATTAATCGTATTTTATATTTTTAAGGTCGAATCAAGATGTACGCAACTATTGATATAGGCAACCCACGTATGACACGCGAGTTGCTTAAAGGAAACCTGCGCATGCAGATGTATGCGAGTTGCAATGCAGATAGTCGCGTATAGTACGCGAGTTGTCAATGGAAATATTCATGTACGTATGCGAGTTGTAATGGAGATAGTCATGTACACAACTAAACACTTATAAAAATAATATGGCAAGCTGGTTCAAGGGTAAATGCATCCCAAGTCATGCCCATCTATAGTGTTTTGGAAAACTTCAATCCTAAGATGTCCTTTTGTGTACCAACATAAGGAATGTTGGCACTCGGACGGAGAAGTGCCCTTTGGGTTGATAACAACAATGTTTCTCAAGCTTGCCTTTGGAAGTGTATGGTTTCTTATACATGCACTGAATAAAACATTAGATAGTTATCACTCACATTAATATGGTGGAATTCGAAGGTGGTTAAGGTGGTGGTTCAAGTTCATTTGTGTTTTTCATAGTGAAGTAGGCATGGTTAAGGTGTAAATGTACCTTTCAACTATTTGATCCTAATTAGGGAAAAATAGGATTCTAGTATGGATTTTTTTCTACATTGTCCAACTTTGGTTAAAGGAAGGAGAGGGTGCAAGAAAGAACTGATAGGTTATGTTGGCCTTATATTGGCCTCAAGGTAATGATTATTTTTCTATGAATATTTGATTAGTTGATGTTTTGATGGATACAATTGGATCAAAACATATTCCCATTCAAAATTACATCTTGGTTGATCATATAATTGATCGAAATACCTCATCCTTTTTCAAGTTTAATGTTTTTCATTTTGATTGTCTAATTTTCACGCTTTTCTCTATAACATTTGGAACCTTGTTCCTCATTCTATTAGAAATAGAGGTTGGATGTTATGGTGGTAGGTATTCAATAGAATGAATATTAAATTCCATGATGGTTAGGGCCACAAAATTTGTCACAAGTATACATGGTAGCTTCGAGAGTTTTTGAAAACCATAGAAGAGGTTTGTGCCATCCTTGAGGAGGATTACATTACACTATCCTTTAATAGGATGCATTACAATCGAGTTAGTGGTGTGTAGGTAGGATGGGTATATTGTTGGAGGTTCCACGGTGTGTGCTACAATAAAATGGATTTAAGAGGGGGAAGAGGGATCCAAGTTCTTAGTTTTTCTATAGAAGTAAGTTAGTGCTAACATAGTACTTGGAAATTGTAGAGAAGATGGATTACTTGAGTAATATTCGTTTGAGATCAAATGTATGTTTAGTAATCATTTTCATAATAACTTTTTCCTTAGCCATGTTATAATCTATAATTTTAATAATTACATGTGTAATGATGTCTAGTTGATGCCGTAAGAAATCATAACTAGCATCGGAAGGAAAAATCAAACAAAATAACTGTAATTACTATAATATTGAGTCATTCGACGTTTATAATGGATAAATATACTCCTTTTACCATTAATTATATAAAAGTGTGGAAAATAATTTATCCAACATGTATTTTTGGATGTTACTCTTCCATACCTCTTGGTATATAATATAGGTGATGTAGAGCCTTTGGAGGTATCTTGTAAATGCATTGTGATGTCTTTGTAATACTTTGGGATAATATATCTGGAGGGGAGATCAACTTGCAATGTTGGAGACATTTTAAGGAATAAAAATATTTTTCCCTTTCTGTGGGTGTTTCCCCATTTGGAGTTTTATCACATACATCTAGGATTCTCGCTTCTATTATCTTATCTTTTTTTTTTGTTCATGTTCTTTGTAGCTTGGTTAAATAGAATAATATAACAGCTCATGCTATGAATGTTTTGTATTGTTGTATTGTTTTATCCTATTCTTAATATTCTAAAATTGTATTAGAGAAAGTTGATATGCTCTACCTTCTTTAATAAAAACATTACAGGAAATTTCAACTCAAAATGGGCCTTTTAACTCTAATTCAAATTCCATGTCATCATGTGTTAGCCAATGAAATTGCTTTAAATTTGAAATATCGTATAGGTTTTAAACACCTTTTTAATATAAATTTAGGGTTAGGTATCATAAAAAAACTACTTTTTTGTTTGTATTTTTGACATATCTCCCCGTGTTTTTACTCAAATTTCGATCTGGGGAGCTCGTTGGATGTATTTTTTTCAAGAATTTCTTGTTTTTGGGGTAGATGGGTTTGCAAAAGTATGCCAAGTGGGTACTCGTTGGATGCAGAATTTAATTCCGCATCCAACAAGATATCTCGATCAAAATTTGATTAAAAAAACAGGTAGATATGTACAAAATACAAACAAAAGGTAGTTTTTTTCTTTTCTTCCTCCAAAATTAATAAATATTATTTTATTATTTTAACTATTATTTTATTAATTTTTTCAGGAGGCCCATTTTGAGTTGAAATTTCCTCTAATGATTCAATTTTTGTATTCAAGAAACACTATATTATTTTTTTATTTGAGCACTTCATATTTTTTAATTTTATGACCCAATCTACAATACCTAAGTGGTAGTTTTTCAGATGTGGACTTTATTCAACATATTTTTTTTTCAAATCCTAACCCTTGCAGAGAAATGTTTAAGGTATAATTGGGTGAAGACATATAGATCAATTGATGATCATTTCCATGCATATTTTAAATAAAAAAATTGTGATCTAAGTTCCTCTCACAAAAATACACAATTAAAAAAAATAAAATTGTCTCATCTAGAGTCCGAAAAGTGGATATATCGATGTTTTAAAATCAATTATTTTTGATTTTTTTGGTGATGGCCATGTATATTGCATAGCGAATATAACATATTTCCCATGTTATTGTTCTGTCTACGTTGGTGGATGCAAAACGAATACTCCAGTTATCAAAAAAGGTTACAATAAATATTATGTGCAATATTGATTGTGTTATGGTCATTTTAAAGTTTCAACATTGGTAATAAATATTTGATTTATTCATCTCTTATCTTGAGATTATTGCCATGACCTTCTTGTTCTCTTTGCATTTGGGTTTATATTCTTTAGTTTATTCATCATGTTTACAAAGGTTTTCTTGTTCCTATTTTACTTGTCTCTAACCTATTTGTGTGGAAGATGTTTTGACATTTTCAAGAGCATGGATCCCTATTATGTTAATGCTAACATAAAGAAATGAACCTATGTTTAGGACTTAGTTTTTTGATGGCGATATTTTCAAATCTATAAGTGATATCATTGTTTTATTTGATCAATTGTTTTGCTCAATATTCTAACATCGTATCACTCTTGTAATAATGTTGATGCTTATAATATGGTGTTATATTTTTCTCGATATTTTATCTCCGTATCACATTATTCTCTTGCAAATTTAAATATCCTTTTTTAAACTTCAAAATTTTCCTACATATTTTTTCACTTCAAAAAATTTAGTGTTTGACGTAAATTTTGGACATCTTGTATGTGCTCTTTGTCATTAGAATTTTGTGCTTGGTCATATTAATTAGTTTTTTTATATTCTTAGTATGTTTCATTATGTTTTAGAGGTTATCTCTTGTTCATATTTACTTGTCACTATCCTATATTTGTGGTAGATTTCTTTTTGACAGTTTACGAGCATGCATATCTAGAATTTCTCATGATGAGAGCAAAAAACCATTTAATGCTTTCTATTCTAACAAGTTAATGGTTATATTTTTCATCTATGTGATATCTTATGTTATGTGATCATACTTCATCTTGCTAATTTATTAAGTAAAATCAACATCCAAATCTATTTGATATCATGTTTTGTATTGTAATGGCTTGTCATAAGATTCTTGTATTTCTTAATAGAGTTTAGTTTCTTTATCATGTATTGCAAATATTGCATATAGTTCTATGTTACTTGTGTCGAACATTCCTATATTGAATTATTGACATTTTCATGGCATTCATCTTTAGCATGTTAAGATGATGAAAAGAAAATATTAACACATGTTTATGACCATGTTGGTTAATTACTAGCCATTTCATATTTTTATAAGTGATATCATGACTTGATCATAATTTTCTATACATTGATAATGTTAAATATTTTGATCTATTATCATATATATATATCCATGGCATTATCATGTTTAGTATATGCTTTACTCTTGGAATTTATTTTTCCATATTAGATTTTTGTTTACTTCACTTCCTTTGTATTTGTGAAGAGTTTCGAGGCAGCTTCGTTATGACGTTCCTTCCAATATTAACTTTATGTGGTGATTATCCTTGTTATTTCAACATTGTTCCTTGGTGATCAGTTTATCATTGGTAGAAAAGTGTGATCCTATTTTTCTCTTTATCTTGGAGGTTTGAAGTTGTCATTTAAGGGGGAATGCAATGTAATCTTGATCACCATACTCTAGATATAATGTAATAAAGAATCATCTTCAATTGTTAATGTGATGATAATTATGTGTCATGATGATGGTAGACCATTGGGGTATTGTGTTTGCGACGAGGTCTATTGCATATTTTTATTACATATTTCATCTTGGTTGTGAAAAATATTTACATGATATCATTTCCAATGTATATACCACTGGGGCCTTGTATTTGTGACAAGATCTTTTGTACATTTCTTTCAACTATCAATTGATTTCCAATTGTGATGACTATTGTTGTGTCCTATGAATTTTTTTGTTGGATCTAATATCCACTATGGCTTCTCTTCTAGTTATAGACACTTTGTTGTTAGATCTTGTAGCCGCTGTGGACTTATCATACAACTTGGTTCAATATCAATTTCATGATTTAGTGAGAATCATGTGAGAATAAGTTGTTATCTTCATCTACTCCATGGGCTAAAGTATATTTTTCTTCGTAGCTTATGGAAATTATTAAAGTTGTCATCAAGGGGGATGCTATGTAATTCCATATTCCTCTATTTTTATTATATATCCTAGTCATCATTAAGGGGGAGTGTTGGAATATGTAATGATGACTGATTATGTCAATTTTGGAAGGAAATAGTGATCACTCTTATGTATAATATTTATCTCACATGTTTTATGTGATAATTTACTCTTGTTACCTTTTATTATATAAAGATATGAAATTACATTTATCCTTTATGTAATATTGGGATGCAATTCCTCCGTAGATATGGGTATATAATAGAGTCAAGAGGGTTTTATCAAGGCATATGAGACAAACTGAGAGACATCTAATGATCCCATTGTAGACAAACTTCATGTGTTTTTGTGAAAATGGAGTGTGATGTGTGGGAGCTCTCAATTTTGAGATGGAATATTATTGATAAATATGAATAATTTTTCCTTCGTATGGAGATTCCCCATTAGGGGTTTTACCACGCATATCTGTTGTTCCGTTTTCTATTCTCTTATCTCTATTTTTTTCATGTTTTTGTTGTTTGGTTAGATGGAAGAATAGAATACTTCATGCTTTGCATGTTTTGTATTGTTGTATTATTTTTTCATATTTTCAATATTTAACAAGCCATTGACAGAGGATATATTTTTTAGTATGAATGATTAATATAGGGTGGTTCCATACAAGGTCTATATCCTTGATCATGATACGTTGGAAAGGGAATTCATGAAGGATGAAGTATTTTCAATGCTCATCTCTATTAATAATAGGAAATATGCTGGGTTGGATGGATAACTATGTGAGTTCTATAAGGCTATGTGGGAAAATTGTGACATGATGTTTAAAAAAATCTATTAATAAGGTGTTGATCAAACTCATTTCAAATATTTCTATTACAGTTTCCATTACAAAATGACGACCAATAACATGATAAGTGTTTCCTACAAAATTATGGCTGAAACATGATAAGTGTTTCTTATACACAAAATGATTGTGTATAAGAAGCAAACCGGTTTGGATTAGGTGGTTGATTCTCGACATAGTGATTTATGCTTGGGAATTCATTTAGTGGGATAGGGAATTTCAGAAAAAATCTGTCCTCCTTAAAATTTATTTCAATAAAGCATACAATAAAATTGATTGGACCTTGTTTACACATATGTTGTAGTATTGGGATTTGATTTGAAGTTTGTGTATATGGTCAACACTGTATCCACTTTCACTTTATATTTTTTTTATTGAATAATGCACTCTCTGCAAGTATTCTTCTCCATTAATCAACTAGGAAAAGATGCCCCCTAGCACCCTGTCTCTATGAGTTGAGCACTTACACACTTTGTTATTTATTGGTTTTTTCTTTATTTGGGAAGATTTAGGGGATTTCAATTCCATGTGAATTTGAAATGGTGAATAATCACTTAGTAACTAAATCCTTATTATCAACTCAAGCTACCTAGGAGTTGGTGGATATTGCTAGAGATTGTGTGTCCATGTTTTGTAAGGCATTTGCAACCAATATTAGTGATCATAAGACTAAATATTAGTTGGGGTATTGATGAGCCTCCTAATCAATGTTGGGGCGCACACCTTAACGGTCCTTAAGTTTGGTAACTCCGGGGTTTTTGTGGAATATTGTAAGCAGAGTTACGGCTCAAAATAAGCTTAGGGGTGTTGGGGTTGAGTCAAATCCCTCTTTTTGTAATTAACCCATGGTTTAAGTACAGGGTTTATGGGTTTGGGGTGCCCATGGTTTAAGCCCATGGTTTTGTAATAAGTGCACTGTATAAATAAGCACTCTTGTAAATGAGTTAGGTTAGGCCTTTTGATGTAAGATGAATTGATGTGAAACTAAGGCTAGTTTTGTAAGAAAGGTTAAGTCCCAGCTGTGTACGTGGATGACCTCTGCAGCTGTGTGCGTAGAGGGTTTTTGGGTGATCAAGAAGATCTAGAGTTGTGTGCATAGAGAATTGTAGCTAAGTTCTCAGCTTGAGGACTGAAGGGATCTGCAGCTGAGTGCGCAGATCAAAACTGTGGTTTTTGTAAAGAGTTGAATAAAACACAGTTCTGTGGACGTAGCCCCTAAACTGGGGGTGAACCATGTTATATCTTGTGTTGTGGTTCTTCTGTGTTGTTTCTGTTATGTCTTTTATGCATTGATAAGTAAATAACTGATAAA
Organism: Pseudotsuga menziesii; assembly: GCA_001517045.1. Taxonomy (NCBI): domain Eukaryota; kingdom Viridiplantae; phylum Streptophyta; class Pinopsida; order Pinales; family Pinaceae; genus Pseudotsuga; species Pseudotsuga menziesii. Next base: position 114,379 of record LPNX010830967.1, on the reverse strand, counting down.
TAAGATCACTGCTAAATAATAACTTCGCTGTGAATTCCCAGTAAAGGGTTAAGCAAGGCACTGTTTGTTTATCTAACTGCGAAGTTATATATGTGAATGTCAAGCTCTATATTGTATGATTGTTATTTGTTAAAGGCTAAAGGTACAGTAATATCCCTCTTCTGCTTGCAGAAACTTGGTTCTATGGCACCCCATAGCTGTTTTAGGTGAGACTCCAACCTGTTAGCAAGTTGTTGCCGAAAGGGCCAACACTATGGGTCTTTTGTTGGTGCAAAGATAAGAGTATAAAACCCGGGTCTGCCCATAGCCCAACAATCAGATTGATCCTACTTAGACCTTCACTCATATATGTGTAACAATCAGGTATATTGGAATATTTTTTGTTATGGGGATTTCACCAATGTCTATGTGGAATAGGTATTTGAAGTGTCTACAATGTAAGCACCTCTTTGAGAAGAACAAATACCTTCCTTTCATTGAAAATTTGATTATTGTAAGTAGGATTCTTTAGGCCTCAAATATTTATTATGTTTCTTTTTGGATTCATATTAGGGATCCTTTTCATTGATTGAAGCAACTTATATGTTCAAACTTATGGTTTATGATGGTAGTTCTAGAGGAATTTCTATCGCACCTTGGCGTGTTTGCATTATGCTTAATGATGAGATAAATCCAAGTTTCATTAATACTTCCACCCACAATAACATCTTGGATACAACATGGGTGACTAAGTGTTTGGAGGTATGCTTTCCTTATAAGGTTTTGTTTTTGTATAATCTTCTAATGACACAACATATTGCTAGGATCAAGCGGTCATTTGGTTTATGTGATATAATTTCATGTCCTTGCAACTTTCAAGTCTCAAGTATTTTTATCATCAAAAGTATTTGGGACACATGGGAAAAGGTATATTGTTTCATGTGGTTCCATATGTTAGGTAGGTAGGCAGGGTGAGATTTGGAAAAAATATATATCCGGAATTTGAAAGTGTAGGGAATCTATGTTTTATACATTCTTAGTTTTCAAGGGTGATGATTGAGTAAGAAGAGGATTTCTTACTGAAGGGATTTGTGGGATGCCAATACTTGATATTGGAAGGACTGATGAACCCTTGATTATGAGTTTTCCCTATTTCTATGTATATATAAATAATATTATGGAGATTATCAACCTTATTCCACATGAGGATGTTTTGAAAAGGAATATTAATATGAATTACCCCTTTTAGCATGATTAGGAATGGAACTTTGGGCACCCCATGGTACAATATGATTCACCAAGGCTATACATTCATCTTCATCAATGACATGAGATCAACCTTCTTTTGAATTCATGCCGGATGCCCATAGATGAAGAGAGAAGGTGGATTAGGAGATTACATAATATGTGATTAAATTGGATATGTTACAAACTTTATCATGACTAGTGATTTAGAAATACGTCCTACTAGGGAACTAGTAATAAAAAATGGTCCCTTAGATGAATTTTCCCCTCCCTTAAGTTCGAAACAATAAAACACCTATATGGGAATTTTTTTTTGCCATGTCTTATTGAGAATTTAATAAATTTGATAATGCAACCACATTTGAAGGGAGGGTGCATTGAAGAGTAACTTTGTTAGAGGATTCTGTAGATGATTATAATTTGGATATTTCAATGCAAATATGTTTTTGAAAATGAGGTTTATTATTTTCTTGCATTTTGTAACTATGGAAGGAAGAGGTATGCTTGCAACTACTAGCTAAAGGAATTTTTTTAATCACAAATCCAAGGTGAAGTTATCTTTGTACATACCCTACTACTTTGTTTTTATTATTTTGTAAGGATATATACATTATATTATATTAATAAAGGGATTGGGTCATACATATATCATCCCCACTAAATATTTCCTACCCCAAAACACAAGATTGGATAGCTTGCAGGAAAACATGAATATTCTTTCCATTTAAACAAATTAGAGTTCTGTCACATGCCCCAATTTGCAAAACAATTTTATTTTTTTGAAAAAACATTATGTTATATTTTATGTTAAAGTTTGTAATTAATGACCAAGTGGGGTAAAGAATAACTTAATGTATTGCATAATATTTTATTAATAAATAAATAAAAGACGAGACAATAACTTAGGGAAGCTATTAAATGAGTGTTTACTGGTCACTTGGTGGAGGAGACTGGGTTGAGAGCATATTGACAAGTGGCAAAACCTTGAAACTACTTCTAACTGTTGTAGGTGGAAACTTCCCTATATTTGTGGTCATGATTCCCGAAAGAAAGTGGAACATGAGCAGGTGGCTCATTAAGTAAAAACTAATCCAGAAGACTTGGGAATTCTTATAAAACTTCCCATTGAAGACAGTTGAGGCTGCTCAGTCTGGATTTGTTATCATTCTGAGTGAATGGAGTGCACATGTGAATTCGATGGAGGGGACTAGTTGTAGTAAGTTTGAGGGGATAAGTGCTGAAGACTGAACTTTTGCATCTATTCTAAGCTGAATTTCTTACTGCTATAAGTAGGACTTAGTTACTGCTGAAAACTTAATGGAGTTGTAGAGAATCTCAAGACTACATCTCTCACCCAGTACTTTACCAGGAGGACTAGGAGCCAGGCTTGGGGGTCCTGATAATTGTAGACTAGCTTTTCTCTGGGAGTTGGTTGGGAGGAACAACCTCCTTAAGCTGTTGTCACCTCATCTATTTGACAGGTTCTACTTGTTTAGGTTAAATTATTATTTTATTTATTGTTTCAAAAAAATTTAAGAGTTTCTCATGATTGGTATATTATTATTTTATTGTTGTTAAGGATAAAGAAAGAACAATTGTTTATATTGTGAAAGTTAGTAAAGAAAGAAAAGTTATGCTTACTGTGAAAGTTAGTAACTAGTTATATTAGGGTGAATCAAGAGATATATTGTTGAGTTAATTGATAGATAGGAAAATTACCCAGATTGTACTTTTCCATGCCTCTTACAAGGCAGTACTCTAGTACAACATGTATGCTTAATTCATATAAGTAGATTTAAATAAAATTGAATGCAGATGTAAATGATTACTTATACAGGTGTTTATGTAATCTAATTGCATAATTTTAGCTGTATTTGTAATTTCTATTGAAAATATCTAAATTATGTAATTATAGGTAAAGAATAAATTAAAATAATAAATGCTAGTATGTAAATTATTTACACAACCAAAACTAGTAAAGTACGTATTATAAATTCAAGAAGTAAACTTAAATAAATAATATAGAACAATAAAATATTTAAATTAGGTTTAACCTAGAACAAAGTAATTTAGGTTATCTAATTACCTAGTCAGTCATTCATTATAACTAGGTTTACTGTAAACGAAAAGTACTAACGCTGAAAACGTCTAGAAATAACTAGGGTTTACAAGAGATCTGTACTATCACACTAGGGAAAAAATTCACAAATTTATAATACTAAAACCTAGCAGTATTTTTCCAGAATTTACTACAGTAATAATTAATTTTACTGCTAGTAAAATAATTTCTAAACCAAAGATTATTCAAATATAGCCCTTTAATAAGAAACAAAATATCTTACTGATCTAGTAACTCTGTCCATCGAAAAAGTAAATAAAATTAAAATATTTACAATAAACCAATTATACCTAAATATAAACCAAACTGAAATACTGTTGATTCAACACTAAGCTGTGAAAAAATCCTTTTTTCATAAAAAATGAAACTGAATAAATATAGTATGGCCTGTGGCCTTTTATATTGTCTGTCTAGGCTTTAAAGCCTCACCAAAAACAACTTCTTCAATTTTAAACAAAAGTCACAAAATAAAAAATAAACAACCATCAGTTACAGCTATGAAAACCCTTCACCATTTCAAAAATTGCTAAAATTACGACCATTCAATCTTCTGTAAAAACCAATTAAATATTCAATAAAACACCAAGTGGCCTAATAGTATAGTCATGGATTAGAGACAAAATCTTAAAAACTATTACCATCTATGTCAATTCAGGCCAAGAAGGCTCAAACTAAAATCATTATGTCATGGCTGTGAAATCCATATCCATTCAATACAACAACCACTAGGTGTTTTGAAACTTGCAAAGTAAAAGAACAACAACATAACTAATAACCACAGCTGAGCCATCAACCACCACACACGAAACGATCTTGCTGAAGACTGTGGGTAGATATTTCTTTTTAGCTTCATGTTCGAATCTAGAGAAACCTACACATAGAAAACACTAGCTTTGTTAGTTTACCCTTATTTTCAAAATAATAATGGAATCCTTGCTATTTAAAATTGCAAGTAAAATAGGGTGTTTTTACCTTATAAATCTGCGCAGCAGTGAATATAAGATAAACTAATAATTTATACAGAATCAAAGAAAATAAATTCTCTTTGTTATTTTTAACTGTTTGAGTATCCGGTAACAGTTAATGGTTCATTGGCAATGAAAACCTTGACATTTTATGTTACATGAAATTTTTTAAAATTTTACGAATTTTTTGGGTTATTACAAGTTCAAAGAAAGTAATTTGTTTCGTTGCATTAGTAATCATGAATGACCAAAAATGCCAAAACATACTACTATCGCTTAATTATGATAGGACCCAAGAATATCTAAGAATAACTATCAGAATTTATATGAGATAGCCATCACATGCACTTGATATATTTAGAATAATCAACCCATAGTTAGCTACCTTAGACATTAATAATCCATTTTTGTCTTATTTTCCTAGTTTCCAATATTCCACTCTATGCAAGTTGTCTTCCACATGTCCTAGAAGTAAAAATTGCTAAAACTGAGTCATGGAGCACTTGGGAAACCTCCTGGAATCCATATTTAGCATATCTACTTTATTCTAGATCCTCCCTAGCGTATGTTTGCTTTTTCTTCTTTATTTCCTGCTTTACTGAGTTTTATGGCAAAAGGGAAAGTAAGACTAGGTGCAGTTGACTTGTTTTTTCCCTCATCATCCTCCATTATTTTCTCCTAATAAAATCACGTATGTTTTGTCTTTCCATCGCCTATTAGCTTTCCTACTTGAATTTTCCAATTCGTGAGATCCTAGGTAGATTTGGAAACTGCTTTATGCACCTATGGGGGATTTGACTAGATTTAGTAAGCCTTCTTTTGACTATTTTGAATGGAATCCTTATGAATTCGAATCTCTCATGTAATTATTTATTGCAGGAGCCTATGAATTCATATGGTTGGATATTGTACACTTATTCAATACAGATTAGTGTTATGCTCCAATTTCAGTCTCCTTTGTGTGTAAATTTGCATGTTGGATTAGTAATTTTGTGAGTGCAATTGATCTATCATCTGGGTTCAATTTCCACATGGTATCAGAGCCTTTTTAGATCAATTTATCTCCTTCCATATTTCTATTGCAGGTTTGACATCTTGACGGGGAGCTATTCTGCTGATTGAAGGGACAATTTCTGAGCTATGGATCAATCTTAGAAGATCATCTTGACTCCATTTAGTTTCTTTGAATGGAAAGAAGAGATGGAGATACTATTGAGAGAAAAAGGTATCTATAGGGTGACTATGTAAACTGAAGTAGATCCCAATGTAGCTGCAGAGAAAATTAAATGGCACAACAAGAGGGATGAGGCTTATGGTCTCTTGTGTCTGAGCATATCCAGAGACCTCCTCTTCCATCTTGATGGATTGCCATCACCAAATGAAGTATGGGAGAATATTGTAGAGATTTTTGGTAAGACATATGAGATGAGAGGACATCAAATCAAGAATGAATTGATCTCCTTGAGTCCCAGTAGCTTCGAATCCCTACAACTCTACTTTTCCAAGTTTAAAGCCCTTGTTTTGCAACTAAAACAATGTGGAATTGAAAAGAAGGAGGAGAAACTAGTTTTGGCCATACTCTTGAAGATTGGATTTGACTATTCAGTGTTTGTTTCGACCTTCCATGCCACAAAGTTGATAGCTCGAGCCTGGAAGATGCCTAATCTTGCAGAGTTCATGGAATCCCTCACACAAGAACAAGATAAATTGGTGATGATGGGAACCATCAAACCTTCCAAAGACCAAGCTGTGGTTGTTGGAGATTCAAGGGTGGATTCAAAAGGAAAGAAGAAAGCTAAGAATCCACCTGAGCATAACAGAGACAAGAACAAGTCTCAGCAGGATCCCCAAGGCTCCAATAAGAACTTCCAGAAGAAGAAGAGCAAAGGAGAAATGAGCAAGTGCGCATACTGCAGTAAGGGCTTTCATCGTGAACACTCCTGCATGAAGAAGCAAATTGACATGCTGACCCAACTCCTGGAGAAGAATAACATTTCCCTTCCTGATATCTCAAAGAAGAGGGAAGGAGGATCAAATTTAGAAGATAGAGAGAGAGTTCATGCATTGGTTGCTGGCACATCAAGCTCACCTAGCTTCATCATAGACTCTGGAGCTTCAAGACATATGGTTTCGACCAAGGAGGCATTATCCTCTCTTGACATGTTGAAAGGTCCACCAATAGTGCTGGGAGATGACTCTCTCACTGACATTTTGGGAAAAGGAAGGATTGATCTTGACCATGGTAAGTTCAGCAATGTATTGTATGTTCCAGGTCTTTCCTCTAACCTCTTGTCACTATACCAGATGACCCACACAGGGTCTCCAAAGAAGGTCACATTCTCCCCTGATGATGTTGAGATCATGGAGATCTTAAGTGGTAAATTCATTGCAAAAGGAGTTGTAGATCACACTTTGAAGGTATACCGGTTTTTACATTTTCTACCCTACTCAAACCCCTCTACTCTTCTGATTCATGCTAAGGAGGCAAGCAAGATTTGGCATGAAATATTTGGCCATCTTAAATATAAGTATATTTCTGATATAAGTGAAAAATAATGGTCATAGGGTTACCAAAGATTAATTTTTCCAAGGGAGTCTGTCAAGGTCGTGTCCTAGGAAAACACCCAGAGCATAAATTTGAGAGAGCTAGTCATGAGAGAACCTCTGCAACTCTTGAGTTGATCCACAGTGATGTTGCTGGTCCATTCCCTCATATTTCAATGAATTAGGAAAAATATGCATTAAATTTCATAGATGATTTTTCCAGGTACTATTGGGTTTACATCCTGAAGCATAAGTTTGAAGTTTTTGGCCTATTCAAAGTCTTTAAGGCTTTGGTTGAAAACTAGTCTGGGAGGAAACTCAAGATCCCCAGATTTGACAATGGTGGTGAGTATGTCAAGTCTGATTTCATTCAATATTGTGAATATGTAGGTATTCAGATGAAACATTCAATCCCTTACACACCACAACAAAATGGTGTTGCTGAGAGAAAGAATAGATCGTTGAAGAGATGGCAACCTGTATGTTGGAGGCTAAGACTTTTCCACCAAAGTTTTGGGCTGAGGCTATAAACTGTGCATCTTATATCTAGAATAGGGTGCCTCATAAACAGCTTGATGGTATGACTCCTTTCGAAGCATGGAGTGGGCACAAGCCAGATGTGACCCATTTCAGGATTTTTGGCTCAAGGGCTTGGGCTTGAACTCCAACAGAAAAGAGGAAGGATTTGCAACCCCAAATCCAAGAGTTTCTATTTGTTGGGTACTCTAAAGATTCAAAAGGGTACAAGATGATCAATTTGAGCACAAACAAATCCTTCATTGAAAGGAGTGTTCAGTTTCAAGAAGAGCCTTTAGCAGCAGTTGAAGTTGGGGAGTCTTCTTCACCACCAAAACCATTGAATGTATGTGAAGAGAAATGAGTTTGCTGATTCTAATATGTTTGATAATTATGATTTAATTGCATATCATAACATTCCTACAATACCAAAATGGGCAGCAAATACCATTCATGCAGCTGGGGAACTAGCTGGAAATCCTAGTGATCCTAGGAGGACTAGATCTCAGTATGAGAGTGGCCTAAGCATGAAAGACCATTTTTTTGTAGAGAAATGATATCTCATGGTTGAATCATACCCATATAAATATTAATATGCATCACATTATCCAATATTCCAAGAATCCATGAAATAAGAATTCATCTCACTCCAGAAGAACAACACTTGGGAGCTGGTTGATCTTTTCTCAGGGAGGAAGCTAGTTCAATGTAAGTGGGTTTTCAAAATTAAGTTTTCTACTGATGGTTCACCTTTGAAATATAAGGAAATATTGGTAGCCAATGGATACTCATAGGTACATGGTATTTAATACAATGAGACCTTTGCACCAGTAGCGAAGATGTTCTCCATCAAGCTAGCCTTTGCCATTGCAGCTTCGAAGCAGTGGGAGGTACATCACATGGATGTGAAGTGTGCCTTCCTAAATGGATATATTACTGAATATATTTACATGAATCATCCTCAAGGTTTTTTTACTAATCCATATTTTGTGTGCATGCTAAATAAATCATTGTATGGGCTTAAGCAAGCCCCCAGGGCGTGGTATGCCAAGATTGATGGATTTCTGCTGTCATTAAGTTTTGTTCGATGCAAGTCTGATACTAATGTTTATTTGAAGCTGATTCATGGTTCTTTGATGATTATTGTCTTGTATTTGGATGGCCTTCTCATTACAGGAAGCTCAAAGAAATAAATTGCCTCCTTGAAGGATGCAATCAACCATGCATTTTCTATGACTGATTTGGGGTTGTTGAGAAAATTTTTGGGTCTCAAAATTGCTCAATCCCAACATGGAATAAAGGTACATCTGTCCAAGTATGCTTCAAATTTGTTGAACAAGTTCAAAATGAAATATTGCAAGCCAAGTAAGACTCCCCTCCTTTCAGGAGTTAAGCTTGAAGAAGCATGTTCTTCTCCTATTGTAAATAATACACTGTATAGGCAATTGATTCTGTGTTTGCTGTACCTTACACACACTCGAACTGATATTTATTATGTAGTAAGTGTGGCTTCAATATACATGGATCAGCCTCATGAGATCCATTGGAGAGTAGCCAAAAGGATTGTTAACTTTTTTCACGGAACAAGAACTCATGGGATCTTCTACAAAGCTAAATCTGATCTTGATTTGATTGGGTTTACTGACCATGATTGGGCAGGTGAAAACATAGATAAAAATTCAACATCAGGATATGTGTTCATGCTTGCTGAAGGACCAATCAACTGCTCAAGAAAGAAACAGAGTGCCATTGCACTCTCATCTAAAGAAGCAGAGTACAAAGGAGTTGTAAATGTAGCAACTCAATGTTTATGGTTGCAGGAGTTACTTGGTGAGTCTAGCTTAGAATCACAGTTCTCAAATATTATCTATTGTGATAATCATAGCACCATTTGAATCTGCAATGATCTAGTTCAGATATAGAGAACCAAACACATTGAGATCCATATGCACTACATCAGACAGCTTGTGCATGATGGCACCATTCACCTACTCTTCTGTGGATCTTCAGAACAAGTAGCTGATATCTTCACCAAAGTTTTTTGTGAGAAGAAATTTAGCAATCTCAAATCACTACTGGGGATTGATTATCATGCTATGAAGCACGATTGATGACAATATTTTCAAATTTTTGTTTTACTTCCCATGTTTAAGGGAGGATTTTCCCACTGCGTTTTTGCCTCTTTCCTTGGTTAAATGGATATGGAGTATGTAAAGGGTGACTAAACCTTGTTGCTAGGACCTATAGTTTTTTGACATTTACTCATAATTCAAGCTCAAGGGGGGGTGTGATAATAATCAACCCATAGTTAGCTACCTGTTGGCAGTCAGCAACAACCCCTTCATTTCTCATTAGGATGAAGGGAGATCAGCTCTTTTTTATGATTTACCAATTTAAAAATTATAAAAGAGTGCCTTCAGAATCTTTGATTATGAAGGTACTCTCAATTGGAGAAGAGTAAAATGACATGTTAGAAGTTGATAAAAATATTTTCATAAACTTGGTAATTAGTAGCTGTCAGTTTCATAAGACAGTTTCATAAATTTTTATATAATCAATTTGATCATTAAGTTAAATTTATATTATTATATATGATTTAAGAAACTTAAAGGGATAGTATGCTAAATGGGTTCAACAAAACACATTTAAAAGCTGACTATTGATAAGATATTATAGTTCTAAACTCGTAGAACTAAAGGTGACTTATTAAATTAAAACTCTTATTGAACCTAATGTTCACATTTCATATGTAATATCTTACCATGACTTTGTAATAAAATGTATATATGTAGTTAGTAAATAAATGAGTATCATATGGGAATTTTCATATATTATAGTTTTATAACTTAGTATCCTATCAAATTCGATGTAGGATATTAATCGATGGGATTTCAAAAAAGTTTAAAAACTAGATTTATGAAATTTTATGTATATACATACCTAATGTTAATTCGGGTCATTAGTTAGTTGTCATACAAAGCATTAGGTTTTATGGTTTCGATACTATATCGCCTTGTCAATAAATGCTACCACCTTTCATGAAAAAAATGGAAGAGACCATCAATTGACAGTATTATGAGGTTACATGATCCATATGTCAAATTAATAACACCTGTTACTTGGATTGCTGTGTTGGCATGGAGATTTGGCTAACAACTCATGATTAACTGACAGCTGTGAATATATTGATGAATCGTATCAGCAAGATTTAATGTTGATAACCATTTCATTTCGTAACAATGTACAAGTTTATCATGACCACTGTGTGTAATCAATGTCTTGACTTACGATCCATCAATCAAACAATCCCTAATATATCGAATTGGTTAAATTTAACTGTTTGTCGTGGCTAAACATGCATGTATCATAACAGAATGTTGGCTATAGCATTCATCATCACCAAGTTTAGCAAAAATGGCCAAATTTAGAGCCCTCACATTTGTCATATTTGAAGCATGTGAAGTTTTGATATTTCACATCATGCCATGCACTTGGATACCTATCCCCTCCCTCTTCACAACTCCATTCATTCCATTTCAAAACCAGGATAATGTTGAGGAAGCTATGGCTCCGTTGAGTCGTTTTGAAATCTCAGGTTCAGAGCTAATAGAAGCATATGAGAAGGTTGCCTCGCTATTTGAAAAGGTTGGGTGGGGGCAGTTCTTTAAGTGTTTTGATGGCCATAACGCAGAGGTGACCAAAATGTTTGCTTTGAATATAAAAGAAGACGTTGAACATATCGGAGGTTTTAGGTTCATCATTAACGAAGCCAAAATCGCAGAAGCTACAAAGCTACCACAAATTGGAGAGCACTGGTTCAAAGGTGGTAAGGTTAATAAAAAGAAGTGTCTATCCTTGCTGCTGCCATTGCCAGATAACGAAAAACTGAAGATAGGGGTTTCTGTCAAGTTCCTAAAGCCTGAATGGTGAGCCTTCTACGAAATTTTGCTCAGGTATGTGTCCTGTGATGGACGTTTTTCTCACTTACACTATTACCACCTAAGACTCCTGCTAGCATTAAAGGGCTGTAGGCTTAATCTACCATTTTATCTGTGGCAAATTTTGAAAAAATGTCGCATGCGGTTCAAAGTTTTGATAACCATGATAGAAGTTTATTTCACCATGGTTCAGTCAAAATCATAATACAACATCATCTATTTTTGAATGATAAATCGTGGGATGAATTTTTAACTGAATGTCACTTGGGGCCGACTCAATATTGGCCGAACCCCTCCCCAAAGACCCGTAAGAAACGAAAGGCTACTGTAAAGCTCGAGGTCAGTAATGTTCCTGAGATTGAATCAGAGGGTAAAGGGCTTGAGGAAGCCAATCTACCCATAAATGCTGGTATCAGTAATGATGATGTTGGTAATATAGTTCCCTGTTGCTCTGAACCAGCTTTGAACCGACCCCCATCTGATAAATGTCGTAGTACTGCTGCAAAAATAGAGGACAGGTTAACCAAAATCAAAGATATTAACGCTATTGATTGTAAAAATCTCTCCGACCCAAATAATCCTTGTAAACATAACAAGGAGTCTATGCATAAATTAGACCAACTTGCACAAGTATGTTGTGATAGTGGAGGCTTTGAATAAAAAAAATTGGTATTTGTTCGTTCAAGAAGGGTTACTAGAAGCATGAACAATGTACGTACAATTTTTGCCCCTATAGCTAATCAACAGGGTGCTCAACCTCGATTATCCATATTGAGGACGACGTTCCATCGTTGGTCCCTGACACTACTCATATAAATGATCCCACTCTTATAAAGGGTAATAGTGAAAAACTAGTAAGGCAGAGGTTGCTCCATCGTATATGGACACCTACAGTTCAGATCCTGAACCATCGTTTATCAGTCTTCAATCATCTGGTCAAAACATAGATAATCCTGATCCTCCTCAGGCAGCCGATTGATGTCACGAAAATGAAGAAGAAACTCTTCAACAAGTTTTCGACAGGGTATACAAGACCAAGATTATAGAATTGAAAGATGAACATAAACAATGTCAATCTAATGCAGCTTTGATAGAGGAGGAAAATAGGACATTTAGGGAGGAATTGTTGAACTGGATTAACAGGTGGAAAGAAATGAATATAAAAAAGAACCAATATAAAAAGGCGAAAGAGTCAATGATAGGTACAAATCAACATCTACTTGAACAAGTAAAAAAACAAAAGTTAGTGATTATCAGGCTTAAAGCCAAGCTAGCTGAAGCTAGAAGGGTGGTCTATTTGCAAAATAGAGCTTAATGAATATTTCCATTTTCAGTTATGTAATTCACCTCTCTATCAACAGGGAAAACAACTTTGTTGTGCATGCCTGTAAAATCGCAGATTTTACAGGCACACATATATGAATTATAGTTTCTTTTGTTATTTCTGTTTCAATTGGGTTTTAATGAGATGCTTTGTTTATTTTCAGGTGGATATGTCATCGCTATTCTCCATAGTTTCAAGACGTTGTTAATGTGTTGGTTGGAAGACGTGGTTGTTCATTGGAGACTGGAATTTCAGCAACGGCCATGAATTTGCCAGTTCTTTTAAAACCAGCAAATATGCAGGCTAGTCATTTTTATTTTTATCCTCTAGTGACAGGTGTCTGATAAAAGGAGATTCGATTCTCTTTGAATATTTATAGGAATCCTATAATGTTGCATGTAGCATTGATGGGAAAACTGAATAGAAAAAACTGATAGTATTATATAAGTCATGAATTTTGATGAACGAGGGATGGAGTGACTGAAGATAGACATACTTGAGATATATTTTGATGCTGGTTTTATTTCCTTACTGAAGTTTGATCTTTGTATATGGGATGTAACTGGAAATATCCAAGTTGATATCATGATTGGTATTGTTTTGGATACACTCTATATTTCAGTATATGATCTTCTATTTTAATATTAATATAGTATGCTTTGTTATACTTGTGTTTATTTCTAATTTTCACTTTGTCAGCCCAATATTATATTTGAATTAATATATCATTGTGACTGAATTTATTAGTAGTTTTACTATAAATTCAGGACATAAGGATATACATTTATGTCTGTTAGATATCATTTGTATTTTTGTAGTGGTTATGATACTAGACATTATCTTTCATTCAAATATCTATGTTGGTTATTAGTTATTAATTAATTAGACACTTCAGAAAATTGAAGTAATTGTTTATTTTCAGTTTCTCTAATAAGTTATGTTATAGAAGAATAGTTTAATGAGTATGGCTTAAATATTTTTATTTAGATCATACGATTTATCTTTCTCTTCATCTTATATTAATTAATAATTAATATAGTGTTCAAAATCGCTCTCAGCTGAGATAGGATAGATAGGATAGTTAAGATAGTTTAATTATTTATTATCTTAGCATAGTTACATTTAACAGTTGTTAAATCAATTTGTGTAATTTTTAGCATAATTTTAATAGTCTTTATATTTAGAAAAACTCTTCAAAAATTGGAGTATTTCCTTAAGAAAGCAATTATAAGACAATTTAGGTAGTTGAAATGAATTATAGGATTCATTTAGGTAGAAATAACATTAGGATAGGATAGATTTTGCTGAATTTTAATTTCTCCTTAAGAGAAAAATCAGCTGGTAGCAGGACCATAACCTGCGAGGTTTTGCTATTCCAAACACACCGGATGCTGCTTTAAGCTGATTGTGTGGGCATAACCTCCTTGTTGGCCTAGGTCATAAAATCAGGCCAGCACTACCTTAGACATTAATTAATCCATTTTTGGCTTATTTTCCTAGTTTCCAATATTCCACTCTATCCAAATTGTCTTCCACATGTCCTAGAAGTCAAAATTGATAAAAATGAGTCATGGAGCACTTGGGAAACCTCCTGGAATCCATATTTAGCATATCTAATTTATTCCATATCCTCCCTAGCGCATGTCTATTTTTTCTGCTTTACTGAGTTTTATGGAAAAAGGGAAAGTAAGACTAGGTGCAATTGACTTGTTTTTTGTCCTCATTATCCTCCATTGTTTTCTCCTAATAAAAGAATGTATGAGTTTTCTTTCCACCACCAATTAGCTTTCCTACTTGACTTTGCCAATTTGTGAGCTCCTAGGCAGATTTGGAAACTGCTTTATGCACCTATGGGGGATTTGACTATATTTAGTAAGCCTGCTTTTGACTATTTCGAATGGAATCCTTATGCATTCAAATCTCTCATGTAATTATTTATTGCAGCAGCCTATGACTTCATATGGTTGGCTATTGTACACTTATTCAATATAGATTATTGTTATGCTCCAATTTCAGTCTCCTTTCTGTGTAAATTTGCATGTTGGATTAGTAATTTTGTGAGTGCAATTGATCTATTACCTGGGTTCAATTTCCATAGAGATTCCATCATCCAAGAAGCAGGATATTCATTCAAATCCTACAGTGCAAATACCTATCTAATACATATCCTAGATATCACATTAGTTTGATGAGACAATTCCATGATAAGGCTCACTATCATTTGGAGGGTGGAGTTCATTCACCTTTAGAATCTAGTTGATGTCCCAATCATCCAAATCAATATCCTTTTGTATAAACTCTTGCTCATCACATTACATATCCATCAGTTCTCTACCCAATAGCATCTTTATTTTCCAGTAAAGAAAGGAGATATTGTCATTCTTTGTCTTGTGAGTTCTTGATGAACCTACATAAATGTTTTTTAAAACCCACTCCCACTAATCCTCCACCACCTCACCCTCTTCATTTTCCTCCTCAATATCATGTTCAAGACACTCTAGATACTGCCTCATACTCAATTACATCTCGCTAAATAATTCTTTCTTATCCTGTTCCACCTCCCATTAGAGGAACACAATATGGGTGGCTCTACAACTCCCCCCATAAACCCCTAGAAATACAAGTTAAATATGTACTTCACTCCCTCTACTCAAAAACCTCGGCGCTACGATCCCACACAGAGTGAAAATTCGGTTAGGACATAACGCTATTAACAACAATCACTATTACCATTAGAGGAAATTTCAAATCAAAATGGGCCTCCTAAAAAGAATTAATAAAATAATAGTTAAAATAATAAAATAATTGTGGAAATTGAACCCAATGATAGATTAATTTTACTCACAACAATTAACAATTGATCATGCAAAATCACTCACAAAGAGACTAAAAATTGGAGCTAAACACTAAACTGTATTAACTCAGTGTACAATAGCCAAACCTATAACATAATAGGTTGCTGAATAAATAAAATACATCAAGGATTCAAATGCATGAGGAGCAATTCAAATCTAGCATAAATCAGGCTTACTAAAAATAAGCAAATCCCCCATAGGTGTAAAAAGCTGATCCCAAATCTGTCATGGAGCTCAAGAATTGGAAAAAAGGCTTAGGCAAGCTAAAGAGTGATGGAATGGCAGCTCATACATGATTTTACAAGGATAAAAGAGTGGAGGATGAAAATGACAAAAAACTAGTTCACCTCACCTAGTCTAGCTTTTCCATTTGCCTTAAAACACTGAAAAAGCAGGCAATAAAGCAGAAAAAGCAGAAGGGTGCCTAGGAGGCCAGGAATAAAGCAGAATTGATTCCTTGATGTTTCCCAAGCACTACATGAGTCAAATAATGCAAGTTTGACCATTATGGATAGGCAAAAGACAACTTGCATAAGGTGGGACACATGAACTAGGCAAATAAAACAAAAATAATTAAATTAATGTCTAAGGTAGTAAACTATGGGTTGATTATTCTAACACTCCCCCTTAATCCTGACTTATGAGTAATATATCAGAAAAATATAGGGCCTAGAAACAAGGCTTAGTCACCCTTTTACATACTGCATGTCCATACAACCAAGGAAAGAGGCAAAAACCACATGGGAAAATCCTCCTTTAAACATGGACCGTAAAACAAAATTTGGAAATATTGTCTTCACTCATGCTTCACAGCATGATCAGTAATCCCCAGCAGTGATTTGAGATTGCTGAAGGTCTTCTCACAAAATGCTTTGGTGAAGATATCAGCTACTCATTCTGAAGATGAAGAGAAGAGTAGGTGAATGGTGCCATCATGCACAAGCTCTCTAATGTAGTGCATATGGATCTCAATGTGTTTGGTTCTCTGATTCTGAATTGGATCTTTGTAGATTTGAATGGTACTCTGGTTATCACAGTATATGGTAGTTGAGTACTCTGATTCGAAGCCACACTCTCCAAGTAAACCCTGCAACCATAAACATTGAGTTGCTGCATTAACAACTCCTCTGTACTATGCTTCTGTAGATGAGAGTGCAATGGCACTCTGTTTCTTGATTGACCAGCTGATTGGCCCTTCTGCAAGCATGAACACATATCTTGATGTGGACTTTCTGTCTGTGCTATCACCTTCGCAATCACTGTCAGTGAATCCAATCAAACCAAGATCAGATTTTGCTTTGTAGAAGATCCCATGTGTCCTTGTTCCCTGAACAAAGTTAAGGATCCTTTTGGATGCTCTCCAATGGATCTCATGAGGCTGATCCATATATCTAGAAGCCACACTTACTGCATAAGAAATATCATTTCTAGTATGTTTCAGATACAATAAACATCCAATCAATTGCCTATACAGTGTATTGTTTACCATAGGTGAAGAATCAGCTTCTTCCAGCTTCACTCCTGAAAGGAAAGGAGTTTTGCTTGCTTTGCAATCCTTCATTCTGAATTTTTTCAGAAAATCCAAGGTTTAATTGGACTGGTGCACCTTGATTCGAGCTTTGTTTTGAGCAATCTCAAGCCCCAAAAGTTGACTTAAGAGCCCCAAATCTGTCATGGAGAAGGCTTGGTTCATAGCACCCTTTAAGGAAGCAATCTCATCCTTTCAGATTCCTGTAATGAGGAGGTCGTCAACATATAACACAATGATCATTAATGAACCATTAATTAACTTCAAATAGACATTTGGATCTGATTTTCACCGAACAAAATTCAGTGATAGCAAGAAGCTATCGATCTTGGCATATCAAGCCTTGGGGGCTTGCTTTAGCCCATACAATGAATTTCTCAACCTGCACACAAGAGAAGGGTTAGTAGAAAAACCTTTAGGTTGCTGCATATATATATCTTCAGTGAGATCTCCATTCAGGAAGGCACATTTTACATCCATGTGATGTACCTCCCATTGCCTTGAGGCTGCAATGGCTAAGGCTAGCCTGATGGAATCCATCTTTGCCACTGGGGCAAAGGTCTCATTGTAATCTATCCCATGAACCTGTGAGTATCCCTTGGCTACCAATCTGGCCTTGTACTTCAGTGGTGAAACATCAGCAGAAAATTTGGTCTTACAAACCCACTTACACTGGACTAACTTTCTCCCTGGGGGAAGATCCACTAACTCCCATGTGTTTCTCTTCTGGAGTGAGCTGAACTCCTCCTTCATGGAAGCTTGCCATATTGGATCTCCTGCTGCTTCTTCATATGTTTGAGGATAATAATCCACCATCAAATAGCATTTTTCAGCAAACATAGGATCCTTCATGCACATACCACTCTCAAATTGAGATCTAGTCCTCCTTAGGTCATTGGGATCCCTAGCTAGCTCTTCTGCTGCATGTAGTGTCTTGGCTGCCCATTTTGGCCTTGTATGGATGTTAGGGTATATAATAAACTCATCTCCATCATAAAAATCAGAATCAGCATGTTCAACAAACTCTTCACTTACTTCCTGAGGTTCAGGTGGAGAAGAGGCTTCTCCAACTTCCACTGCTGCAAGGGGTTCTTCTTCAAACTGAACACACCTTTCAATAAAGGATTTGTTTGTGATCAAATTTATCAGCTTGTACCCTTTTGAATCTTCAAATTATCCAACAAAAATACACTCTTGGCTTTGGGGCTGCAAAGCCTTCCTCTTCTCTGTTCGAATTCTAGCCCAAGCCTTTGAGCCAAAAATCCTGAAATGGGTCACATCTGGCTTGTGCCCACTCCATGCTTCAAAGGGAGTCATACCATCAAGATGTTTATGGGGAACCCTATTCTGGATATAGGCTACATAGTTTATAGCTTTGGCCCAGTACTTTGGTGGCAAATTTTTGGCCTCCATCATGCATGTTGCCATCTCCTTCAGTGATCTATTCTTCCTCTCAGCAACACCATTTTGCTGTGGTGTGTAAGGGATAGAATGTTGCATCTGAATACCTGCATCTGCACAATAATTAATAAACTCAGAATTGACCTACTCACCACCATTGTCAGATCTGAGGACCTTGAGTTTTCTCCCAGACTAGTTTTCAACCAAAGCCTTAAAGACTATGAAGAGGCCAAAAACTTCAGACTTGTGTTTCAGGAAGTAAACCCAGCAATACCTGGAAAAGTCATCAATAAAAGTCAATGCATATTTGTCCTGACTCATGGACATATGAGGGAATGGGCCAGCAACATCACTGTGGATCAGCTCGAGGGGTGCAGAGGTTCTCTCATAACTAGCTCTCTCAAATTTGTGCTCTGAGTGTTTTCCTAGGATACAACCTTGGCAGACTCCTTTGGAAATTTTTATCTTGGGAAACCCTATGACCATATCTTTTTCACTAAGATCAGAAATATATTTGTAGTTTAGGTGGCCAAATCTTTCATGCCAAAGCTTGCTACCCTCATTAGCATGAATCAGAAGAGTAGAGGGGTTTGAGTAAGGTAGGAAGTGTGAGAACATGTATACCTTCTGAGCATGATTTGCAACTCCTTTTGCAATGACTCTACCACTTGAGATCTCTGTGATCTCAACTTCATCAAGGGAGAATATGATTTTATTAGGAGACCCAGTGTGAGTCATCTGGTACACTGACAAGAGGTTGGAGGAAAGACCAGGCACATACAAGACATTGCTGAACTGACCATGATCAAGATCAATCCTCCCTTTGCCCAAACGTCCAGTGAGAGAGTCATCTCCCAGTACTATAGGTGGTCCTTTCGACATGTCAAGTGAGGAGAATGCATCCTTGTTCGAAACCATGTGTCTTGAAGCTCAAGAATCGATGATAAAACTGGGTGAGCTTGATGTGCCAGCAACAAATGCATGAACTCTCTCTCTGTCATCTGAACTTGATCCTCCTTCTCTCTTCTTTGAGCTTTCTAGAAGGGAGATGCCATTCTTCTCCAGGAGTTGGGTCAACATGTCAATTTTCTTTTTCATACAAGAGCTTTCAGAGTGATTGCCCTTATTGCAGTATGTGCACTTGCTCATTTCTCCTTTGTTTTTCTTCTTTTGGTAGTTCTTCTTGGAACCTTGTGGCTCCTTCGGAGACTGTTTCTTGTATCTCTTTTGCTCAGGTGTATTTTTAGCTTTATTTTTGCTTTTTGAATCCACCTTCGAATCTCCAGCAATCAAAGCTTGATCTTTGGATGGTTTGATGGTGCCCATGATCACCAGCTTGTCCTGTTCTTATGTGAGAGATTCCATGAAATCTGCAAGGATAAGCATCTTCCAGGTTCGAGCTGTTAGATTTTTTGGCATAGAAGGTAAAAAAAAACACTGAATAGTCAAGGCCTAGCTTCGAGAGAATGGCCAGGATGAGCTGATCATCCTTCTTTTCGATCCCACACTATTTCAACTGCAAAACTAGTGCTTTGAACTTGGAGAAATATAGCTGCAGGGATTCAAAGCTATTTGGACTCAGAGAAATCGGCTCATTTTCGATTTGATGTCCCCTCATCTCATCTGTCTTTCCAAAAAGATCAGCAAGATTCTCCCATACTTCATTTGGTGATGTCAATCCATCAAGATGGAAAAGGAGGTCTTTGGAAATACTCAGACATAGGAGACCATAGGCCTCATCCCTCCTGTTGTGCCATTTTATCTTCTCTGTAGTTGCATTGGGCTCTGCTTCTATTGCCATAGTCACCCTGTACAGGCATTTCACTCTCAACAGTATCTCCATCTCTACTTTCCATTCAAATAAATTGGAAGGAGTCAAGATAGTTTTCTGTGATTGATCCATAGCTAGAAATCTTGTCCCGGCTGTCAGTAGAAGGCTCCCAGTCACTGATGTCGAACCTGCAAAAACATTTTGAAGGAGAGAAATCGATCTACAATGGATTTGATACCATGTGGAATTTGAACCCATTTATAGATTAATTTTACTCACAACAATTAACAATTGATCATGCAAAATCACTCACAAAGAGACTAAAAATTGGAGCTGAACACTAAACTGTATTAACTCAATGTATAATAGCCAACCCTATAACATAATAGGTTTCTGAATAAATAAAATACATCAAGGATTTGAATGCATGAGGAGCAATTCAAATCTAGCATAAAGCAGGCTTACTAAAAATAAGCAAATCCCCCATAGGTGTAAAAAGCTGATCCCAAATCTGTCATGGAGCTCATGAATTGGAAAAAAGGCTTAGGCAAGCTAAAGAGTGATGGAATGGAAGCTCATACATGATTTTCCAAGGAGAAAAGAGTGGAGGATGAAAATGACAAAAAACTAGTTCACCTCACCTAGTTTAGCTTTTCCATTTTCCTTAAAACACTGAAAAAGCATGCAATAAAGCAGAAAAAGCAGAAGGGTGCCTAGGAGGCCAGGAATAAAGCAGAATTGATTCCTTGAGGTTTGCCAAGCACTACATGAGTCAAATAAGGCAAGTTTGACCATTATGGATAGGCAAAAGACAACTTGCACAAGGTGGGACACATGAACTAGGCAAATAAGACAAAAATAATTAAATTAATGTCTAAGGTAGTAAACTATGGGTTGATTATTATAACAATAATATTTAATAATTTTGGAGGAAGAAAAGAAAAAAAATACATTTTTGTTTGTATTTTGACATATCTCCCTGTTTTTTTACTCAAATTTCAATCGGAAGAGCTCGTTGGATGTAGAATTAAATTCCACATCCAATGAGTACCCACTCGACATACTTTTCACAGACCCCACTACCCCAACGAGCTCTCCCGATCGAAATTTGAGTAAAAACACGGGGAGATATGTCAAAAATACAAACAAAAAAAGTATTTTTTTTTTTATGATACCTATCCCCAAATTTATATTAAAAAAGTGTTTAAGACCTATACGGTATTTCAAATTTAAAGCAATTTCATTGGCTAACACATGATGACATGGAATTTGAATCAAAGTTAAAAGGAAGATTTTGAGTTGAAATTTCCTCTAATGACAATATCAAAATTGTGATGGTTTTTTCGTTTCTCTTTATATGTTTTTCCATCATAATTGTCACAATAATGATCGTGATGTTTTGTGGCACTTATTTTGTGGATCTAATGATGAACTTTATGCACCATCGATATAGATATGAAAACTAGCCGCACCGTGTCTTCTGCACGATGCCCTTGAAATTGATTTTTTAGAATTGAATTTCTACGTTTCTTTGCTCTATCGACAAACATTTCGTCTATATAGCGCTGAACATATGGCCAAAATTGCTTGAGGAAATTTAGTTTTCATGCCAAACCATGGATAACTTTCGATGAACATTCATCTCTATTGCGACGAAATATGAAATTTGAGCTGAAATTTATTCCATTAAAAACCACCACATGTCTTCTCTATGACGGCCTTTAAATTGATGTTTTTAAATTCATTTTCTATGTTTCATCTCTCTATCGATGAAAGTATCGTACCCATAACGATGCAAGTATGGACAAAAACTGCCATGCAAAATTTTGTTTCCACACAAAACCGTGGATTATATGCGACGAATGAGTGTCCCTCTATCAACAAATTTTGGAATTTGAACAGAACATTCTTCCACAATAAATCATGGAAAAATAATCTCTATTGACAAAATATGCTTTTTGAATGGTAATTGTTCCATGAAACAACGTCGATATAGAGATGTTGTTCATGGAAAGCAACTCAGGGTTTTGACAGTTTTGTAATACCTGTGACAAAAGTTTGTGAATATTGAAATGAAACCTAGAGGTTTAAAAAAAAACATGGAAAGGCACATTCCTTTCCATGGTTTTGGATATTTAATAAGTGCTTTTGATTGATGTGCAGTCTCGTGGACCTTTTAATTATGTTTTAGACCAGATTTAATCAGTGGTATGAAGTAGATTTCTAGAAGATAATTTCGAGCCACAAACTGGGGAAAACCTACCATGTGATTCAGTTAAATGACTTTCTGGGATGAGTTTAATACTTGTAAATGATAGAAATTTTTAGATCCTATAAAACAAAAAATGAAAGATGAATTAAGATTTAAAATGGCATAAAAGATGTGATTAGTGCCTAACAAATCCAAGTTAGGAAGATGGGTAAATTGACGATCTCATGGAGGATTTAGTGATTAAAGAGTATATAGGGTTGAATGGTTCAAATCCAATCTGCTCCTTAATAACTAGATCCACTTCATAAATCATCAATAGGAAAATCCTAAGCTAGACATTAGATATTTTTCAAACAAGATCCATGAGGTGGCAATGTCACCGCAATTCCTAAAAAGTATTACTACAAGACAAATGGTATAGAGTGGAAACATACCTCTATTTGAACCCCAACAAAGCTTCCCATGCCAAACCAAGAAATCTATCACAATACACTTGTAATATACCTGCAAATGGTAGCTTCAGAGATGGAGGATAAAGGATAATTGCTCTTACTAGGTTTTAAAACTTGAGACTTCTCTTCCACATGAGAAGGTTGGAAGAAGCTTGGACGACAGGAAAATCACCTCCATTTCCACCCAAAAAGGATTCTCATGCAAACTTTTGGTTTGGTAGAAAATAAACAGGAACAAAAGCTTCAAATGTCTTGGTAGAAAATGAAGAACAAAACACAATTTTGAATAGTAATTTAAATAAATGATGAAGTAATGCAGCCAAAATTTGAAAACAAACCGTTCTGATAGAGGGAAAGTGGTTAAAAAACAGAGGTGGGCAATGCACAGAGAGAACATAAGAGTGATAAAAGCAGGGAATGGTACAACAAGAACACAACAAAGACAATTAAGACTGATATTCTTATGTTTCTTTAAAAACATTGGATAGGAAGCATGAGGAAGAGGCTAGAAATGAAAATAGAAAAGTTATATTATACGACAGGTACAAGAAAATCATATAAAATATTAATCCCTAGGGAGAATGTAGGAAATGCAAGAACCCTTACTTTATCAATCTCCTTTTGCCATGTCCATTGGACCATACTGTTTGGAAAGAGTTGTCCTAATAAAAAAAAAACCACTGTGTTGGATGGAAATTAAATTTATAAATTAAATAAAAAATTCATTCCTAGACCTATACACAACTGGTCATTTTGCTAGCCATGGAAAATATCAAAATACTCTATGAAATAAAAAAAATGGGAACACAATTAAATTAGCTAATGTTGTCTGGAAAGTGTGTTCTTAGGGTAATTACATCAAGATATTTGGTTCTGGAGTTACATTCCACATGTCTTGCGAAGGAAATCAACAATCAATATATCCAGCACACATTTTCCAGCAGAATATCAACTCACATTTAAAATCTATATTACAATACCATTGCCTCACTAATGTGGAAACTTGTGTTTGTATTCGACAAGATTTATTTAACCATTGTATTAAAACAAAACAAAAAAAACGCACACATTTTAAAGTTTAAGACAAAAATATATTAACTACACATATAAATATGTTTTTACTGGAAATGTGTGGACACTATTAATACCACCATGATGTCAAACAATATAAAACAAAAAATAGAGGAAAGATTCATGTTGTCTTACTTTATGAATAAAATATCACTAAATACTCTGGAGAAATCTTTGTTATCTATGAAATGTTAACTTTCCAGTAAATAATAGCCCTCACAGGTGTGACTCATTGGAGGTTCAGTTGTTATGAAGTCACTTGTTGTAAATTGGAAGTCATGAGATCAAATCCCACCCGGGTTTACCTGTGTCCCATGTCTTGCGAAGGGTGTGGGGAACCTAGTTGTATAGTGGTAGAGGGAACGGGGCTCCAGTTTCCAATTCCCCTAGTTACTAAAAAAAAACTTTCTAGTAAATAATATTTATGTATGGAAATATTTGTTCTAACATAATGCACTTTGAGGAGCTCATGGAATTCTTTTGTACCACACATATTAATATATTTTTTTTTAACTTATAAAAAAAACTAAATAAATGGTTTAGGGGAGGAAGTTTAGGGATTAACCTGCAGAGATACAAGCATGGGCTTGTTGTGAGAATAATTGCATATGATGTTTCCATCATTATTCATTCTCCCATAGCATCTTCCACATAGACTCGGGGACCACAGTGGATATTTCCTAGCCCTTTTCTATTATTTATTTCTCAGATTTTCTCCTAAATGTCCTTACAAACTCCGAGACATAAATATTTTGAATGACATCCTCCAACTGTAGAGTCAAATTCAAGACATTAAGAAGAAAAAACATGAACATGAATTTGTTGTCCTTGGGTTCAGACTTGGGTTTCTTCTATCGAAATGCTTTCCTACGCTTAAAATTTGCAAGAATTGATGCATGCAACGAGATTTCATTAGTTTATATAGAGAATGCTATGGCTGGCGTCAATGTCTCACTAATTACTCAAAACAATTATGAATGTACAACTGAATACAAGCTCTGGTGTTCCACAATTGGTACAAAGCTCTGATCAGTAGCCTCATGTTCACTCTAAGAAAAACAAAATAGTTTTCTATAGAACATTCAGGCTTCAAAATACAAAAAGTTTCCATTATCAAATAAAAACTAAAAACCTTGCTCAGGGTTTAATTAAATTGCATCACATCGAGCACATTCAGTTGATAGAAGAGGAGGAGGCAGAGCTTATGAAAAATGAAAAAAATAAGGATGGGGGAAACACACCCGATCCTTTTGTATATGCAGCTATCAATAATGGGGTAAATTGTCAGTGTCCCCCTACTGGATCTACATCTCCTGTAATTGATCACTCATAAGAAGAACTCACCAATGCTGGTTTCTCTCTCAACATCTTTTTTATTTGACTATAATATTACTTGGTCTGTCCTTTGTTGGTAATCTCTATCTTCTTCCTATTACTGCACATTGCCCTTTACAATGAGTATTTCCTTGCTTCTAGTTTCATATTTAATATTATATTTGAAAAAGGGTTTATTGAATTCTAGTCAAATAATGTGTAGGGAAGTTCATGGTAGTGCCACAAATTTAATTGCAATGAAGTTAAATCAATTCCATTAATGGTTGTAGACCTAAGTTACACATACGGGGAAACAGGTATGTGTTTCCAAAACTGAAACAAACTGGAAACATGGCCACTCATTTATAAATAGCACATTATATTGGAACTTTGAAAGAAAGGATTATGAATAAATGAGCAATAACATTTAAATGGAAAGCAAAGTTCCATCATTTCTTATATTGGGATCCTCACCATTAGTATCACCCTCTGCCTCCTCATCTAGCCTTTGGATCTACCTCAATCCTCTAGGGTGTTACGGAGAGAAATTCCGATGGCTTGGGGTACCACAATAGACAGATTGACTCCAGAAATCAATCCTTTCCAATATGCAATAGAAATTAAATGTCTAACACTAAAGGATCAGACCTTGTACGTTATTCCAGATGGTTGAAGTAGATCCCCTTTGAGCTTTCCAATCTTCATCTTGAATTGATAGATTACTTCCTCAACAACAAGTAAACAATATAAGCATTCTATATATAATGGTGTTAGATCTATTCTAGCATAAATGATCAATAATGTACAAGCATTTGACATAATCCCATGGATAAAATATTCATTCAAACACACATTATTGGACAAGAAAAGATATTTCTATTAATATAAATCAGATATTACAAGATACAACCTCTGACGGCACATCTATGAACCGGAGAAACTGAATCCCCCACTTGGGCCTCCACCACTTCAATCCTCCATCTCTCGATAGCAAGCTCACAAGCAAAAGGCAAGCTTGGGAAGAACACACTAGTGCTCCAAGGGACAAAGGGATGCAGACTCAAGCATAAGTTTTGACAACAATGGACCATAGTTTCTTTGCTCTCAATTCTCTCTTATGCCTTCAATGTACCAAGGGGTTCCTTATATAGCTTTTCAAAGGGGTAATGAAAGGTTGAATCTGAGCGATCTCAAGGCATAGGGAAGGCTAGGATTCAAATGAGTCGGATCCATGTCAAGGAAAACTCCAAAATGATTTGGATTATGCACACATCCCGATGTACACGGTCTTAGTGGTCAAACCTGCATATATATGCGCTTATAGGTTTAAAAGTCACATGTATCATTTTTCATATGTTTTTAGGGATGATCAAGGAAACATCAAAGGACAAAAAATGGTCCATGGGGTCTAAGGAGTCTGCAGCGGGACAGGGGAAGGCCATACAAAGTGTGATTCACCTGGAGTGGTGAAATTAGCTATAACAGATGCCCCCTAATGTGTGAGGTTAAAGGGGCCATACAATGGCCAAAATACATTATAAGTCCATCTGAGAAGTAGAGTGATGAAGGATCCCAAATGGAAGAACAGCCACCCAATCAACATAGTACAATAATACAACTCTGCATATAACTGCAAGTACATATAGCAGTCTCGGATACATAAGAGTACAATGGCCATGAATAGGCATGATACATGATGTCACATATGTGGTCATAGCCACGTACAATATACATAGATCAGAATCTCCATGATGAAGATATACATAGGACCATGATATCCATAATGGCTGAAGATATAACAGATCAAGATCTCCATAGTGGCTGGAAATATCTGACATATACTAGAATCAAGTCACGAGAGCTGAAATCTCATGAACATTGGCATGATCACGGAGGTAGCATATAAGAGATGCCACCAATCTGGAAAGTATTCTACACAAACCGCTACGAGTACATGTCCTACTATGCGAATAGGGGTGTCGAGGTTGAACATAGTAGTCCATTGTCTGATTACCGGTCATTAATGTATACCGTTAATAGACGTGAGATCACTCACCAATAATGAAAATGGGAATCAAGGTACTAGATTGCAAACTAACAAGTGTGAATAAATGTGTTGAGGTCGAACACTTGAGAGGCTCCATCGATCAGGGGACATTAATGTATTCCCAAGAACTATCGATGGCGAGAGAACCTTCCACTGATGACTACAAGTCTCAAGGCACTCAAAATGACTCTAGATTCCAATCCCAGAATAAATGATCTGAAGTCGATGGGATAAAATCCGCTGGAAGGAGGGAATTAAGGCATCCCCCATCATCCAACACGAGGTACTCAACAAAGCTATATAATGTGGAAGGACTCGATCATAAGGTGCACGAACCAGTAACTGTACCAGGAATGGCCGACTCAGGTTTCAACATCCTTCAAACAAGAGCATAACAATGTATGGTGACTAAATGAATGTAACATAGACTCAATATACAAACTGGGACATCTCTGTGACACAGGAGGAATCAACAGAGGCTCCATAGGGACTAGAAGCTTAACCAGTAAATGGAGATAAACTTAGATAAATGAGTACAGCTCCTAAAGTCAAACTATAACCCAACCAATGGATGTGATATACAGTGCTCTATTCGAAGGTGACACAAATCGACAGCTGCCAGAGATAACATCTTTCCTTGTCCACTTTTTGGTTTTTTCATTTTTTTTTTGGACTTTTTCAGTTATTTGAAAAGCTTGAAAAAAGAATAAACTAGCTTTATAGTTATAGACTAGGAGGAGACGAGTGTCATAAAGGAAAAAAAACTAGTTCCAAGCAGTGGAACATACCTATGCTCAATGCAAGGATACATGTGTAGGATATCGACACTCGGGGGAAAATCCCCTCCCGGTAAAAAAGGAAATCAAGCTACGAAGGATATAAAAAATGGCTCTGCATGGCTAGACATGAGACAAGCTCGGGCTATATGGCTGAAACGCAATATCAGGGGAGCCGGCATAAAGCTCAATAAGGCAGGAAAAGCTCATGATAATGCATTCCCAAAATGAGCGCTGCGACCCACATGGAAATCGATGCTTTTTCCGCATATAGGGCTGGATATACGTGGAAAAGGGCCTCAAACCCGCGTACGTACGCGACTATTTTGAAAATAGTCGCATATGAGGAAACACATATGATTTTTTCAATAAACTGATGGGAAAATTTGCAATTTGTTTTGCAGGATGGTGCTAGAGTGGAGAGAGCATGAGCATGGTGAAGTAGAGGAAGTAGTAAGGGCCGACTTAATGGCTCAACAAGATCTACGTGCATGCAGACTCTACAAGTTTTGGTGTCTTGGTGGGTTGAGGGCCAAACCAAGACTGTTACAGATGCTAGTAGACTATTGGGATCCAAACTCGGAGTCTTTTCATATTGATGGGATGTCCCTCACCATAGAGGTGGAGGAAATATACTTTATCACAGGGCTTTCTAGACGAGGGGAGGTGGTGAACCTTCATTCCTGTGGTGGGCCAGGAGGTGGCCTGACTATCGACGAGTACATTGCCGTGTACTATTTTCCAGACATCGAAAAGGTGGGGAGTCAAGTCCCTACCAATGCTATATAGGTGCTGGGCCTAAAGGCCATATTATTGACGTTGGGCAGGATAGCCGGCTTAGCATCACTCCACCAGGCCTTGCAGCCTCTAATGTTCTATGCAATGGAGTGCATGAAACCCACCATCTATGACTGGAGTACTACACTACTAAGCAACATGAAACACCAGCTCAGTGAGTGTAAGGCAGGTAGGGTGCGTAACTTCGAGTTCAGTAGTATTTTGAGCATGTTTTTCTTCGTGCGTGTTCCAAGATTGATCCCTAGAGTGGATGTTCCTCCCCATGGGGTTCAATATCTATCCCAACGGCATTGGGAAGATGCTATGCACAAACTGGGGGGTGGTAGGGTGTCCAACCCATATCCAGCTGACTTCTTTCCATGGTGGTGACAACAAATAGTTGCCATCGATAACTACCCCTATGCAAGGATAAATTTTTGGGGGGACCCGAACATGCCGCTACCACCAGGATCGGCATATGGTGATATAGGTAACAAATCTCGACCCTCACTCTTTTTAAAATTTTTGAGTTATTTAATTTTTTTTTGTATTTTCTTGATTATATGGAATCAAAAAGACATGTTTTTTTGCAACAATACATAGTGAAATCTACCATTTTTGTGTAGATGTGGGACCACGGTGGCTAGAGGGCTTCCCTCTTCATAGACCGAGGGGAAGAGGAGATGACATCACGGTGTGGATGCAGAGCGAACACTCCAGAGCATTCATACCAACTTTGTGAGACTGACTCATAGATTTCCCATGGCGCAAGTTGAGGACTTTCCTGATGCCATGCAGCGGCAGGTGGTGGGTGTACCACGCGCATGGGTGCGTTTATTTCAACGGCTAGCTAGAGACGTAGTGACATTTCATGATCACCACCCTCCTCCTCCTCCATAGGATTAGACACTTGGGAGTGTATACATTTTGTACGACCGTGTATTATATGATGGTGGCTTTCAAAGCCCCAAATTTTGTATCATGACACTATGTATTATCACATTTTTGATGTATATATATATATAAATTTATGGTGATCGATTTATTTATTTACATGTGTAAAAATTATGTTTGTGATTAATTTATTGTGAATGAAACAAATGCCAATCTAACATGTAGTTAGCATATGAGTCATCAACTTGGTTATTATTTCTTGGAATGTGTATATATGTTATATTGTCAAATTGTCATTCTAACAATCTCACACGTAAGAATCTTCTCAATAATGTCAGATCTCTAACATGGTACAAACCATTGAGCTATGACACCACGAAATACGAATCAAGACGTACATCAAGAGATAGAACACCATGTAGAATGGCATCCCACAGAAGCTCAATAATGACGCTATATTCAACAACTTTGTTGGAAGATGGCCATAGACATACACCTCATGAAGACAGTACCTGACCCATAGGAGTATAAATCACCCAAGCAATAGAGGCTGAGTGTTGAGTGTGACAGATTGCACCATCCGCAAATCCTATGTAGGTGGAAGATTCCATTGACATCTGCCAAAAGAAACATAAACTAATCACAAACCCGATCACTATAAGAAAAAGAAAACCTAACTATGCAACGCTGTACAATAATATAGAACAAGCAGTCTTGGCTAAATATTATGCATAGTATTTTTTGAGATAGAGCCCATTTCTAGGCTCTGCCAAAGCTATTCCTTCGTAATCCACCAACTCATACGCACCCTTCTCTAACACACACTTGACCACGTAAAGACCATGCCACATAGGATTAAATTTCCTTGCCCCCAAGGGTTCTTTCGGTTGATCCCACAAAAGGACCAAGTCTCCTTCACTAAATGCCCTTGGATAGACAGAATTATCATATTGGGCCTTTACGCGACACTTATTAACCTCTAGAGCCACCAAGGCATCCCGACGCTGCTCATCAAGTTGCTCAAGGTGAACCAAACACTCCTCCAAAGGTGAAGTGTCCGGTAAGAGTTCCACAGCTAGCTTCAATGAAGGAATCTCACATTCAACCGGCAATATCCACTCCACTCCATGTACAAGCTGATATGGAGAAAAACCAGTGGCAGTATTAACCGCGGTTCAATATGCCCACAAAGTAGGGTATAACATAATATGCCAATTCATCTTGCTTTGTGCGATGGTTCGTTGGAGAATGGATTTGAGTGAATTATTCACTGCCTCTAGCTGTCCATTCGCTTGGGGGTAGTAAGAAGATGAATTTTATTGCTTATACCCTAACTTGGATGCCAATTCTTCCATCATACAGTTCTGAAAGTGTGAGCCATGGTCAGTGACAAGCTCTTTTGGAATCCCGAACCGAGTAATAATTTGGTTGAATACAAAGTGAGTGGCTGTATCAGTGTTGGATTTTACTGTAGGCATAGCCTCAGCCCATCTCGCGAAGTAATCAACAACCATTATAATGTGATGGTGCCCCCCAGCCGAAGCTAGGTTGCAATCCAGAAAATTGAGCCCTCACTTCGTGAAGGGACCGGTGGTGATAATGAGATGTAACGGGGCAGGTTTTGAGCACATATTACGTGCGAACACCTAGCAAGGGTGGCACCTCTTGACTGCATCAACACAATCCTTAAAGATCGACGGCTAGAAATAACCTGCTCTCAAAATATTTTGAGCTATAGAATGCCCAGATAAATGACCACCACATGCCCCTCCATGGCAATCATTCAGCACAAACTCAGCCTCCTCATGAGTTAAACAACGTCGTAAAATGGAATCTACCCCACAGCGGTACAAAGTATTGTCCACAATGAGGTAGTTCTTAGAGATGTGACATAATCGTCGTTGTTCATCTCACGAGAGGTGAGTAGGGGTATTCTTTGTTTGTAAATATACTATGATATTCCCATACCATGGGTCTAACGTTGAGATTAAGAAGATTTTTTCATCAAAAAACGTATCTTCAAAAACCAACTCCTCGGCCTCGCTTGGGAAATCCGATATAATCTCTGCAAAAATTAAAGACTTCTTCGATTTTGCCGAAACAAACTCGAGATCAAATTCTTGCAAAATGACAATCCATTTATTATACTTTCCCCCAATCATCCTTCGGGTGATGACGAATTGAAATGGATTGACATGGGCCACAACCAAGGTCTGGTGAAGGAGAATATAATGTCTCAACCGCTGAACCGCATGTACAGTAGCTAAAGCAAGCTTCTCGACATGAGAATAATGAATCTCTAGTTCAATAAGGTTCTGGCTCAGATAATATATGACATGCTCTTGGAGCTCCTCATCCTCTTGAACCAAAACCATACCAATCGTCTCTAAGGATGCCACCACATATAATATAAAATCATGGCTATAATCTGGAGGACTAATCACCAAGGCTGATTGTAGGGCTCACTTGAGTGCATCGAAGGACTTTTGGGCTCGCTCATCGCAATAAAAGGGGGTGTCTTTCTTCAAGAGATGCATGAAGCCTCTAGTCAAATTGGAAAAGTTGACAACAAATCTTTGTAAGAAGTTTTCCATGCCTTGCAAACACTGAAGATGATGAATATTCTTCGGGGGAGACAACTTGTTGACGGGCGTATTTGACTATGCACGCAACGGGGGACACGACCCAGACCAGGATCCTTAGGGCAGGCTCCCAGCTGTTTGGGATAGTCGTTCTCGACAGGTTTAAAGGCTCTGTTGGCCTAAGAGTCTAAAAGTCTCATGACAAAAAAAATTAATGTTACTGATCGTTAGTCAAACCTGTCTTTATGATTTACAGTAAGTTATTTTATGTTATATATTTACAAGATATTAAACTATCTAATTCAATTAATTTAAGTCTAAAAAGATGTAAATACAAGAAAATAAATACACACACAGTTAATGTTTTATAAAGACATGTTATCTACACCTTGTACAATAATTACAACGAGAATAATCTGACTGTAATTCATAGAGAGAGACCTGGTTCAAATAGTTTTTTACAAATAATATAAGTTGCAGAAAATAAAAAACATATTATGCTATCCTACTTCCTATCCTGATCAGGAGCGGAAAAACATTTAACCTGTAATCGATTTATGCCAATAAAACTACTGCATGTATAAACATGATAATATTTAAAAAAGTTGAAACATTAATAGACCATACAATAGCCATTACATATTACACAAATAACAATACCGATCGTTAATCACATAACATGACGTACCAGCAAAATCAAAAACATAAAATTGATAATGATATAAAGATTTATATTCGCAAAATTCCTTAGAGAATTATCACAAACATAACTGAAGTAGAAAAGTAGCTACAAGACTAACATATATCCAAAATATATGCAAAGTATACAAACACAAACATATATATTAAAATATCACCAGTTCAAGATGTCATGGCTGCAGACAGAGAGCTGTCCAAAGTCACAGGTATTTTAAACTCCAGTCTTGTTTTCCCCTTTTCCATCCAAAATCGACCCCCATTTCCCTCGACTGTCTATCCTTAAATACATGTTTTTTTCAAAAATAAACATCCTAAAACATAGATATCGCCTAGATCGAATCATACAACTAATTCCCATTTAAAAATGACAAGTGTAACGTGTCATTTTTAAATAAAAGTAAAACACTGTGAAAAGATAACGATTCGATCCATGAGAATCGAAACAAGACCTGATAAGCCTGGAAATGGATCTGTTCGAGTTGATGGGGGATATTATCCGAAAATAAACAGTCTTCAAGACCTGGTCGTATTCATCACCCATATCACCTGCAGCAAATTAAATAATAAAACGAAAACCATAAACACAAATTGAAATAACAAATGCTTAAATAACAAATAGAAAGTAAAATAAATGAATACCTGATCATCAAAATTCAAAATTGAACCCAACAGCAAACAGATCCAGCATAGTCACAAATTAACCAGCGCATTAAAAACTTGAATATTAACCCCACTAGACTGACTTGGTGATGGAGCTCTGAATTGCATGAGTGCGATCTGAGCATTGAGCTCGCGCACCTTTTCATCATTCTTATCGTTCTCACCCTGAAGCTTAAGAACTCGCCGTATCAATTTATTTTTATGATTCCTCAAGCGAACAACCTGCTGATCACTCTCCTCTACTTTCTTCTTTAACATAACATTTTCAGATTTCATTAAATCATGGTTCGCTGCTATTTCACCTACCCTATCTTCCATGCTACGAATTTTATCCAACAAACGATTAATGAACAGAGGATGAGCCATGTCTGCGACACAATAAGTACCAGGCGAATTTGCATGTATAGGATTTTCTTTAGTCGGAGAATTAATGACAGCATCCACTCGCACTTCTTTGTTAAGCACAGGGATGTCTTCATCAACCACGGGAGGACTCTCATCGACAGGGTTTGGAACAGTTTGTGGATGAACAGCATTATCACTATCTGGCGAAGAGAAATCCAATTCCTCATCATCTAAAACTACAGTATGCACCTGAAGCTTGTCAACTACAGAGGTTTTGACAGAATTAGCTCTCGCCATGCTTCTGGTAAACCTAGCTGTTAACTTGGCTTTAGGATTATCCCGTCCACAGCCGTGAATCTTGTCTGTATCGTTTTGAGGGGTTGTTGGTGACAGAGATGAGGCTGTCCTAACACGTTTAGAACCTAGAGGAGTATGAGTACTGTTCACAAAATTAGCTGTAGGCTCTTTACAGGGTTGAGGACTCATACTGCGAGGGCTCGACAGAGGTTTGCGCGGAGGAAAGACTGAAACTGAACTTGGATCTCTGTGCTTGTTACAATCTTCAGGATTGTCGAACATGCAGTGGCAAAATGAGGAGAAACCATTTGACTCTACAAATTCCTCCCAGGACCGACCCGACTTCAACAACTCATGATCAATCAGCATACGAACCAAACCATGATGAAAGAGGCTATGACTGACGTGTTTAGGGCCTTTCTTAATCGCATTGGATATTTTGAACAAGCTATGTAAAAGACAGTAAGGAAAATTTAACGGAAACCCTATAAAAACAGACATGATCCGAAGGTGGTATACATACGCCGATGATAACCGGCCTTCGCAGGTCAAGTATCGATGAATCAGATCAAGGACGGGACTCCATTCTTTCAGGAAATACTTACTTGCCACCCCAGTTCGAAAAGAGACCTCCTGAGCAGGGTTTTTTAACAGCCATCTCCATTCTGTTATAGTCATTTTCTGATACTTGAACCATCTCTGACCAGTCAGGGGCAAACCTGTTGCAGCTGCTATTGACCTTTCATCAACCCGGAACCGAAGGTCCCCGACTTCTGCTTGGAAATCGGTCAGGGATAGGGAAAAAACCCTAGTAACTTCAGGGTTAGAGTCGGAGAATTTTTCGAATAACGGCATCCACCCTACATCCTTAATCCTCTGTGAGAGTTCAGGGTTCGAATTTAACAGGGTCATCTCGCAGGGCTCAACCCTCACGACAGGAGCCATCACTGGTCGATTACAAATGCGTAACCGCACGCAAAATAGGTACTAGAGCTCTGCAAGAGAGAAAACACGAGACCGCGAGCACTTAGAATCGAGGCTGAGCGAAACCAGGTGATGAACAGGATAAGCCATGCATAAACGCAGGCTATACCTCTGCGGGTTTGGCATGACCGAAAGCATCAGCACTTGGAGTGGTAATCAATTGAGGGCATAAACGACGGTCGATCACTCTAGATGGATGATATTACCATAATTTACCCTGACTTAAATGATGGGAGCCTCTTGGTTGTACGCAGACCAGGTGTTCTAATGGCAAGGAGCCACGACATGGGATACGTACCAGCACTTAAGTGCGATGGACAGTTCAAGTACCAGAGTCATAATAGCATACTGGTTTCGGAATAAGTGAATCAAGGTATAGGTTATGCAATAAATCAACCCGACGATAACCATAATACATGCAATCTCTACCATGGATTCGACCTACGCTTAAAGGTGGCGGATTAAATGATCATAATTACAAACCATTAAATCAAGAATCAACCTTGTAAAACATACCATATAATGGTAATCAGCATATATTTTGGTGATAACGTCGATCATGGTTCGAGAACTTAGGCTATGTCGAGAATGGTTCGTAACAGATGTGGCTTACGTCCACTAGGTCTTGACCAACATCACCACAAACTAACCATTGATAACCTTCGAATAACAAAATCAACATAATCAATTCATGATGTTATGGATTAAATTCAAGATTATGATAAATCGAAGGATATAAAATCATTAGTATTTATCCTTAATTTCAACCCAAAAACAAATAATAATCATTAGTGATGATTTTGTTAAATATCCTATAGTTGCAAAGGTTGCTTTAAAAACCGCGAATTTCTCCAATTCAGTAGATGACAGAATGGCATTGTTTCAGTAGCTGTAATTCCTCTTTATTTTGCATTGAGAAATTCGAACATTTCATCTAACAAAATAGAATTTTGTTAGATGAAATAATGTTTTGTAAAGGCTGTTGAGTCAGGGGACAACAGACGGCGACAAGCTGGGCGGAACAGTTATCTCTGCTTCTTAACCTGAAATTATGCACATGGAGAAATTAAATCCTTAATCCAAGCCATTATACAAAGATTACTGTTTTAACATCTCAAACAAATTCAAGTATTTCACAGTTCTAAAACTTACTAGAACATTACAGTTTCAGCGATTTGTTTGGTAGCATCAAGTCTCAAACAGAAATTAATCCTCAAAGAGTAAGACAGTAAATGGCTCAGTTTTAAGGATAAGATCTCAATACCACAAGCATGGCCCTGCTGCCAGCAGGCGTTCATAGCCTTGACAGGGTTACCTCTGATCCTTCAGAACGCCAGTGTCCTATCTGCTAGTTATATATGTACAATTCTGTTCGGGAGAAACTGTTACCACTGTTTTATTTTAATTTTATTCCTCATGAAGGCCATGGTTCAGGCTTGGTAACTAGATAGTAACCATGTCAGTCACCAGTCTGCATTACAGTAAAATGAACCGGCTCGTGATGAGACCTTTCACCCCTCAGATTTTTCATCCAAGGGTCATTGCCCAGGCTTGGTGACCGGAGATGACAATGTTACTAGAAGCAAACCTATGATCCTGAGCAGATCAGCTCATGATGAGACTTTCTGTCCTTCAGATTTTTGCATATATCCAAGTCCATCCTTGTCCAGAACGTAATTTTTATTAATCTCAAATGAGATTATCTTAGCAGATAGGGAGGCGAATATGATCCTCTTTATGAGAAGAAATGGCGTAAAATATCTAAATAGATAACTTTACCAAGTACTGTCCCAATCTCGTTGGGCAAATCTTTGCAGAGACCGATATACTTAATTAATTTTAACATAGTTTAGCTTTTTCTGGCAGGATCTAGAACAATGAAAACACCATTCTCTGTTCAAGAAACCAAAACAGAATGACATTTCCAGGATAATAATGTCTTTTGTGCATAACTTACAGATAAATGACAGAACTTAAAAATGAGCCATCCGTTCAAGGTTTGATGAATTTACCAGGTTCAAAACACACAAACACAACAGCAAATCAATCAAAAGAACAATGAAATAAAATGCATCAAGCAAACACACCACACGGGTATATACAAGATGATCCCTTGAGGAGGATCAACAAAAATATCTCTTGATTAGGTGACCATTTACTGGAAGGTTATCAATGTCACCTTCCAATGTTTGTAACCTGAAAGTACTAGGACCAAGTTTTTCTGTAATAATAAATGGCCCTAGCCACAGGCATTGGAAATTTGTGTGTTTTCCTTTATCTTCGTGTTCCTTATCCCATTTCAAGACTAAGTCACCTACTTCCAAATCCCGACTGACCGACTTCCTGAGGTCAAACCAACGCTTAACAGTCTGCTGGTGTTTTTCAAATTTTTTCCTAGCCAACTCCTTGTCTTCTTCCAGTTTCTGCAAGGTGTTAATTCGGTGCTCCATGGCAGAACAAGGTATTTCCTGCACCGACTGGGCAAGCTATAAGGAGGGAAAGAACAAATTAGGGGGTAAGATGGCTTCTTTACCATACACCAGGAAAAAGGGGGAGTTCCCTATAGCAGCTTTGGGGGTTACCCTGTCATCCCACAAAGCGTTCGACAGAGCAGTATGCCAATTCCTATGATGGTTAGCCACAGTACGTTTCAGAATCTTAATCAGATTTTTATTAGAGGATTCTGCTAACCCATTACCCTGAGGGTAATAATTAGCTGAATATTTCAACTTTATACCCCTATCCAATGCATACTCAGTTAATTTTGCAGAGGAAAAATAAGTTGCATTATCAAACATTAAAGACTCTGGAACACCGAATCTGGTAATAATAAAAGAATCAAGGAAGGATATCACCTGTTCGGAATTGACTACCCTCAACGGGATGGCTTCAACCCATCTAGTGAAGTAGTCTGTGACTGTCAGAATGTATTTATGTTTTAGTGAAGAGGCTGGTATGATTGGGCCGACAATATCTAGACCCCATTGCTGAAATGGGACTTAGATAACAACCGGCTAGAGGGGTAATGCTGCCTTCTTTAGTCTACCTCCTGCTCTCTGACATTCTTGCCACTTCCTGGCGAAAGAATATACGTCTTTGAACAATGTGGGCCAGTAGTACCCAGCTTTAAGTATTTTATGAGCAGTAGTTTCTTCGCTGAAGTGTCCTCCAGCTGGTCCTGCATGTAGTTGAGATAACACATCATCAGCCTCATGTTTTTCTAAGCACCGAAGGAGAACCCCTTCGAAATTCTTTCTAAACAAAATATTATCAATAAGCTGATAAGGTGTAGATTTTAATCTTAAAGCTCTTTTATGACATGGGTCTAAATGTTCAGGGGCGGTCCCATGCAATAAGAAGAACTTAATATCATCATACCAAGAATCAGGAGGAGTGGAGACCAGAAAAACTTCCCTTTCAAATAAAGAAGGTTCACTAAAGAAGTGCAGATCAGGATCAGAATTGTCCACAGATCCAGCTGCTAGTTTGCAAAGTCCTTGCCCCCTGACAATCTTTAAAGGTTTTATTTCCAGGTCGTATTCCTGAAGTGCTGTGACCCAATGTGCTCTTTTTTCACCAAGATCCTTCTGTACCAAGAGATTTCTAACTGCAGAATATGGTACAACGACTTTGGTGTGGGACTTCAGTAAGTAAGGCCTGAAATGTTTGACAGATTTGAAAACAGCGAAAGATTGTTTGTCCACTTCTGGGTAATTTAATTCTGCACCGTTGAGACCAGAACTCATAAAAGCGATAGGAGCTTCATTATTTTCCTGGTTTTTCTGTGTCAGAACAGCGACATAAGAAGAATCAGAAGCAAACGTATATAAAATGAAATATTTGGAAAAATCTGGGCTAGTAAGAGTGGGGGCTTCAGCAATAGCTTTTAAAATGTCATGAAAATATTGCTTCTCATCAGTGTTCCATTTAAACTCAGCATCCTTTCTTATCATTTTCTGAAGCGGCCGGACAATTTCCGTAAACCCAGGAATAAATCTAGAAACAAAATTTATCTTTCCAAGAAATGACTGCATGGACTTCTTTGAGTGGGGCATCGAAATCTGTGATATGGCACGGGTGCGTTGTGGGTCAATATTGATGCCTTGTTTAGAAACAACAAAACCCAGCAATTTACCTTCTGTTACTGAAAAGATAGACTTCTTAGGATTTAAAGAAATCCCATACTTCCCACAACGCTCAAAGACTCTCCCGAGATGAGTTAAATGATCAGTCCTATTTTTTGAAAAGACGGTAACATCATCAAGATAAATAATGACGAACTTACCAATCAGACCTCTGAAGGCGATGTCCATTTCCCTCTGAAATGTTGCTCCGGCATTTATGAGACCAAATGGCATTTTCCTGTATGCATAGGTTCCCCAAGGCGTCCTAAAAGTTGTTTTCAACTGGTCAGTTTTGGATACTAACACTTGGTTGTATCTTGAAAAACCATCTAGTAGTGAAAACATTTCAGATCCGGAGAACTGTTGCAAGATTTTCTCCATTGTAGGAACAGGGTAATTGTCTTTATCAGAAACCTTATTCAGGTTTCGGAAGTCGACACATAACCTGATGTCACCATTTTTCTTTCTCACGGGTACAATATTTGCTACCCACTGTGCATGCCGGACAGGGAAATTTATTCTGGCGGAAAGGATTTTATTTAGCTCCTTCTTGACAGCTGGTTCTAAGCTGGGGTGCATTTTCCTCAATTTTTGTTGAAAAGGCTTAGCCTCCAGTTTCATAGGAATGACATGTTGCATGATATTAGGGTCGAATGTTTTCAGGTCATCATACGTCCATGCAAATATGTCTTTAAACTCTTTGAAGAGCTTAATGAAGGCTGTTTTTTCCTGGGCAGTACATGTGCTGCCCA
Organism: Pseudotsuga menziesii; assembly: GCA_001517045.1. Taxonomy (NCBI): domain Eukaryota; kingdom Viridiplantae; phylum Streptophyta; class Pinopsida; order Pinales; family Pinaceae; genus Pseudotsuga; species Pseudotsuga menziesii. The sequence goes on along the minus strand of LPNX010830967.1, from coordinate 74,208 downwards.
GATTTACACATTGAGGATTTTGCTCAGTTCCTAGATTCACAATGTCAGATTGCATGATGGAGCTATTAGTTTTACAATTCCTTGCAGCCTTAAATTTATCCTTTAAGTCATAGAATTTCTCAAGTCTGATTACTGACCTGGGAAGAGCACTAACCTGATCGAGAGATTCCTGAATTAAACAAGGCTTATGGATTACCGCAAAATTGTGTAGATCCTCTTCGTGAGTCATCTCGTCCAAAATCGCATCCTTGAAAGTATCTTTAAAAGTCAGAAAATCAATTAATTGCTGGTCGTCATTGAAGACTCTCCAATTTGCTATGTTTTCAGGTATAGAAGGTCTGAACAGCAATTCAACTAAGAAAGCATCAGTAAGGATTCCTTCAGATGGAATCAATCTCGAAGCAACATTAGCTAAAATATCAGCTTCCTGATTTAGATAACGAGGGATAGAACTTATGTTAAATGCTTCAAATGCTAATAGTAAATTCCATACCTCATCCTGATAATTTCTTAGGTGTCCAGCTATGCAGTGTATTGTATTACGTACCTGACGAACAATAATCTTAGAATCTCCTAAAACTACCAAGACTTTGGCTCCCAAATCGATCGCTTTCTTCAGCCCTTGAATGAGGGCTTCGTATTCAGCGATGTTATTGGTGCAATCGAATTCTAATCTGCAAGCAATGAAGTATCTTTTACCATAAGGATCAATCAGTAAGCATCCTGCACCATCTCCTTCCTTTGACTTGGAACCATCAAAGTAAAGAGACCAACAACCGTCATTGAGATCTAAATGTGGTGCATCTAGGACTGGAATTTCAGCTGGGGCTTGTGAAAAATGGCACATTTCAGACTGCTGATTTGAATCTAGAATCTCTGAAATTTCAGCTTCCAAGTTCCCAAAAAATGAGTCAGCCATGTAGTTACCCATTATAGTATCAGTGAACAAGACTGGTTCATTTGAGTCATCAATTTCAGTGACGGTATGCTTCATATACCGTTCTCGATCGATTCTAATTTTATTCGGGCGACCCTTATGAGATATCCACAAGTGTGAACAGTCTGTGGCAAAATACCCATCGAGTTTTTGTGACCAATCCCTGCTAAGAAACAAACCATATGCTTCAGGGATTTCAGCCACAATAATATCGACGATAAAGTGCACCTGAGGATTCGAAGCCAACCTTATTAGCACCTGCTTCAACTTACCTATTACTTTTACATTTGAGCGATCAAGCTGTACAATACTTGTATCATAGGGTTTAGGGACAGCATTAAGTTTTTTACATACAGAGTAAGGCATCACATTCTTAGAGGCCCCTGAGTCTATCATACAGTTATGTACTTTACGATTAAATATTTCAAATGTAAGTAAAAAGGGTGGAGTTGAAGAATCGGACTTCTTGCCTATGGATGATGCATTAACTGAAGCCTTTTTCGAGTTATCCTTATTAATGGTAGAATTATTTTGATTGGAAGGAGTCTTACCAGATTTACTTGGGCAAACTCCTGGCACCATTTTATCTCGAATCACAGGTATTTCCAAGAGTTCATATAGAGAAATGTTGGCTCTGATTTTCTTTAAGTCTTCGATCAAATCGTATTCTAACTCAATGGAATGTGCAGATTTACTATTTGCAGATTGATCTTTATCTTTGACAGCTGAACTATTATCTTTTATAGTTGTGGCAGGTTCAGCTGAAGGATGGTCTTTTTTACTTCTGGTGTTGTACTGATGCTGATTTACATTGACAACAGCCACATCTTCGTCATCAGTTAATTCTGAGGTATCCCAGAAATGACTGATGACATGAGGTGGTTTATCGTCATTGTCATCATCTGCTTTTTGGTTATCTTGAGAACTCTGTCCGGAAGATTGAGCCTCATTTTTAGTAGTTGTTTCTAGATCTGAAAATATTGATTTGAGGAAACTATTGAGTTCTTCAACGCTGTTAGCTTCAGAGGGTGGAGTTTGTTTCGCAGCTGAATTTTGAAAAGGTTTTCTGAAAAACTGTTTAGGTGGTTCTTTGTTTGTGGTATTTTGAGAAGTACCTTTTTTTAAATCTATGATTTCATTAGACAGTTTTTTAATGACTCTTTGTAAACTATCAAGATCTAAGGCATCTTGGCCCCTTTTGTCAGAGCTTTTGGCAGAACTGTCAGTCTTCTTCCGAGAAGAAGATGCTGAACCGTTATCTACTTCGGGATTTGCTTTTGTGGCATTCGCATCCTTTTCAACTTTAATTGCTTCTTCAAAGTTTTCGGTTAGAGTAAGTTTGGCATTTTTCCTGACAAACATGGATATTTTTCCCAGTAAGGATGAAGTGTAAAATTCAACAGTAACGTCCTCAGTCGGCCTTGAGGTAGCGGGAGTCCTGTTTCTTAAAGTTAGAAAACGCTGGTTAAAATCTTTAACCTTTTCTTTGGGTTCCATGCGAATTCTAGACAATTCTGAGACTAAAATAGCAGGAGTCTTGTCATCTCCAAACTTGTTTGTAAATGCAAGATCAAATTCGTTCCAGCTAGTAATGGAACCAGCTGTAAGTGAAAAATACCAGGTCGATGCTTTTCCCTCAAACGTATAAGGGAAAAGCCGACAGACCACATCTTCATGTTCCACATCCAAGAGTCGAACTGCCAACATAAACTTCTTGACATGATCTTCTGCTGGCTCTTTCAACTCAGGGTTGAACTTAGACAGTAATTTCTCAGGATGTTTAGGTAAAGGGTGCTGAATGCCAGGGATGGCCACAACATCCTGGGCTAGCCATGGCATATTAGCATTGGGGTTCAGGGGATTTGCAGCTGCCATGTTTCTTGGAGTTGGAGGCGGTGAAGGTGGTGTTTGTAAAACACGAGGAGGCGATCGAGGCGGTGATGGTGGTTGTCCAGTTCCTCTTGAAACAGGTGGCCCTGAAAAAGAGGAAAGCTGGTTGGTGCCTGCGAAAGGTTGCTGTATGTGAGGATCGAGATGGGAACCTAAAGGTTGTTCTTGTTCTCCCAGAACAGATTCAGAATGACGAGTACGAGGACGTGTAATCTACGGAAGAGGTAACTCAGTGGGCTGGCGCCCGGTGAGATTTGAATAAGCCCTAGTTAAGATTCTTCGAGATTCGTTTAAGGCTTGTTCGTACTGGTCTATTTCTTCAGGTAAGTGAATACCGGGAGAGTTGAAATGAGAGATCATATTTCAAACAGAGTCGCTCACTGGGGTTTCATTTGCTCGTGATGAACGGTGAGAGCGTGGTTGTGAAGTAGATTGTATTTGAGGGGTAATTGGTTGATTAACTATGTTTACGGGGTTTTTTTCATCAGCCATTGGCTTACGCTGGCCCTCCTTCTAGCGCCATTGGCTAATGGGCATATTTGACTATGCCCGCAACGGGGGACACGACCCAGACCAGGATCCTTAGGGCAGGATCCCAGCTGTTTGGGATAGTCGTTCCCGACAGGTTTAAAGGCTCTGTTGGCCTAAGAGTCTAAAAGTCTCATGACAAAAAAAATTAATGTTACTGATCGTTAGTCAAACCTATCTTTATGATTTACAGTAAGTTAGTTTATGTTATATATTTACAAGATATTAAACTATCTAATTCAATTAATTTAAGTCTGAAAAGATGTAAATACAAGAAAATAAATACACACACAGTTAATGTTTTATAAAGACATGTTATCTACACCTTGTACAATAATTACAACGAGAATAATCTGACTGTAATTCATAGAGAGAGATCTGGTTCAAATAGTTTTTTACAAATAATATAAGTTGCAGAAAATGAACAACATATTATGCTATCCTACTTCCTATCCTGATCAGGAGCGGCAAAACATTTAACCTTTAATCGATTTATGCCAATAAAACTACTGCATGTATAAACATGATAATATTTAAAAAAGTTCAAACATTAACAGACCATACAATAGTCATTACATATTACACAAATAACAATACCGATCGTTAATCACATAACATGACGTACCAGCAAAATCAAAAACATAAAATCGATAATGATATAAAGATTTATATTCGCAAAATTCCTTAGAGAATTATCACAAACATAACTGAAGTAGAAAAGTAGCTACAAGACTAACAGATATCCAAAATATATGCAAAGTATACAAACTCAAACATATATATTAAAATATCACCAGTTTAAGATGTCATGGCTGCAGATAGAGAGCTGTCCAAAGTCACAGGTATTTTAAACTCTAGTCTTGTTTTCCCCTTTTCCATCCAAAATCGACCCCCATTTCCCTTGACTGTCTATCCTTAAATACATGTTTTTTTCAAAAATAAACATCCTAAAACATAGAGATCGCCCAGATCGAATCATACAACTAATTCCCATTTAAAAATGACAAGTGTAACGTGTCATTTTTAAATAAAAGTAAAACACTGTGAAAAGATAACGATTCGATCCATGAGAATCGAAACAAGACCTGATAAGCCTAGAAATGGATCTGTTCCAGTTGATCGGGGATATTATCCAAAAATAAACAGTCTTCAAGACCTGGTCGTATTCATCACCCATATCGCCTGCAGCAAATTAAATAATAAAACGAAAACCATAAACACAAATTGAAATAACAAATAGAAAGTAAAATAAATGAATACCTGATCATCAAAATTCAAAATTGAACCCAACAGCAAACAAATCCAGCATAGTCACAAATTAACCGGCGCATTAAAAAATTGAATATTAACCCCACTAGACTGACTTGGTGATGGAGCTCTGAATTGCATGAGTGCGATCTGAGCATTGAGCTCGCACACCTTTTCATCATTCTTATCGTTCTCACCCTGAAGCTTAAGAACTCGTCGTATCAATTTATTTTTATGATTCCTCAAGCGAACAACCTGCTGATCACTCTCCTCTACTTTCTTCTTTAACATAACATTTTCATATTTCATTAAATCACGGTTCGCTGCTATTTCACCTACCCTATCTTCCATGCTACGAATTTTATCCAACAAACGATTAATGAACAGAGGATGAGCCATGTCTGCGACACAATAAGTACCAGGCGAATTTGCATGTATAGGCTTTTCTTTAGTCGGAGAATTAATGACAGCATCCACTCGCACTTCTTTGTCAAGCACAGGGATGTCTTCATCAACCATGGGAGGAGTCTCATCGACAGGGTTTGGAACAGTTTGTGGATGAACAGCATTATCACTATCAGGCGAAGAGAAATCCAATTCCTCATCATCTAAAACTACAGTCTGCACCTGAAGCTTGTCAACTGCAGAGGTTTTGACAGAATTAGCTCTTGCCATGCTTCTGGTAAACCTAGTTGTTAACTTGGCTTTAGGCTTATCCCGTCCACGACCGCGAATCTTGTCTGTATCGTTTTGAGGGGTTGTTGGTGATAGAGATGAGGCTGTCCTAACATGTTTAGAACCTAGAGGGGTATGATTACTGTTCACAGAATTAGCCGTAGGCTCTTTACAGGGTTGAGGACTCATACTGTGAGGGCTCGACAGAGGTTTGCGTGGAGGAAAGACTGAAACTGAACTTGGATCTCTGTGCTTGTTACAATCATCAGGATTGTCGAACATGCAGTGACAAAACGAGGAGAAACCATTTGACTCTACAAATTCCTCCCAGGACCGACCCGACTTCAACAACTCATGATGAATCAGCATACGAACCAAACCATGATGAAAGAGGCTGTGACTGACGTGTTTAGGGCCTTTCTTAATCGCATTGGACATTTTGAACAAGCTATGTAAAAGATAGTAAGGCAAATTTAACGAAAACCCTATAAAAACATACATGAGCCGAAGGTGGTATACATACGCTGATGATAACCAGCCTTCGCAGGTCAAGTATCGATGAATCAGATCAAGGACGAGACGCCATTCTTTCAAGAAATACTTACTTGCCACCCCAGTTCAAAAAGAGACCTCCTGAGCAGGGTTTTTTAACAGCCGTATCCATTCTGTTATAGTCATTTTCTGATACTTGAACCATCTCTGACCAGTCAGGTGCAAACCTGTTGCAGCTGCTATTGACCTTTCATCAACCCAGAACCGAAGGTCCCCGACTTCTGCTTGGAAATCGATCAGGGATAGGGAAAAAACCCTAGTAACTTCAGGGTTAGAGTGGGAGAATTTTTTGAATAACGGCATCCACCCTACATCCTTAATCCTCTGTGAGAGTTCAAGGTTTGAATTTAACAGGGTCATCTCGCAGGGCTCAACCCTCACGACAGGAGCCATCACTGGTCGATTACAAATGCGTAACTGCACGCAAAATAGGTACCAGAGCTCGGCGAGAGAGAAAACACGAGACCGCGAGCACTTAGAATCGAGGTTGATCGAAACCAGGTGATGAACAGGATAAGCCATGCATAAACGCAGGCTATACCTCTGCAGGTTTGGCATGACCGAAAGCATCAGCACTTGGAGTGGTAATCAATTGAGGGCATAAACGACGGTCGATCACTCTAGATGGCTGATATTACCATAATTTACCCTGACTTAAATGATGGGAGCCTCTTGGCTGTACGCAGACCAGGTGTTCTAATGGCAAGGAGCCACGACATGGGATACGTACCAGCACTTAAACGTGATGGACAGTTCAAGTACCAGAGTCATAATAAAATACTGGTTTCGGAATAAGTGAATCAAGGTATAGGTTATGCAATAAATCAACCCGACGATAACCATAATACATGCAATATCTACCATGGATTCGACCTACGCTTAAAGGTGGCGGATTAAATGATCATAATTACAAACCATTAAATCAAGAATCAACCTTGTAAAACATACCATATAATGGTAATCGGCATATATTTTGGTGATAACGTCGATCATGGTTCGAGAACTTAGGCTATGTCGAGAATGGTTCGTAACAGATGTGGCTTACGTCCACTAGGTCTTGACCAACATCACCACAAACTAACCATTGATAACCTTCGAATAACAAAATCAACATAATCAATTCATGATGTTATGGATTAAATTCAAGATTATGATAAATCGAAGGATATAAAATCATTAGTATTTATCCTTAATTTCAACCCAAAAACAAATAATAATCATTAGTGATGATTTTGTTAAATATCCTATAGTTGCAAAGGTTGTTTAAAAACCACGAATTTCTCCAATTCAGTAGCTGACAGAATGGCATTGTTTCAGTAGCTGTAATTCCTCTTTATTTTGCATTGATAAATTCGAACATTTCATCTAACAAAATAGAATTTTGTTAGATGAAATAATGTTTTGTAAAGGCTGTTGAGTCAGGGCACAACACAACTAAAGTACTACCTCAACCTTCAAAGGGTCGACTCTTATACCCTCTTTAGACACGATGAATCCTAACAAACACCCCGATTTCACACAAAAGATGCACTTGTGAGGATTTAATCTAACCGAACAGTGCCAACATATTTTGAATACCAATCTCATGTGATAGGGATGACGCATTCTCATGTGAGAATGAGCAGCGAGGTCATCCAAAAATACCTCGATAATTGACTTGAGATCGTGGAAAATCAAGGTCATTGTCTGCTGAAATGTATCTCCAGCGTTTTTAAGGCCGAAAGGCATTTTTTGATATGCAAAGGTTCCCCATGGACAAATAAATGCAGTCTTATGTTGGTCCTCAGGTTTAATCTGTATCTGATTATACCCAAAAAAGTTGTCCATGAAGGAGAACACCTCGCTACCCGCACACTCATCCAAAATCTGATCAATAAATGGTGTGGAGAAGTTGTCCTTAGGATAGGCATGATTCAAATCACAGAAATCAGTGCATATGCGGATCGCTCCTTGCTTCTTATCCACCGGAATGGGGTTTGAAACCCACTCCGTCAAGGGAACAGGATAGATGAAACCGGCTTTCAACAGCTTCTCTATCTCTTCCTTAATGGAGGGTGCTTTCCTAGGATTCATCGCACATAAACATTGTCGAACAGGCTTAGCATTGGGGTAAGTCTTAATCTCGTGTTCAAAAATTCGAGGTTCAATACCTGGCATCTCGTTGTAAGACCAAGCAAAGATATCACAGAACTCCTTAAATAGCTCAGTATATTCCAGAATCTCAGCATGGGAACATTTTTCCCCAATATAGACATTCTCTATCGTGCCAAGATCGCGAGAGATGTTGATAGGAATCGTTGAAGATATCTTCGCCATGTTTCCATCGGCCATCGGACCAGGAGAGCTTAATGGAACCACAAGACTACCAACACTCTGACTAAGAACTGACCTAAAATCCTCATGCTCCAAATGGTCAAGCTCTGGAAGGAAGTATGATATATGATGAAGTTCCTCCCATGGTGGCTCAACTCCCGACATAGCCTCAATAATCGCTTCATCCGAAGGAAAAATCGTATCAAGGTAGTCGTGGGCATGAGAAGACTATACTGCCCATGTCGGCAATAGATAAGGCTCCTCCTCCTTCGTCTGTGAAGAGGAAGAACTACGCTCTATAGCAGACTCCAGATTAGCTTGATAAGCTATCATAGCTGCAGGAAATGACACACCCATCTCGATGGGCTCACTCGAAGTACTCGGTGTAGGAAGAATCCAAGGATCTTCCATATGGATTGTGTGAAAAGACACCGATGTCGTAGATTTTGAAGCCTCATCGGAACTAGATCCTATCATGAGGATCGGTGCAAGAAAACTAAAGCTTCCCATGAGGGACGGATACATGCCTATACCCACACTCCCAGTTGTCGGCTGAGAGTGCTCAACGATCGGGATCGAAGCTCCCGAAGATGCGGTAACAGACATATTCTTGAATGCCATTGGATCAATCGTTACAATCTTCTCGTTATGTGGAAAGCATACAACGTCGAACAGGGAAGAAGAAACGGCTTGCATATTGTACATCCAGTTCCTACCCAGCAAGAGATTGTAGTCGAGGGGCGCATCAACCACCTCAACCTCTATCGCAACAGTCTTCCCTCCCAAATGGACTTTAAGGGAAGGAAGGATATCGTGCGGCCTAAAATATCTCCCATCAAATGCAGTTAACATGGTTGCTGATTTAGACAACTCAAGAGAACTTAGACCCTTCAAACAGGCCAAAGACATCACAGAAGCAGTAGTGCCCTTATCAATCACAGTGTGCTTGACGGTCATATTCAAACATTCTACATGCACCAAAAGAGACACATAGTAGGGAAATTGAGACTGGAGTCCTATGGTTTCAAATTTGATCACAGAGGAATAATTATCATCGTTCACATGAAGGGAAGAAAGCAATGCCTTCCTTTGCGAAGGACAAATCTGAAGCACTTCCAATGCAGACATCGCACAAGGCGTGGGGCCCAAATCTTCGACAACTGAATAATTCTGGGTGGCTCAGGCATTTGGATTATGCCCTGAATGCTTAAGGACTCCCTTAGGAATGCAATGTGCAGCCTTAGGTTTATCCATAGGTTTCTCAATGCGCAAAGGGGACCCTGGTGGATCAGGCTCTTTTCCTGGGCTGGGTTGTGATGAACTATAATCTTTCGCATGAGTCACAACTTTCATAGCATGGACCATGTTAATGCACCCACGACCACTACCCTCCGGTGGATCATCATCACTAGACTAGTCATGGGACTTTGAGTTCATATTTTGATTATGCGGTAAAGGGTTAGTTAGCATAGCTGGGCCTTGTGCTAAGAATCTTGAAGCTTCTTCAATCTGAGGGAAAAAGTAAGTGAGGTGATCATCCTTACATAACTTGCAAGGGAACTTAAGCTTACATTTCTCTTGCTTGTCCCCCCCAACATTTCTACCATTCTTGTCATTATTGTTAGCATTCTCATTCTTATTCCCACCCTTTCGATTATTATTCTTACCATTTTTTCTATTCCGTCCGGGCTACTGGCTACCCTTCTGGTCCGATGATTGCACAGAGAGTACACTCGTCATTTGGGTGGGTTGAGACGAAGCCATAGCTTGTCCCGAAGCAGATTGGTTGATTGACAATTGACTAACTTGTTTTTCAACCGAATCCGCAGGTTTCACACTTGCAAAACCCACAATGTCATCGACATGTGGTCCACGTTTGACTTTGGGATCAAAACTAGAACAAGGAGCATTGGGAATAATCTCATACAATAAACCAGACTGAGCATAGATCAAGTCCACTTCCTGTGCCCTAAAAATCGCTTGTTCCTCATTTTGCACTTCGGATGTGGAAACATCCTTTTCTATATATGGAAATAACGACTTGAGGAATGGTCACTCAAGGAGGAATTCCGGCGGTATACAAGCTTTAATTAACCTGTTCCATCTATGCCACTCTTGAATATGATCAGAAATATGTGTGGCTTTATCTTGCTGAAATGTCGACAAGAGTTCAGTACCAACATCATAGCGCACTGGTAGCTGGAAGTGATTAAGAAAAGTCATCACAAGGTCGTCGAACGAAGTGAAAGCTCCCTTAGGTAACTCTATATACCACTTCACGGCAGGCCCTATAAGGGTGCGTTGAAATAGTCTCAAACGGATTGAGTCCTGATGTAAGGAATTCGAAGAGCACCATAGGTGAAACGTAGTAACGTGTTCGCTTGGATCCTCTCCCGGTTTGCCTTCGAACTTAGGTATGTCCGAAGGAAGTTTGATAGGGACAGCCAGCCAAGCCGGGTCATGAGCCAGAGGATCGTTTGTTAGTATCGATAAGTCAAGTAGATTAAGCGTCGCGAGGAAAGGGAGCCTAGGATGATGAGATCGATGGACCGTTCTGTTATAGCGGATTTCACCAAACTAGGTGAATCACACATTGTATGGCCTTCCCCTGTCCCGCTGCAGACTCATTATCCCCTATGGACCACTTTTTGTCTTTTGATGTATCCTTGATCATCCCTAAAAACATTAGAAAAGTGATATACACGGCTTTTTCCCCGATAACTGCGTACATACGTGGATATTCCCTCTATAGTCACGTACATCGGGATGTGTGCATAGTCCAAAGCATTTTGGAGTTTTCCTTGACTTGGATCTGACTCATATGACTCTTGGCCTTCCATATGCCTTGAGATCGCACGGGTTAGACCTTTCAATATCCCTTTGAATAGCTATATAAGGAACCCCTTGGTACATTGAAAGAGGAGGGAAAAGATAAGAGAGCATTGAGAGTAACGAAACTATAGTCCATTGTTGCCAGAACTTATGCTTGAGTCTGCATCCCTTTGTCCCTTGGACCATTGTTGTGTTCTTCCTAAGCTTTCCTTTTGCTAGTAAGCTTGCTATCGAAGTGATGGAGGATTGAGCTGGTGGAGGCCCAAGTGGGGGATTCAGTTTCTCCGGTTCGCAGACGTGCCATCAGAGGTTGTCACTTGTAATCTCTGATTCTTATTAATATAAATATCTTTTCCTGTCCAGTAATGTGTATTTGAATGAATATTGTATCCATTGGAATATGTCAAATGCTTTTACATTATTGATTATATATGCTAGAATAGATCTAACACCATGAAATATAGTATGCTTGTATTGTTTACTTGTTGTTGAGGACGTGCTATAACAATTCAAGATGAAGATTGGAAAGATCAATGGGGATCTACTTCAACCGTCCGGAATAAGGTACGAGGTTCGATCCTTTAGTGTTAGATGTTTTTATTTCTATTGCATATTGGGAAAGATTGATTTCTGGAGTCTAGATGTCTGTTGTGGTACCCCAAGCCATAGGAATTTCTCTCCGTAACAGAATTGGCGACCATGCTGGGGACGTTCCTTGTTTTTCTTTGGGGTTGGGGGCACAATGGGATTGATATTATTGATTTGCTCTCTGTTTCTCCCTATTTCTATGTCGCATTTTATAGTATGTTTGTCCATTGACACTCCCCTTTCTTGGTTTGGCCTTGAACTACTTTTTACCACTGCCTTCTCTGTATACATGGGTTTTTGGCCAATAGTTGCGTACATACGCGGATTTTTGGCCAAAATTCGCGTACATACGCAGTTGTTATTTATACAGTCGTGTACATCCTCCCTTTTGGTGAGTCTGATGTTGTGGGAAGTTGATGGGTGGGTTGTGAGTGTGGTTGGGTCTTCCTTGGGTCTGAAGTTGTCTGTTGGATGCTTCTTTTGTGACCAGAGACCATTCGTGCTTATCACAGGTATTACCTCTACACTGGCATATAGGTTAGGTTCACCACCATTTTCATTTTTGCATGACCTTATGACCATGTCACTATATCCTTAGGTATGAACCCACTCTATTATGTCACGAAACCTTCTTGCTGCTTTAGAAGTGGCATAATATGAGTGGTAGAGCCTCACCTTACATGGGTACCCTAGTTAGCACCTTATTTGTATTTGGTGCCCATGCCGATGTTTCTCCTTTTTAGGGTGTGGGAGTCTGTTGTATAGTATTGCCATGACATTTTGCAAGAGCCTCATACTCCTCTTGATATTATGTTGGCCATGTTCCCTTCGGACTCCCTTGTATAAAGTTTTGGATGCATTATCATGAGCTTTGCCTGTCTTATTTTGCTTTATGTCGGCTCTCCTGACATTGCGTTTTAGCCATATAGCCCGAGCTTGTCTCATGTCTAGCCATGCAGAGCCATTTTGTATATCCTTCGCAGCTTGATTTCCCTTTTTACCGGGAGGGGATTTTCCCCTGAGTGTCGATATCCTACACATGTATCCTTGCATTGAGCATAGGTATGTTCCACTGCATGGAACTAGTTTGTTTTCCCTTATGACACTCGTCTCCTCCTAGTTTGTAACTATAAAGATAGTTTATTCTTTTTTCAATCTTTTCAAATAACTGAAAAAGACCAAAAAAATAAAAAAACCAAAAAGCTGGACAAGGAAAGATGTTATATTTGGCAGCTGTCGAGTCGTGTCTCCTTCGAACAGAGCACTGTATATCAAATCCGTTGGTTTAGTTATAGTTTGACTTTAGGAGCTGTACTCGTTTATCAGAGTTGATCTCCACCGACTGGTTATGCTTCCAGTCCCTATGGAGCCTCTATTGATGCCTCCTTGGTCATAGAGATGTCCCAGTTTGTATATCGAGTCTATGTTGCCTCCATTCAGTCACCATACACTGTTATGCTCTTGTTCGAAGGAAGTTGAAACCTGAGTCGGCCATTCCTCAGTTATCTTGACTTTGCATGTCGGCCATTCCCGGTATAGTTACTGGTTCGTGCACCTTATGATCAAGTCCTTCCACATTATACAACTTTGCTAAGTACCTCGTGTTGGATGATGGGGGATGCCTTAATGCCCTCTTTCTAGCGGATTTCATCCCATCGACTTCAGATCATTTATTCTGGGATTGGAGTATAGAGTCATTTTGAGTGCCTTGACACTTGCAGTCATCAGTGGCAGGTTCTCTTGCCATCGACAGTCTTGGGAATACATCAATGTCCCCTGATCGATGGATTCTCTCAAGTGTTCGACCTCAACACATTTATTCACACTTGTTAGTTTGCACTCTAGTACCTTGATTCCCATTTTTCATTATCGGTGGGTGATCTCGCATCTGTTAACGGTATACATCAATGACCGATAATCAGACGATGGACTACTATGTTCAACCTCGACACCCCTATTCGCATAGTAGGACATGTACTCATAGCGGTTTGTGTAGAAGACCTTCTAGATTGGTGGCATCTCTTATATGCTACCTCCTTGATCGTG
>LPNX010830967.1:0-60506 GCA_001517045.1 Pseudotsuga menziesii | reverse complement strand
TCCAGTATATGTCAGACATTGCCAGCCACTATGGAGATCTTGATCTATTGTATATCTTCAGCCTTTGTGGAGATCATGGTCCTTTGTATATCTTCATCATGGAGATTCCAATCTATGTATATTGTACGTGGCGATGACCACATATGTTCTATCATGTTTCATGCCTATTCATGGCCATTGTACTCTTATGTATCGGAGACTGCTAGATGTATTTGCAGATTATGTGCAAAGTTGTATTATGGTATTATGCTGATTGGGTGGTTGGTCTTCCATTTGGGTACCTTCATCACTTCATTTCTGGGATGGACTTATAATGTATTTCGGCCATCGTATAACCCCTCTGATCTCATACATTAGGGGGCATCTGTTATAGCGGATTCCACCACACTAGGTGAATCACACATTGTATGGCCTTCCCCTGTCCTGCTGCAGACTCATTAGCCCCTATGGACCACTTTTTGTCTTTTGATGTATCCTTGATCATCCCTAAAAACATTAGAAAAGTGATATACACGGATTTTTCCCCGATAACTGCGTACATACGCAGATATTCCCTCTATAGTCGCGTACATCGGGATGTGTGCATAGTCCAAAGCATTTTGGAGTTTTCCTTGACTTGGATCCGACTCATATGACTCCTGGCCTTCCATATGCCTTGAGATCGCACGGGTTCGAACTTTCAATATCCCTTTGAAAATCTATATAAGGAACCCCTTGGTACATTGAAAGAGGGGGGAAAAGATAAGAGAGCATTGAGAGTAACGAAACTATAGTCCATTGTTTCCAGAACTTATGCTTGAGTCTGCATCCCTTTGTCCCTTGGAGCACTGTTGTGTTCTTCCCAAGCTTGCCTTTTGCTAGTAAGCTTGCTATCGAAGTGATGGAGGATTGAGGTGGTGGAGGCCCAAGTGGGGGATTCAGTTTCTCCGGTTCGCAGACGTGCCGCCAGAGGTTGTCACTTGTAATCTTTGATTCTTATTAATAGAAATATCTTTTCCTGTCCAGTAATGTGTATTTGAATGAATATTATATCCATTGGAATATGTCAAATGCTTTTACATTATTGATTATATATGCTAGAATAGATCTAACACCATGAAATATAGTATGCTTGTATTGTTTACTTGTTGTTGAGGACTTGCTATAACAATTCGAGCTGAAGATTGGAAAGCTCAACGGGGATCTACTTCAACCGTCCAGAATAAGGTACGAGGTTCGATCCTTTAGTGTTAGATTTTTTTATTTCTATTGCATATTGGGAAAGATTGATTTCTGGAGTCTAGCTGTCTGTTGTGGTACCCCAAGCCATAGGAATTTCTCTCCGTAACACGCTCCCTGGTTCATATAGGGTTTATTACCACCATGGCCTTGGCCATAGTGCCCTCCTCCTGTATGACCTGTATAGGGTGGTGTGGAAGCACCATAGTACGGTGGACCTTGACTAGTAGGAGCTACAAAGCCGTAATTAGGAGAGTAAGCAGGTTGTTGATACCCGCCTCCATAAGGTGAAGAACCCTGTCCATACTGCATCTCATAATAGGGTCCATAGGTCATTGCGTGCGATGCCCCATGATACACTCCGTAGGTAGGAAGATATGCTTCGGAAGTAGGGATATACATACTGGAAGCAGGGATATACACCCCGGAAGTAGCAAGATGACCTCTAGAAGTATGAACATAACCTCCCGAAGCAGCGGGCAGTATGTGAACCTGAGACACAATCGGTCTAGTAACTGCAGTATGGACTTGACTCGTAGCCATATACTGGCTCGAAGGACCACATGAATAAGGTGGAGGATGTACATTTGAAGAACTAGGGACCAAGGACAAAGGAATCCAAGTAATAATATATGTGCTACCACCTATCGTCACTCATCTTAGATCTGGTATCCTAATCAGATCGCTAACCTTAGACCTATGAGGGATATGTGATGTAACTTCCACCACTGGGACGGAAGGTGCAATGTGACTAGTGTTCCCAAACCTCTCCACATGGTAAGGAATGAGAGTGCCCCCAGGCATAGTGTTAGGCTCGAAGTCGGATTCAACATGAAATGCCAAATCATGTGTAGGGAAACCAGACATAGCATAACTATTGTAGCTAGTGCTGGTAGGTTCAAAATGAGTCTCGACGTCCTCCAGCATTCCGTACCAGTAATGCATCAATGGGGAATCAGACCAAGTCGAGCGAAGGATTGTAAGTAGGAGTAAATTCCCCATCATCAACATGAATGGGAGGAGGTGGTTCAGAAATACCCTCTAAACGGTCTCCCATGGTGTGTGAATCAATGTGTGAAATAGTCCACCTGGACTGTCTAGGTCTCTCTCCCAAAGGAGGAGGAGAAGTAGAAGGTGGAAGTCCTACTAAATGACGAGAACAGTGGGGAGCCGCACTCAATTCCACAATTACTCAAAAAATAGCAAAGACTCTCTATTTACATAAACCCTAGGCCAACTATCGTGCATAGAGTAATCACTAGTAAAATCTAAAGCCAAATGCAAGCAAACAAGGGCTGGATAAGTGAGCTCCCCAATGAAGCAGGTATGTCTCGCCTAGGAGAGGCTTGAGACTCCCATTAACAACAAGAAGAGGTATGTAACCAATTATTTTGGCCCTTAGCTTCAACACGTAAAGCAACTGTGCTGTCCGACGCCAACCTGGCTGGGACACCTGTGGAATAACCCCTACAAAGTACCCCCTCGATATCCTAGGTAAGGCCACTAAGGTCACCTCAATATAATCAATTCTTAGGTGGACATTCACATGAGAGATTAACCATATGGGCAGGGTAGCAAAGCCCAAAACTCTCGAAAGAGCCCCCAGATACGAATACAATCTTGTAAATATCTCCGGTGCTACTCAGTTATGACTAGGGGTCATCCCAATCAATAACCGCTCACACTGCCTCGTGCTTAACTCCATTTTGAGAGGAGGATCATGAGAAACATTGGTTATATCAAGGATTTCACACACTCACCTAGACAGACACATACATGTTTTTGCTTAGTGATCTTGGAGAATTGACTTATAATGAACTATTCCAAGATCCTAAAACCTAATCTTGTTGGTGCACCCTAGAAAAGAAAAGAGTGTAATTCATTTTATTTAGCATTGATTTTAGTTGGTTATATTACTCAAAAAAGGGATATGACCGTGCAACTAATGGTGTTATGACACAACATGAAGTAAAATGCACACCTAACAATCAATGCAAATGCATTGTGTCCATGAAAACAAGGTATGTTACTACGTGAAATGCACAATTCTTCTTCAAATGATGAATTCAAATTTTCCTATATGAAGTCCTAACTAGTACTCCAAAGCAAATCTAGTGCAAGTACAATGCAAAGTGCAAAATTCAATGCATGATGATAAGCAAATGGGTGATTCCATGAAGATAGGTAACACTTTTTGGCCAAATTTCGCGATGAAAACCTGATTTTTTACTCATGTGATAGATAGAAGCCCTCAAAACGCATATATTCCATGTGAATTTTGACTTGCAGTAAAAAAACAAATTGTAGAATATTATGTTGGCTTCATAGTGATATTTTAAAAAAAATATTCTGATGTCATTTAATGTGTGAATTTTTGCATTTAATGAACTGTGTGACCTTAAAAATTTGAAGAAGCTAATAAGTGGCTCATGTCCACGTAGAGTAATTCAATCTTGCATTAATAATTTAAAAAAAAAATATATATGAGCATGATCTACATAAAATGCAGTGTGATGTGCATATTTTTTGTTAATTTTTTTCGCATTATAAATTATTTATTATTTTTCGAAAGTGACCACATTCGATTTCAGCATCGTTTTAAACACATATTTGTCCACGTAAAGCAATTTTTTCTATTTTTTCAAAAATTGAAAAACCAAAGATACCCTTTTGAAGAGGACACCTCTATATGTGATGTGTGCATTTTAAAGAATTTTTTGGCTGTGTAATTTTAACTCTGTGGATTTTTCTTTGAGCTGCTTCGAAGTTGCAGTGTGGTTTTCTAAGTATAAGTTTTAGAAGTAATTAATAAATAAATTTCATATGAATGCCAAAATGCGTGTATGATACCTCAATGGATAGAAGATTCATTGGTGAATTTATCGGTATCAACTCCGCTCAGTTATGTGCTAGGAATGGCAGGGTGTACACCTATGCAAGGCACAGAAAATTTTTCATTTGTTTGAATGTGGGCTAAGTCTATTTTCTTAAGCCCTCGACCGAGGTATAAACCTCGACCAAGGTATTTAAATACCTAGGTCGAGGTATTAACTAAACCTCGACCGAGGGTTTGTAAATCCCTCGACTGAGGGTTTAACAAACCCTTGGTCGAGGTTTAGTTAATACCTCGACTGAGTTATGAGCTCGATCGAGGTCCTGTAAACTCCTTTGGAGCAAAAGCCCGGGAGTGAATTCAAACATTAATGACACTCCCTGAAGTCCCTGGTACAAAATGAAATGGAGCCATTTATTGAGTAGTGGGATTCAACTGCAAGCAGTGAAAGCTTTTCACATAATGAAAATGGTGAACCACAAAAGAGATTTGGGGAGAGTTTTATGGAGATCAAGGCAAAGTTTTTTGTGGAGAGTTCTATTTTCAATATGTGAAAAGCTTTCACTGCTTGCAGTTGCATCCCACTACTCAAAAATGGCTCCATTTCGTTTTGTACCAGGGTCGGGGAGTGTCATTAATGTTTGAAGGCAAAGATTTTTGTGGAGAGTTCTATTTTTAGGTTTTCATGAGTTGCTGGAGGATTCAGAAAAGTATAATGAATATATTTTGCAGTCTTTGGTAATTTAGTGATTCCTCGACTAAATACAATTCAGTTATGTAATGATCATGTTCATTTATAAAAGGGGACCTCCTTTTATAATTTTTTTGATAGAGGCACCTCGGTCCAGGTATGTACCTCGACCGAGGTCCATACCTCGACCAAGTTAATACCTCGGTCGAGGTATTTATTAACCCTCGGTTGAGGTTTTAATACCACGACTGAGTGTTAATAAATACCTCGACCGAGGGCTGAACAAAACCTCGGTCTAGGGCTTGATAAAACCTCGGTCGAGATATTAATAGCTCGGTCGAGGGTTTAACAAGCCCTCGACCGAGGTGGTTTTTTTTGTTTTTTCCCAAATGCGCTTGCCAAAAAGTGTTACCCAGGTCCGCGGATTCACCCAAATGTTTTTGGATTTTTTGAAATAAAATGAGATGTGAAAAGCAAAAGAATGATTCTATGACCCCTAGACTCTGCAAGAACACCCAAACAACACTCAAGAAAAGCACTAAGGTAAAATAACTCTAATGCACTCATCTCAAACAAAAAATCGAAAATGCCATGACAAGAACCTTCTTAAAAAAAAATTTAGCCTAAAAAAAACGTTTCTGGTCAGAAACAGAGGTCTAAACAGACTCAGGCAGTGCCAAAGGAGACTTGGCAAATATCATAATTCACCCAACAACCAATTATCTTCCACAAAAGGGAAAAAGCAAGGGTATACGGGACTGTTTGTAGTAAACCCACGTGTATACGTGGAAATTGCAAAGGAAACTGCGTATATACGTGACTGTGAGTTAAAAACTCGCGTATAGGAAGAGAGGTGCATAAATTCAAGGCAAACAGACAGGTTGAGACAGATTTCACACCAATCAGACTCTACCAGGCATACATGCCCCCAGTCCCAACACAGAAACAAGAGAGAAAGATCAATTCAAATACATTGAATGCCAAAAAAACAACCCCCAAAGGACAACTACTAGGAACTCCCCAGCGGAGTTTCCAATTCTGTTATGGAGAGAAATTCCTATGGATTGGGGTACCACAACAGACAGCTTGACTCCAGAAATCAATCCTTTCCAATATGCAATAGAAATTAAATGTCTAACACTAAAGGATCAGACCTCGTACCTTATTCTGGATGGTTGAAGTAGATCCCTGTTGAGCTTTCCAATATTCAGCTTGAATTGATAGATTACTTCCTCAACAACAAGTAAACAATACAAGCATTCTATATATCATGGTGTTAGATCTATTATAGCATATATAATCAATAATGTACAAACATTTGACATAATCCCATGGATAAAATATTCATTCAAACACACATTATTGGACAGGAAAATATATTTCTATTAATATAAATCAAAGATTACAATATACAACCTCTAACGGCACGTCTGCGAACTGAAGAAACTGAATCCCCCACTTGGGCCTACACCACCTCAATCCTCCATATCTCGATAGCAAGCTCACAAGCAAAAGGCAATCTTGGGAAGAACACACTAGTGCTCTAAGGGACAAAGGGATGCAGACTCAAGCATAAGTTCCAGCAACAATGGACTATAGTTTCTTTTCTCTCAATTCTCTGTTAGGCCTTCAATGTACCAAGGGGTTCCTTATATAGCTTTCCAGAGGGGTAATGAAAGGTCAAATCCGGGAAATCTCAAGGCATAGGGAGGGCCAGGAGTCAAATGAGTTGGATCCATGTCAAGGAAAACTCCAAAAGGATTTGGATTATGTACACATCCCGATGTACACGGTCTTAGTGGTCAAACCTGCGTATATACGTGCTTATAGGTTTAAAAGTCGCATGTATCATTTTTCATATGTTTTTAGGGATGATCAAGGAAACATCAAAGGACAAAAAATGGTCCATGGGGTCTAAGGAGTCTGCAGCGGGACAGGGGAAGGCCATACAAATTGTGATTCACCTAGAGTGGTGAAATCAGCTATAATATAGGGACATCGATTAACACCATTCAATTTTGACGAAACTACCTAATGCAAGCCTTAAAATATCATAGAAAAAGCTCATGCCTAATCAATGATTTTGGCTTGAGTGAAGGGTACATTTTTTCTAAGGCCATGATAGAGGAATAAAAAATCAATGGCACCAACATCGACTTACATAAAGGGCTTTCTGCTCTTGATTAAATTCCAATCTCATTCCTTGATACATGATATAATCCAATAAAATGACTGTAACCTTGCCAATCTTAAAATCCTTTAAACTGTTAACTCTGTTGAATTTTGAATGGAGTATGAAATTCTAATTTCTCCATATGAAGTCTGATGAGGTTGGAAACTTTCTCAAATATACTGGAACTGTTAGTGGTAATGTTAAAAATTTAATTAAAAGGATAGAAAAGGAAAGATAGATGAAATGTCAACTTTTACCAGCATTTTTGGTCAAGTCTAGTAAAAAACTGAGTCAAACCAAGTCAAAATAGGTAACTCGTAACACATTTCTAGTCTCCCCCTCACATTTCTGTACCAAAATGTTCATGGAACGAAACCTATTATGGTCTTTCCAGAAACTTAGCCATGGACTCTAGTACCCTTGAAAATTCATTTGGTTGCAGGGAACCTTCTTTCTATTTAATTACAAGGAAAAACAACTATAACTTCTAAACAATTGTATTAGTGACTAGTGCCTTTCAATCTATCACTTCTATGAATGAATAAGACATACTAAGTTTATTTAGTTCTTATAGATGTAGATGTAAATGATATCAAGTCAATGTATTCAATTCAATATATATGGAATTAGTAGCAAGGTCATCTAGTAGCACTTTAGCATACAGGAGATCATTAGCCGTGTAACCATATACAATTCAATTGCAGTTTTTAACCAACCAATAACCTTCCATTCAAGTATGGGGACTCATATAAATATAGCAGCAATAATACAGCATGACAGTTCTAATTATGACAGTTTTATAGTAGCAGTGAAGGTTACCAATGTAAGGTGTATAAGAGTTTTAGTTTTGCATTCAATGAAAACCAAACCACTCCGAACCTTGAACTCTATTCTTAGCAATATAGGAAAACCACCAAATTTATGTTCCAGGCTTGTAGCTATGCAAATAATTTAAATTTTTAGACTTTATTTACGTCTCTTAAACAATATCACCATCCAACTAATAGTTAACCTTTGATTCAGTTCGAAGTTTAATGTGGTTGCAAGTAGGGAGGGCTGTCAAAGTTTGATAGTTTGCAGTTTATTGATGACTATAGGCAGCAGGTGGAAGTGTGTGATATCGGGCTGTTAATCCTTTTTTTTGAAATGGTTGCTGAAATGGTAACAACCAACATAGATCACTCTCAAATAGAATACATGGTGGCCCTTTAAAGAAAAAAACATGGCACAGAGTTATCTTGGCACCTAAGAGAATTGGGTTTTCGAGTCCACAGATCACCATTTATTGTATTATAATTAACAAAATAGTGACTTACATATCCTATTAAAAACATTCTCGATCTAGATTTGAACTATCAATTCATGGGAATTTTGACATGATGCCCAAAAGGAATGAACAAAACTAGAAACAAACCCACATTTTGCAGAATGCCAACTAGATAAATACCCACAAAAATCATATGAATCAAATCCATGTTTTATGGTGAGGATATGAACTTGATTACCCTGATCATAAGCCATGATTTTTGCACAAATCAGAAGCACCGTTGAGAAAGTAAAATCATTAGGCCTCATCCCCATCATCGACGCTTGCCAACGCATCTTGAGAGCCTCTTCATCTTTCCCATTCATAGAATACACTACAATCATATAGTTGCACAAAACCACCACATTACATTCAGGCATATTGTCAAAGTATCTCACAACAAACAAACACAGACATTGCATCATTAAAATATCTCATTCCCTTCCTCCTTTCCCTCGATAACTATTGATTTTATGTCTTAGATTGAATCTCCCAAGTTTAGCTTGACAGCTCATGCTTCATGCTTGCAAGGATATTTGAGCCATTTCATCTAAACCACATCCATAACAAAAAGAAAACCATGAATAAAATAAGAACACAACAGGTAATCAAGAAAAACATAGAAGGAAAAAAACCTAAAGGTTTAAACATTGCTGCCATTCTGGAGGTGGGGCAAGTGGTTCTAGAAGCATGAGCTCACGTGCGAAGGGAGTGGATGATGCACTAAGAGGAAAATTCCTTCACCCACCCTTCCTATAAAAAAAACATCATATCCTATTCCAGATCCTTCATTGAAAGTTCAAAATCGAAAACCCCCAAATGGGAACTAGAGCAGATCCTGCGCGGGTATCCATTTTTGAATGCTAATGAGCTAGTGCACAGGTGTTTTTGAATTCCACATTTTTTGTTTGATTATTTGCATATTTTATATTTTGTTTTGTTTTGTTTTTAATTTTTTAATTTTTCTTTTGTTTTGTTTATTTTGGGTTTTTTTATTTGCAAATTTTATATTTTGTTGCATTTTAATTTAATTATAGTTAAACAACTCTATGTTTTTAATTTAGTGTAGTTTAATTTAATTTATTTTAATTCAACTAGGATTTTTTCATAATTTGTATTGGTTGCATTGCTTGTAGTGAGATCCTATACATAAGTCCCTTCAAGGATGAACATGATGATGACGACGATGATCATGATGATCATGATCATGATCATGATGGAGACGACGAAGATGATGGTGATGACAACAACAACAACGACGATGATCATCATCATCCTTGTCATTGTCATCACCATCATCTTCGTTGTCTTCATCAATATCATCATCATTATCTTCATAATCATCATCATCATCACTGTCATCATCGTCATCATGATATTCTTTATCATCATCATCTTCCTTATCATCATCATCGACATAATCATCATCTTCATCATCACTTAACATCTTCATTATCACCATCATCATCTTGATCATCATGATCATATCTATCGTCATCATCATCAACATCTTCATCTTCATCATCACATTCATCGTCATCCAATTCATCAACATCTCCATTATCATGATCATCATCATCATTTTTATTATCATCGCCATCATCATCATCATCATCATCATCATATTCATCATCATCATTATCATCATCATCTTCATCATCTCAATTTTAGTTCCGGGGAGCTTAGTGAATGAAGACATCTACATGATAGGGGCAGCAACCACTTGAGTGAAAAATTAAGGATTTCTCCTAACACCCATTCCAAGGACTAATATGACAATTCAATATGATCCAAGGAAGTAGTAAAACAAAATACAACTTTTTGGGCCCTGTGAACCCTCCTGTTCTTAGATTTTCTGTGCATGAAGAATCAAGATTTATGGACCTAGTTCGGTGTCTTAAAAGAGGAAGATCCAAACTAAGCAGTTTGGTAGTTCCATAAAGAGAATTCTTTACAGGAGTGAATAATCACTCATAACCATTCTATTATAATGTTGGCAACGCTCCAAACAATTTAGTGAAGACCAAGGTAAAGATCTTGTCATCACATCTTCATCATCATCATTATCTTCATCAGCATATTCATCACCATCACCATCACCATAATCATCATCTTCATCATTGTCATCATTATCATCATCATCATGATCATCATCATGATCATCCTAATCATCATCATGATAATCATGATAATCATGATAATCATGATCATCATATTTATCATCCTCATCCTAGACATCATCACCATCCTTATCATCGTCATCGTCATCATCATTGATCAAAAGAGACACCATCGAGTGGAATCAATCCTCCATTCCAAGGTCCTTCCAAATTCCAATGGCTTATTTTATCAACGACCTAATGACCTAATTTTTCACTGACCCTACAGAGTTGTCCCTTATCTAAGTTCAATAAACTATATTCTCCATGGACTGGGGTATTAGAGACCGGTTTATATATGTATGGTATTTCATTATCTAGAATAATAACAATGATGTATCGATGCGTGTCTCTATATTTAGGGTTTTTGTTTTAATCACAACTTAGACTTCCTTATTATCTAGCTTAACATTTTTAGGGTTTGGGTTTGGTCTTAGTTATATAGTCAACATTATCAATTTCCTAATTTTCTCTTGAAATGTGTTGTTAAAGATATATTAATAAATATTTATTCGTTACTCAAATCGACTTATTTTATTGATGATGAACCTTGAAAAAGGTACATAATGTCAACATATCAAATGGAGTCTATAATTAGCTTGGATACCGCTCCTCAAAACTATCCACCCATAATTTAAGAGAAGAGATTCTAAATATGTTTTTTTTTTCAAAATAAAACTTTTGAATCTGTAAGGTTCACAAAGAGATTATATTATACAATAGTCCTTGTTTTTTGTCTAACCTTTTGACATAAATATAAGATGAAAATTTGAAAAGATAAGTGTGGAATCCCTCTCAAACTTTTTCTCATGTGAGATCCAAATACTAGGAAGATCCACATTGAAGTTTGAAGGATAGTTTTTTCAATGTGTTTGAATAATAATTATATGCATCGAGTTTTGAAAAGAGAAATGAGAATCCCTATCAATCCCTCTCATTTGACATCTAGATGTTAGTAGACTCAATACTAAAGTTTGCAAGATAAAATTTCAAGTCTTATAATACTTAGGTTTACTATGGTGAAGACGATGCTCAGGGAATAGGTGAAGTTTGAAATTGAATGGCTAGTTACTCATGAATTGTGTCCATTTGGCTAGTTAATTTCTCACATCCCTTCAAAGTAAAACTGCCCTTCAAATTTGATCCCTGGCGACCAATGATCAAATTTTAAGGGTGGGTCTTAATTTCAATTGGAAGGGAATTTATTCTCTCAACCCTTTAGAGATGAAGGGCAATATAAATAATTGTACTTTAATTGACACGTACAACTTAACCAAATCCTTTCATACAAAAAAATGCAAAAATCAAATATTGTTCTTTCAACGTTTGTTGTGAAAGCATTCATGTATGTGATGGAAAGGCCTAAGTAAATTGAATACTTGCAACTCATTCCATGTCTGATTCTAACAATACACCTTTTAAATTGAACCAAAATAATAAAAGAAGTTTATTAATTGCTGATTTCATAAAGTTATAGGTGTGAGTAGTTAAGTGCTTGTGGCTCTAATTTTTTTTTTATTTTGTACCAGTACCCGTCACTACCCGTGAATCCATAGTCAAGGGTAGGAATTTAAATTATTTAATGAAAACAATTAATATTTATAACCTCTATGTCAAGACCATTTTCCATGCTGATTCTTGCAACTACCCTCTTTGTTGTCTTGCCAAAAGGCACGATACTGAGGAAAGAGGACCTAAAATTATGGACTTCACCTTCAATGAATGCCTTGCAATCACATTGATAAGGACTGATAAGAAGATCAGAACAATCCAACTTGTCAAATCTTAGTTTATAGTGTTAATTAAAGACTTATAAGGTAAATTTAATAAAAGACTTACTTATAACTCTCTCTTACTCTTTGCATCTTGACGATTTAATATTTTATGGTTGTATTCGGGCCTTGACCCAACTCGTATTATAAGGTGACGATGTGTAGACATAATAATCCTTAGTTATGACTATGAAATGAGGATTTAAAGCGAAGAGGATGTAAATACAAGTAATTTTCATAAGTATTTTGGTGGTGCTGAGGACAAATGTCGTGAGAAACCACAAATGTTTAGAAGGAGTACGGAGGTAGATAACATCATGATCATGCCACTCATCAAACTATGAGCTGACCAATAATCATATCCCTCAATGCCATTTGTGACACTCCTTAGGTGAAGATCATGTCCAAAGAATCATTGATTCACTAGCCTTCTTGACTCCAGAGATCCAGCACATGGCTTCTATAGAAAATAGAGGGAGATCATGAAGTTCAGATCTTTGAAGTGACAATCATGGCCTCTACATGAAGCAAATGCAAGCGACTAGCTAAAACCATTCTAAAAACCACCATGAACATAAGTGAAAAGGAAAAGAATGTCATGTCCAAACACTACGATCCATGTGGACAACAATGCATCATCAAAGGAGGCAGCATGACTGGATTCTGAGTAGAAAATGGAGATCCATGACCACGTGTCCACCGGTGCTGCCATTATGATGACCAGTCATCTCTGTATCCATGTTTATGTTCATCACCCTATATAAACACCACCTTCCCAGGCCGATTAAGATGCATAAGATGAATTAGTAATTAGAGAAAATTCTCAAAGTGTTATTCTTCTAAGAGATTCTGAGAATTGTGAAAGAGTTGAAATGGTGACATGCTTTGAGAAGCTTGTTAGTCTCAGGGTGTTGATGGTTGGTGAGATTGATTCCATGCTCATCTATCACCTTGGTTTTTCACACTAGGAAAGCACCAACCATTAGGGCTTGGATGTGAAGCACATTGAATGTTTCCCGATAGTTGTACCTCTTGCTTCATTGTGCCTGGGTTTTCCTGGTCCCGCGAGTGTCTCCCTAGAGACCGTATAAGAAATTGTGGCTTCCAAAGTCCCTGTACCTAGTGACCGCATACAGCGCTGACCAATGGGAGTGAATGCTCATTCTCGGGTGGAGGGTGTCTTAAGTCTTCATCACCTAATTTGTGAACTCCACTTGCCAACTTTTTTTGAGGTGATGAGGAGGTGGAAGACACCCCCCACAGTATAACCTATAGGAGAACCCACGCCATGGGAGGTGGGGAGTAAAAATATTCCCTTCCCCATGTCCCCTCATACAATAGTATTACAAGGATAAAGGGGGGTTGTAGAAAAGGAAAAGAATAGAAAGGATATAAACTCCTTTGCCAGTTAGGAAACCATGCAGAAAGGTTCCTTTGAGCACAAAACAAACACCCAGGGAAGGACACATTTCTAATTTGATAGACAGATGAGTGGTCGAGCCCAGTGGTCCATATATAATGTTTGTTTTAATATATGTAAACCGTGGTAGTAGTACCACGCTCTAAGTTGTTAGTAGTTGATTATGACTAGTGTAAACAGTTTCATGTCATGTTTTGAGGATTAGCCTCAGGGACAGAGATAGTCTAAATTGCCCCCCACACAGGGGAGAAGGATTGGGATTTTTCAAGAGTAGAGGCTCACCACTGTAACATGTTTCAAGCTTTCCAGATATGAATAAAATTGCAGATGAATGATAATCCTCATGTGTCATCTTTTTCTTCAATAAGTAACTTCTTTACGTGAATGTTTATCCTACTTTTCATTCTAGTTTGTATTTTCTTTTCATGTTTGAGAATTAGTGTATATGGTCTAGAATTCATGTTGTATTCTCTTAACACATTGTTCAAGCATTTTCAAACATTTTCTTCTAAAGTCATGCAGAATTCACCCTAGTTAGGTTCTCTACATGATGGGATATTTTCTCTTGTCTGCTAATCACTTGCTAAATATCTCCAGATTGAAGGATGGATGACTATATTTTCTTTGTCTATAAACTATCATGATTCCTTAAATCCTACAACATATTTCAGACTTGATTGTTGACTCCATTTCCCAATGGTCCCCTCCATGATTGTCCCACCAGAATTTATAAAAACAAACTTGTTCTATTCAGAAATCTGACCTTCTTACTTGTCCTTGATTGAATATATTACATATTAAAACTCTGTAAATAGTGAGACATCCCTCTTTGAATTAGCCAGCAATTAGCTTATTGCATGCCTATTGAGTTACAAGTGGTTTCCATTTTCATACATTGAGTGTCCCCCATCTTTATAATGATAATGGGGCTTGTGGTGGTTGTTGATATGTATATATTTAATTAGCATTACTCATTGTATATCACATGGATGTAAGGATGAAAAAAAGAACTTGGGGATGAATAACAACAACCCTCATATTCATAGATAAATTCATAAAATCCAAAATACAAAGAAACTATATCAGAGTTACACATTAGAATTTACAATTGTCATTAGGAAAAGAAAATCGCTTACTTGAGCCAACTTTAGTTGTGGAAGCAATATAGCGTAGACACCACCTCGTGAACAAGAATGAACTGTTGCTCCATCAGCAACTATACCTGCAAATTCCCAAGTTAGACGAAAGCCTAAAATATCCAAGGTAAAAAACTCTTGAAGAAAAACTACAGCAATAGAGTTTACCTCCAGTTGCCATGACAAAATTACCAAGGATGCCATGCAAAAAACAATGAAATCCACCCAAATAAACAAATTCCACCCTTACATGAGGAAAATTTTCAGAAAAGTGGTCAAAATTGGTCCCAACAGCCTTAAGAGAATTCCCACCACAATTCATGGTTTGAAAAGAATGCCCGCACCATGGTACCGTCCTATGGCTAGTTGGTTTGGATACCTATTCATGATTTGAGTTTTCTTTAATTTTTTTTAAGGAGAAAGATACAGGCTTTCCAAAACAAGGTGTTTCACTGGTGGATGCAAAAATGGCTAAGTAGCTTCAAAAAGATGCCCGCCCTAAATTATGGGTTAGAGTAAATGCCTGCAGCACATGGGGGTCTTGTAGATTGGTCTTCAGCCTACCTGATCATATCTTCAAATTTTATTGGAAGTGGATGAAGAAACAATTATGGACCTACCAAAAGGGTGTTTTAGGCAGATTAGACCAAATTGAGAACTTTGTCTAAGTATGGAATTGGTGTTAAATCTGCCCAAGTGACCTTAAGGAAATGCTCGTCGTGCCTCATGGGATGATGTGAAAAATGTATTGAGAATGTGAGTCTCTAGAGTGTTGTATGGAGAATACAACAATCTCACTTGCCTCACCAAACTACAAGATATATTTAAGGAAGAATTGGTCCCAATAGCCTTAAGAGAATGCCCACCACAATATATGGTTTGAGAAGAATTCCCGCACCATGGTACCGTCCGATATCTAGTTGGTTTGGATGCCTTTTCATGATTTGATTTTTCTTTAACATTTATTGAGGAGAAAGATATAGGCTTGCCAAAATAGGGTTTTTAATCAGTAGATGCAAAAATTGCTAAGTAGCCTCGAAAAGATGCCCACACTAAATTATGGGTTAGAGTAAATGCTCATAGCACATGGGGGTCTTGTAGATTGGTCTTTGGCCTACATAAACATGTCTTCAGATTGTCTTGGAAGTGGATAAAGAAACAGTTATGGACCTTCCAAAAGGGTGTTTAAGGCATATTAGACCAAATTGAGAAATTTGTCCAAGTATGGAATTGGTGTTAAAACTGCCCAAGTGGCCTTAAGGAAATGCCTGCCATGCCTCATAGGATGATGTGAAAAATGTATTGAGAATGTGGGTCTCTATAGTGTTGTATGGAGCATAAAACCATCTCTCTTTCCTCACTGGAGAGTCTCTAAGGAGGAATATTTCAACCTCCCAAAAGTGCCTCGAAGCCATATTTGCATTATTCCAGTACTGGCAAAACTACCTAATTGGCTTCACTAAAATGCTCGCTAGAGATTGTCTTGGTGATGATAAATTTATCTGAAGGTATGGGGTTGTTCTTTGATGAAGTGGATATCTTTCAATGTTCTTAGTTTTTGCTATGACTATCTTGGCCTTTACCGATTGGGTGTCTCACACCTCAAATTGGATGAAAATAAAAATCTCATCACGTTGACCTAGGGTTTGATAATAATTCTGGTAAAAATGCATAAGTGACCTCAGTAAAATGCCCACCATTTCTAGTAGTTGGTGGATTAAATTTTTCTGAGGGTATGGGTCTCTAGAGTGTTGATTGGTGCATCTAACCACATCATTATTTTGTCCAAAAACTCTTCGAGTATGAAGTTACCAGTATGCCAAAAGTGCCCTTTGGCTTGTTTTTCTCGAGTCCAGTAAAATCCCTGCCCAACTTAGAAGAATATCAGTCTGAAGGGGAAATTATTTTGGTTGTGTTGAATGATATGTACTAGATCATCTGGTATCATTGGTTTAGGAGTTGGTGAAATTAAAAATCCCTCATGTTGACATAGGGTTTTATAATTTTGTCCAAGTGATAAATCTGTAGTTTAAAATGATATTTTCAAATTCCCAGTAGATGATGTGTGTGTGTCAATTAATTCATCAAATTACATGTATTTTTTCCTTGTTGAAGTGTTTATCCATTCATGGTTTCATTTTTCCCTATGGAGGTCACATCAATGAAAAATTAACCTTCCATGTTGAAAAAAAATCATGTTCATACAACGTATGAATTTTCCTACACATAGCTTAAAAATATATAATAAAAAAGTTTTTCAGATGCCCGCACAAGCCAGAGATTTAAATAGAGATTGCTCAGCCAGTAAATTAAAAAAAGATGAAATAAATAAGAGACATAAACATAACAGAGTTTATTATTTAATTAACATACATAAATTTAATTTATTTCGAATAGATTGATGCTTTCTTTCACAACCTACGAGCAGTCTCATATTGATCACTAAAAACATTGGATTCAGAGATGAATTATCTATAATGTTATCTTATATCCCGATACATACAAAACTCCACCATACAAAAAAAGAATCATTAACTTTTAATAAATACATGTATATAGTGATATTCCAACTAAAAAGAAATTTTCATTATATGCCGATAAATACAAAACTCCATCATACAAATATTTTTTTTCATTAACTATCGATAAATACATATATACATTAATTTATACGTGTCTAGCATGTTTCATGGATGGCTGCAATCCATCCTCTTGAGCAGAAGACAAATATGAATTGTCTCTCTTGCCTTTCGTAGAAGACTATAATTGTACTAGAGTTGGACAAGGCACTTATTGCGATTTATTTTCAAGCTCTTTAACTCTCTATGAAACGTTTTTTTAATTTTCAAGCAAAACATTTTTGTCTGCCATCAGTTTGTTCAACATTTCCACATTTTTCTTATACTTCGTTGATTCCTGTTCTTCCTTGACCTTCAATTTGTCTCTGGTATGTTTAAGCTAGTTTTTAACTTCAGTCAATTCATGTTTTAGATTATGTATTTCTTTCTCCTGCTCTTTTTTCCTCAACTTTGTCTTGTTGGAAAGGACACAGATTGCACTCATCGCAGCAGCTAGCCCTTTTAATTCCTTCTCCAAATCAGCACTTCTGGATTTAAGTGTTTGAATTTCGATGTCACATCCCAAATGCTGCACTTTTATCACATCCCATATCCCTTATTTTTTCATCTTTCCCGGCCATCTTCTCTTTCATTTATTTATGTAACGTTGATAAGCCATACAAATCACCTAGTGCAAGGACCGCTGAGAAGTTTTCTTGTAGCATCTTCTCTCATCCTACTAAGGACTTCTCTTGCTCTTCTAAGGACATTGTACCTCTAGGTGTATTTTTCCTTCTTCCCTTACCCTTACCCTTACACTTACCATTATCTCCTTGGTTACCCTTACCTTCACCCTCACCAACTTCTTCATTGGAATTTTTTTTCCTCTACTTTGTTTTTTAAGTTTTAAAGTTTTAGAGATCGTTGCTAACCTTGTTCCTTTTGCCTTATCAGCTTTCCTAGAAATGGTTTTTCTCAAATAAGAAATTATTGATTCTAATTCTCCAACTTTTTTTCCATGGCTTCCCTCCCACTCTTTTAAATTCAACTTACATTCTTGTACTACCTATTCATATTCTTTAATTTTCTTCTCCATTACCTTTAAAGGACCCATTTCTATCCTCACTAGTGGTACATTGAGAACAGGTGGGATTTTTTTCAACTCTCTTTTGAGTTCAGTCACTTCAGCATTATCTTTTTCCAAATCCTCTTCATACGCAACCCTCATGGACTAAATTACTTTTTGACCAATCTCAGTGTGTTTATCTACTTCTTTGGATAATAATTTCACCATTTTGTTTTATGAATAGGTGGTTTTGGAAAAGATATTTTTCCATGCTGGTTGATATCACCAACATGTGTTTTAGTAGCATGGGGTCGATATAAATCAATAATTTTTTGAAGTGTGCATGGGAAACTAAATTTAACCTTCCTTAATTCGCTCTCTTGCAAGGCAGAGTGGAGTTTCTTAGCTAGTAGATAAGTAATATCTACAAGTATATCTTCCACCCAAGGTATCACTACCCGCATACATTCACTTGAAATTCCATCCCTATGATGATTCAGAATTGTCCTAAAGACAATCTCAGTCAAAGTTTTGTATATTTCAGGAGGGACATCTTGCATTTTTAAACCATTCCTCAGAACATTTACTTCTCACCCACAAATTTTACTGGCCATTTGTTTCTTCTCCTGCCCGGGGGTTTTCCTTGAGCTTAAAATCGCTCCCTCTCTGGATGGAATATTTGTAGCTTGGTCAACCAAATTAGGGTTGAGGTATACCCGCTTCCCAAAAACTATGAGTTCCATATTCCCAGCATCATATTTTAAAATTGCCTCATATATCTCCTCATCAACATAACTAAACATTCCCCACAAAAATTCAAAAACTTATGCTTTCCTTAGGATAGTTTCCATATCTGCTTGCCACACCTTTGCATCTCTCCATGCATCATATTTCTTCTGGAATTTTTTTACTATTAACCTATCACCTATGGACGACTGTGTTTCAACTGGGGCTGCAGAGGAGGAGGCCCGCATTTCAGCTATGCTCATCATGCCGGACGCCCCTATTTAAAGTTTTTCCATGGTTGTCCAGGTTCGAAGCAGAGATGAGGTGATGCACGCGTACTGTATTTCAGGCTCACAAATTCTCCCCATAGACTGATTTTTAGGCTCAAAAATTCTTCCCGCAAAGAGGTTTTCAACAACAAATCAACTCTTTGCTTGGATATGCACTTTGGAAATAAAAGCATATAAAAAATGAATTTGGAAATAAAAAAATATAAAGATCATCATGACATAAAAGATATAAACACGTGCCTCTACTCTTCAACAGTTAAATATCATTCATGATCTTATTTTTCATCCAACTCAACATCGGTATCAGGATCTGGTTTAGAATACATATTCATGAAAGGCTCATTCACATCAACATCATCATCAATGGCAGCTTTGCTAATATAGTCATCTACATCGTCAATGAGATCATACTCTACTAGATTTGGATGATCAGCCTCTTGAACTTCTTCATCGAACACATCAACTACAGCCACCTCCTGATCTGAATCATCTTCTTCTTCTTCTTCTTCTTCGTGATTATCTTCATCATTTGCATGATTATACATTACTGGTCCTCCTCTTGGATCATATTTAACAACTTATGACCAACCTGCTTTTCCTCGTACCGCTAAGTAAAAGACTTGCTCACATTGGATTGGAAGAACATAAGGATTTGTACCCAGTTCAAATTCCCTTGTATTAACCACGGTAAATCCATTATCATGATCAATAATAGTTCTTTCAGGATCACATTTATGCATCCATATCTTGTACCACTTCACCTAAAACAAAACTATTTTAAAGGAATTAAAATCACACATAATTATGTCCTCCAAATGCCCATAGTACCTATTCTCAGTTTCTTCTGGATGTCTATCACTTCTAGAGGAAACATTGGTGACATTAAACACTGTATTTATCCCACAATACAAGCTTTTCATCTTATCATCCAACATTTTGATACGAAATTTACGACCATTACACCAAATAGCCTTGTGATGTTTCAACTACAACATTGAAAACAAGTAAAAAATACATTGTGAATTAATAAACGTCATATAGAACTTAGAAAATATATTTGAAAACTTAAACAAACCAAATACATTGAAAAAATGGTAATTAACTAGAAAAATGTGGGTAAACAATTTACTTTGCCTTTTATATTTTAAACCATAGGCTAAATCAACTTCCCTTTG
This sequence comes from Pseudotsuga menziesii, assembly GCA_001517045.1. Taxonomy (NCBI): domain Eukaryota; kingdom Viridiplantae; phylum Streptophyta; class Pinopsida; order Pinales; family Pinaceae; genus Pseudotsuga; species Pseudotsuga menziesii. Next base: position 39,983 of record LPNX010830967.1, on the reverse strand, counting down.
CGACGTAAGATTATGAAATTGATGTCGATGACGATGAGCTATTTTAATCATCTCACTGATCCCTTCCCGTGATAACCTACTGAAGCATTCTTCACAATCTTCTATCCAATGCTCCATCCAATCAAGGTTGTTTGCAATGTATAAATGTAAAGCATCCCACACTCGAGCAACTATATGAAAAAATAACAATTCACTATCATTAACTAGATATCATTACATGCATAGTGTAATACAGATGAATATGTAGGATTAATAAAAAAATAAAAAATCAGTATGATAAAATAAAATTGGAAAAATACATGATATATTAATTCCATGAAATTTAATAATTACCTTTCACAATCCTCATTGTACCTTTCCCCAATAGGACCTCCCCTTCAAATTTGTTGATGGAGTTGAGATGCCAAATGCAAGGCACATTCATATTTTCTACTAATTTAGGTAGATATTCACTAATATACACCATGCATTGATATACCATATATCCATCAACCATAGAACCCTCGGGATGTTCTCTTTGTCTAATAAGATCCTTCAACGAATTCAACTGCCTCTCCACCATCCACATTGACCTAGTGTGTATTGGTCCACATAATTCAATCTCCTCAACTTGGTGTATGAGGTAGTGTCCTTGTGCATTGAAAATTGTTGTAGGTAGATACTATTTCATTTCACACATTAGTTGGGGAATTTATCTCTTCCAATACCTTATATCTTATTTATGGATTTATTTTGATGAAAGCCACCTACAAATGATGCAATCAAATAATATCAAGCCATCTATAAATTTGTGGGAAAAACATAATATGTTAACAAGTTCTGTGGCGAATCATGGACCAAGTACATTTCCATATACAACATTAATTACTTACCTCATGTATTTTACAAGAACATAAATAATTTTTTTTATGTTGTTGTCAAAGTTGCCTGGGAGAGATAAAGGTAGAACATACTGTATCAAAAAACACATAATTATTATTTATTTCCAAATACGAGAATAAAACTAATAAAATAGTGCATAACAATAAGAAAATTTATTAAAAACTCACAATTATCTTAATGAATGTATTCCAGTCATGTGTTCTAACCCCACGAAAATCACCTTATTTTCGTTAAGATATTCTTTATGTTAGACGAAAACCCTGTCGGAAACCTGATTTTTTTTATAACCTCTTTTACAATATTGCTCTATTGCTCCATCAAGCACCAAGGAAGACTAATATTCTATGGATGGCCATCACAATTATAATTAATGATCACACTTTTCAATGTGTGATTAGCTTCTTGGATGTCACTACAAATCTTTCCAATTCTTTCTTTGTTGGTCCTAGAAATCTAATATTCGTCATAACAATTCTATTATGTTCTTCCCGATATGCATTGTATCAAACAAATGAACTATTTGTAGGTGCTCGTATTATGGCATGTATAAATAATAGATCAATGCTATGAGAAATGATGCTAAGAAGAAGCATAGGAAATAGATCTTGCTACTAAGAATTCTCACAAGCATACACAGGAAAAATAGAGAGAAGAAAAGAGACTAAATCACATGAATGAAGAGATGAATATTGGTGTGTATCCTTCCATTGAATAATTATGAATAATAATGTACATAAATAGTACATCCCTCATAGGAAAATTGAATTGTATGGAAACAACTCACAAAGCTCAAAAATGTTGACTTACCAAAACATAGCAAACCCCCATAGGTGGCTAAAGCACTTACCAAATCTATCAAGGACCTCACGAGTTGGTAAAAGCATGAGTGAGTTGTCAAGGAGATGGAAATAACATGCTAATATTAGAAAAATTAGAAAAACTAATGAAGGATGGGTTGGAAGCAAAAGCTCTCAGTTTCCTAGTTGACTAGCTTTTATCTTATCCATAGAAAAGCAGGAAAAGCAGAAAAAGCAGAATAAAGAAAAATTTGTTGTAAAGTCTTCTATACTAATTCTGGATGGTCAAAAGGTGTTCAAAATCAACCCAAAATTGGAAATAAATCATTCCTAGGATATAGATGGCATGTATTGACTTTAAGGTGCAAGTGGATGCCAACTAATTAAGCTAGTGGGTGAATAATTAATCAAATAATGATTAATTATTTTATCCTAAGTTGTGAGTGGGTTTAATATATTCCTACACTTCCCTATAAGTCTAAATTTATGATGGTATGAAAAAAAAATATGGATGCATATGGATGCATATAGGGCCCAACAACAAGGCTATGGTCACCCTTTAACAATTATTATGTCCAGAAAAGTGAGGAAAGAGGCAAAACCACATGGTGAAAATCCTCCCTCAAGATAGGACAAGGCACAGAATTTGAAATATGTCTTCAAAATATATTCATCTTCACTTTAATTAGCTGACTGAACTGCTTCTGGATGAAGGACTTGCTGAATAAATCATGAACTCCATGATCATGCGCTAGAGTGCAGAACCTGCAAGAAGGAAGATGAGAGACTCCTTGTATCTCATCAAATAATGAAGTAGGAGCATTATCTGAATGCTTCCTTTTGCTATCAAACTCTAATATACAAACATAATCTGAAATGGAAAAGATATCTATGCACACTCCTTTCCAAAGAGTACAAAAATTAAGACAATTTATTTCACACCCGATTCCCTGAATAGCTGCAAAATTGTGATGTGGATCACATGTCAATATTCCAATATGATGTAGCACCTGTATAGATCTGATATGAGGCTGATAAAACTCTGATATATCAGAAATATTAGAATATGGAACAGCAAGGATAAAGGCTTCAATAGCTCCATGAGGATATGGGGCTAGACTAGGAAAATTATGAGCAACTGGGGAAAACTGATAGGTGTAAAAATATGAATGATGGATGGGCATAATATCTGAACCATAAGTGTTTATAATGGATCAAAATATGTTTAATATCAGTCCATATATGACTAATTTCATGGATAAACATCCAGTGAAAGTTAAGAAAGACTTCAAATCATGTAAGATAAATATCACTGCATAAGAGACCAATGAGGAATCAACTAGTGAGCTTGGGATTTGTATAGTCTTTGGATTATTCAGAGGTATGGTAGATGGTATGGATGGTGGTATTATATGTGTATCAACCTGCAAATATGATTCTAAATCAAAATCCAAAGGATCACATATAAGAATATAAATAGAATCATGGGAATACACTGGTAATGAATCCTCTGTATGAAAGGAGGAAAGAATGAGATGTTCACAATAATCAAGAAGGATCTAAGTATTGATGCCAAGAAAAAAGGAGGATATGCTAAAGCACATTATATCAAGTAATATAAGTGGTATGACACAAAGAAGGCTTGATGTGGCTAAGCAAACATCCTGGAAGTCACTGGGTTGTGCACCATCAATGAGAGAGGTATGCACAAGGTGTGAAGAATCTGGCACATAGATCTCAAAATCTAAGATAGGAGATTTAGAGAACAATGAATGGGTTATAGGATCATAATAAATATCAGCAGCAGCTCCATATGTTACTTCTTTTTCATCAATATTATCACAAGAATAAAAATCACCTTTAAGAGACCCAGAAAAATATTGCTCTTCAATATTTGCTTCTTCATTGAAGGAGGAAGCATTCGAATGAAAGAGGGCAGCAGAAACATGAAATGTATGATAAAATTCTTCATCATGATCAAATTCATCAGAGAATGTAGATTCCAAGAAATCTTTAGAGAGAGAACAAGAGGAGATGCTAGGTTCGCTCCATGCTTCATCTTCAATTTCCTGCAAACCAAAAACTTTGTCCAAAATTTTCCAAGGCTCAAATGGAAATTTAGCAGAATCTATGAGATGATATATATTTGGAGAAATTCCAAAACACATAATTCCATAAGTTCTATCGCAATTATTTATCCAATCAATCTTCTCTTCATAAGACTCAGGTTCACTCAATGCACCAATGGAGACATCAAAGAGACATTGCCTCTTCAAGTATGCACTCATCTTTGGATTCGAATCAGCATTGTTGAAAGGAGATAGTAGAGAAAATTTTGAATCCATATTGAATTTGTTGATATTCTCTTAAGAGTTACTCTCTGCAACCTGCAAAACAAACTAGGAGAAAATCTTGTAAGCTAGACAAGCTCTTCTTCAGAGAGGGATAGGAGACTGGAAGCGCTCCTCAACTCTGTAGAACTTGATCAACCTTGTAGCTCTGATACCATGTAGAAATAATAGATCAATGCTATGATAAATTATGCTAAGAATAAGCACATCAAATAGATCTTGCTACTAATAATTCTCACAAGCATACACAAGAAAAATAGAGAGAAGAAAAGAGACTGAATCACATGAATGAAGAGATGAATATTGGTGTGTATCCTTCCATTGAATAATTATGAATAAAAGTGTACATAAATAGTACATCCCTCATGGGAAAATCGAATTGTATGTAAACAACTCATAAAGCTCACAAATGCTAACTTACCAAAATATAGCAAACCCCCATAGGTGGCTAAAGCACTTACCAAATCTATCAAGGACCTCACGAGTTGGAAAAAGCGTGAGTGAGTTGTCAAGGAGATGGAAATAACATGATAATCTTAGAAAATGGAGAAAAAATAATGGAGGATGGGTTGGAAACAAAAGCTCCCAGTGTCCTAGTTGACTAGCTTTTATCTTATCCATAGAAAAGCAGGAAAAGCAGAAAAAGTAGAATAAAGTAGAATCTGCTGTAAAGTCCTGTATACTAATTCTGGATGGTCAAAAGGTGGTCAAGATCAACCTAGAATTGGAAATAACTCATTCTTAGGATATAGATGGAATGTATTGACTTTAAGGTGCAAGTGGATGCCAACTAATTAAGCTAGTGGGTGATAAATTAATTATTTTATCCTAAGTTGTGAGTGGGTTTAATATATTCCTACATGGAAACCTACCGAATTATATCGGGTAAATTTTCATTCCTCATGGAATCCCATTTGTGCCTTAACGCCATTCATGAAACATCAAAAAAAAATTTAACACTAATTAATCAATATAGGTACATACTGTGTTGAACATAACTCACTAAAAAAAACAAAGATTTATATAATATATTATTCAAGTTGAATGTGATTGTCATTGATGTCAAAGGAGTTCAGTGAATAACAAAAGGATAACCAAAGACATGATGGCATGGTAAACTCAGTGAAAGACAAAGGAAGTAATGACATGGAATGTATGATGATGTGGCATGTATGGTGAGGCTAGAAAGACACATAATGGTGTTCTGGTGCTATCTGAAATTTAGTGTTGTAATCTGACATCATTCTGCAAAAATATGGCAACTTTGTGAAACTTTGGAAATTGACTAAGTATGAAAAGGTAGTCAAAATAGTATTTTTCCTACTTTTGGCAGATTGATATCTTCCTCCACAAAGTCTCTTTGGGAAATATGAAACCATGGTTGGATGCAACAACCAACATAACATAGTCTATCACTTTCCAATAATTTTTCTCATCATCTTATGAGAGGTGTCACGCATTTCGTTGAGGCCACTTACACAGATTTTACCAATAATTCCATAAGACAGGTTGTCCAAAACATAAGGTGGATTTTTCATTTCACTCAAAACCTAAGATATTGCTACTATATGATGTATTACACCTTACTGAGCAAACCTATGTTTTTTTCACTTCCATCCTCATCTTCATTTTCCCTAGTAGGGTAGTTTACTAAACTTTGGTGTAAGACATCCTGAAACCTGTTTTGGCAAATCCATATCTTCTTCCTCAAGCATTATCAAACCAATGTGAGAACATGGTCAGGTAGAAAAAAATATACACCTATAGGATGACCAGGTGGTGTGATCATTTTCTTCAACCCACAAATTATGGAATTCATTTCCCTAGAGCAATTCTGATTAATTTGACCAAAAATCCTTCTTTTGGGAGACCTGTATCTTCTTCTTCAAGGAGTTTTTCTGAGAACCAGGGCCATGGACAAATAGATACTTCAACAAACTATGGGATGGTAGTTCATGGCAGGAATTTTATTCTTCTTATGAATTATGGTGTTCATTTTCATAAGGAAACTACTTTAAGGTGGTTTTTCAACACTTGGTCAAAATCCCCAAATTATCATACTGTTACCAACTACTACCAGAATGTAACAATGGCATCATGAGACATTAGGACACCAACATGTTTTTTCAACCTCATCACACATGCAATATCGACACTTATTTTGTCATTGATGAGCTCCTTTGACATCAATGAAAACCATACTCAATAGTGTCCAACAATACATCAATAATTTGGCATACGTTGACGATTTCTATTATATTCCAAATTCCATAGGTGAGGTGTCACTCTTCATGGTTTTATTCCATTATCTTTTTTACCATTGAAATTTTCTTTGTCTATAGTTCGATAACTATGGTTCTTAGGAAGAAAGTGCCTATATTCATTAAACACTTCCTTTGCTAAACTCCTTGAATGACGAGATTTTATCCTGGGACCGCAAGCTAGACATGCAAATTTACCCTTTGTTTGAAGACCTACAAGATATATAAATTAGTGTAGCAAATTAGAATTACCATTTAAAATAATGCATGATATTTTCAATAGATATATATAATATTAAAGAACAAAAGAAAATAACAATATACCACAAAAATGTGTTAACTCGAGAGCATCACGAATTTTCCATCCAAGTATTCCATGGAATTGAAATCATCTTTTCCCTATTGGTCTAGAGATGTCATACATAGTGACTCCATCCCATAACTTCAACAACTCATAGATAAGAGGATCAATATATACATTCATGTATTTAACCTTGTACTTACCTAATCGGTCCAACATACATGATTAATTATATTTACCTATATGTATTTATATATAAAAGACATAATTATCATGCACGAAACAAAGAAATGAAATATTTAGTGATAAGACTTTCAAGTAAAAAAATACAAATTAATTAAATACTTGGAACAATCATTTCCAACATTGTGTGCTCTCTCTTGATGGACATCGAAGGAGGAAGGTTATTGTTTATAAAAAAAACAGGTCACACTGAGTAGATAGAATGAAGCTCTCCAGATGGATTGACACCATCAGCTTCCAACGAAAGTTTAATATTACAAGGTTCTTCTTTGAAAATTGGCCAATTTTCTTCGATGCACCTAAATGCAGACCCATTTGCAGGAATTTGAAGAACATCGTCTTGAATTCTGTTCTTTGCATGGAAATCCATAAACTGTGCTATACTTTGACACCTGAACAATCGCTAGATACGTGGAATTATCAGAATATAACAAAGAACTTTGTGAGGCACCTTTTTTTGTCACTTTATCTATTTGATACCTACTTTTTTGACATTGTGGGCATTCATTTTCTAATGCATATTTTCCATAGTATATGATATTATCATTAGGACATGCATCAATAGCTTGATACTCCATTCCAAATTCTTTCATAATTACATATATCTCTTGATATGTGCGTGGTAAAATATTTGACGTTGGTAATATAAATTCACCTAACAATCTACAAAATTTAAAAGATTAAGTCAATGTAAAAAATATTAATCATCAATATTGCATCCATACTTTACAAATTAGATAACAATAGCAATATAGGAAAAAAGGAAACCCTTTATGTACATGTGAACATTCAGACATAAATAATTAACAAATTACATATCTTCGTATCTGTGTGAGATAGGTGTTTGATAAACCATTCAAAACCTTCAAGTTCACTAACAACAATATAGAATATAGAAGATTTTTTTTTGAGCCTTCATAATTAGGTTGACATGCCTTCTTGAGTAGAGGATCAACATCATGACTATCATCGTGGTTCTCCTCATCCATTGGAGCAAATATGTCTTGGATCAATATATGTATCTCATCTTCGTGATTTGAATCACTAATGTTATCTCCATCCATATCATCATTAAGAACTTAATCACCTTCAATATTCTGATCTAGATTTTCATCAACCTATAAATGAGTATTTTTGCTAGTACTTGGAAAATAACTCTCTGGAAGGGGACTTTTTGGGGAATTGTCTATATATTTACAAACAACGTAGTAAAATTAGTTTGTATAGAACATATAATAAATCTATAAGACATTTTACTAAAATTCATGACATGATGAATATTACAGAGAATACATTAAAAATTGAATAACCTCTTACCAAGGGATGATATTCATAACCCCCTTCGACGTGCCCCTTCTCCCTACAATGTCTTCCAGCTGTCGTTCTTAAAATTCTTCTTCTTTGCAAGCCCCTGCAATCACAGCAAGGGAAATAACATTTTGCATATCCCCTTTCCTCTAATGCCACTCTAAACTGAACAAGCGTCCTTGCATTTTCATTCATAGTGAAATTAATCCTTGTAGTGACAAGTAATTGTCTTACATACACCATACCAAATAGTAACTTGTCAAATACATTAGATATAAGTATATTTCTAAATCCAGTATATTATATACCAATTTCTATAAAGAAAAACATGAAGACTGTGATGAATAGGATTGTCATTGATGAAAACATTAATGAAAATCATTTTTGAAACATATGGTAATTTGGTGAAAAACAGGAAAATGGCTAAGTGTTGGAAAACTGACTCAGGTAGCCTTAAGAAAATTCCTGCCACAAATTGTGTGTTGAAGAAAATGCCCACACCATACGGGGGTCTTGTAAATTGATATTTGGCCTACCTGACCATGTCTTCATATTGTCGTGGAAGTATCTGAGGAAGAATTTATGAACCTGCAAAACAGTGTTTTAGGCAGATTGGACTAGACTAAGAAAATTGTCTTAGTGTTGGAAAAACTGGCTCATGTGGCCTTGGGAAAATCCCACCATACCTTATAGGTGTTTGATAAAAATTATCTGAATCTATCATCCTACAAATTGTTGAAGAGGATATCTCACCATGGTATTAGTTATCAAAGAATATGTTTTATGACAAAGATAATGGTCTTCCAAAACATAGTTTCAGCCTATTTTGCACTATTCAAGTACTAGAAAAACTACCTCATTGGCCTCAGGGAATTTCCTGCCCTATCTCATAGGATGATGAGAAAAATAATATGAAAGCATTAGGCTATAGCTTGTGGATGGTTGCATCTAACCATGGTCTCAGTTATCATGTGGAGTGTTTTACAACAAAGATATAAATCTGTCCAATGTAGGAAACATATTATTTTGCATTTTAAAAACACAAGAAAATTGGTTCTGTTAGATTCAAGAAATTGAAAAGGCATTTTGAAATTCCCGCAAGGAGGGGTTATTTTGATGATAAAATTTATCAGGTACCATAGGCATTTTCCTTGGTGAACAGACTATCCATCCATACCTTCAGGTTATCTTATCATGGTCTCATATGCAAGATATCGATATGCCAAAAATAGGAAAAATAATACTTTTCATAGTGAGAACAAAATAAATTTGGCCAAGTGTTAAAAATAGGAGTTTGAGAGGTCAATTGGAAATGCCCTCCAAGGGATGTCTTTTTGCAAGTCAATTTATCAAATGTCATGGATCCATTCTTTGGTAAGTTGTCCATCTACTCATGACTTTAGGTCTCCATAGAGTATTCACACGTGTGAAATAGGAGTCTCCCAAATTGGGAATAAATATGTTTTGATGTTCAAAAGAGGTTGAGAAGATATTTTGAAATGCTTGTGAGGGTTATGTGTGTGTCAACAGATTTATCTTGTGATATGGTCTTGTTCAATGTTGAAATGGCTATCTAGCCATGCTTGTAGGTTTCCTTATGGTTATCGCATGATATAAGTGTTGAATTAAATAGTTTGGAAGCCTATATGCTGATGTGGATAGTACTGAAGACAAGATACTAATGGTGTATGGATAGAGTTGAGACAGGGCCACAGTATGTTGTATGTTGAATGACCTGCTGAGTACAGAATGAAGACTTGCTGATTGGTATTTTTAATGTGTGTGCCTATAGAAAACTTTGGAAGAGTGTGATGTATCAATTGTAATTTTTAATCTAAAATTTGTATAGGGAGGTTGGGTGGAGCTGGGGAAAGACTTAATGGTATTTTGACACTTTGAAGCTTGTTTGTATGTTGTAGCATCCTAGTCAGTTGTAGCTGACTGAACCATTCTGGTGGATGGTGCCATCTTATGGGTTGTAGCCCATATTGGATATTGAAGTCTCCACTTATATAAAGACTACGAAACTATATCTTGTGTCCCTCATGCAATGTCTTGATAGTGATGTGTTTAATTGATGAATGACAAGTGCCTAGTTGATATTGTTCTTTGATCAATATGTTGTTGAAGCAATTGTGAAATAATGATATAATATTGTTAGAAAATGTTGAAATTGAGTTGAATCCTTTACTCACTGATTTACCCCCCCCCCCCTCTGTAACATCCCCGACCCTCCGATCGGCGAAGAAGATGCTACTAACACCAATGCAAACGGGAAAACAGCCCCATGAACATGGACAAGGATAAATGCTGATATTAAAAACTTAACATAATGAATACTAAGATGCATAAAACATCATACAAAGATGCACAGTCCCTCAAAATTCAGCTAAAGCAACATATACATTTCAACATTCAGGATGTTCATCATAATTCATGAAACAATAGATATATATGCAGAGATTAAACAGTCAGGAGTACTTATCTTTGATGAAGAACTCATCCCACAACCAGCTACGTCGCTGCAACGTTCCACCCAACCATAGGCCAATGTGCTCATCAATCTCTCAGCAACACTTCCACCCCCGAGCTGTGCATGATTCCTCAAGGAATAAGGGTCAATGCAGGCTTACACATAGCCCAGGTTTTCCAATCATCCAAACCACACAGTAGGGTTTACCGGGTTGTCAAGGAGCTTGGATAGGCTAAATTCCAAGATGGTGGCCTCAACACCAGTCTTCTCCAGCATACCCAGCCTCTAATCCCACTCTCAACAGTCCAAATACCAACCACTGCATACCGTAGCAAAGCAACCCATTCATAGCTCTGTGAAGAAGGAAAAGACAACCAGTGGCAACCCCAAACGAAAGGTGGACACGACTCAAGTCCACAAGACAACTCAAAGTTTTTCTTGGCCCTAGCGTGACCAAAACAACTCAACAACAACCCAACACCAGGGTACATCAACAACAACCCAACACCAGGGTACATCAATAGCCAAAAACTCAAAATGAATGATGGCAAAAATCCACAATCTCAACACAAACGAAGAAGCCAAACTCCTAGCGTGGACAGAGGAAAACTCCGCTAGCGGGATGTGGCAATCAACAGCCAACCAACATCCACGAGCCCACAACACACACAGTTCCCCAATGTAATGGCTGTAGAACTCCCATCCTGTGCGCAAAGGAAAAGACACAGCCGAGGTAAAACATGGAAGAAATCCCACACACAGTCTGGAATGGAAGAAGAAATCGGACTCTCAACGGCACCCAAAAATAAGGGGAAGAACGACAGCAAACCAACTCATGGGTTAAACAAACAGCAGGCCAGAATCGTGGATTAAAACCACGGCTACTTCACATACACGGCCGAAATCGTGCCCTTGAGGCCACTCTTCCAGCTCGTTAGCTCCGCGTGAGGAAGATGAACCGACCTCCTCCTGCACGTCCCTGCGTGAGAGTGAACAAACCCAACCTATGTGCGTGGATGAATAGACAATCATGAGGAACGAACAGACCCGAGAAGAGTGGAGTTGTGGAGAGAATGGCGGTGAAGGTTTCTTGCCAACGTAAGGTCAACCCGCTGGTGGAGTGTGCGTGTGGGAAAGGACTGACAGTCCTGCCACACTCCACTCCTAGCCATTACTGCTTCAACTACTCAACAAGACATTAAAGAGGTTGGATGAGACAAGGGAAGACGAAAACTCAAACAAGGTGGTAACACATGGATTTCCCCCCCATAGAACAAGGTTAGACATCCCCCACCCTTATCCTTTGAAATCGTGCCCTTTTCATTTTAACGTTGCACTGTCGTAGCTGGTTGTGGGTTTATTTTTAATTGATGTGCGTATTTACATGATGCCAAACTATAATGTGTCGGATAGCATGATATACCATCGGCAACTGTCCCCATTGTCGAAACATACACAACCAAATCGATGGTTGGGATTTTGCCTTTAGCTCCTCACCATGATTAATTAAATTATATACATCATGCAAACGGGGTTAAAAACTGGGGTGTTATATTCCCCTCCCCCTTGGAATAACACCGTCCTCGGTGTTCCAATACATAGGAATACATATACAATACATATACAATTGCACATCAAAATGTCAAAATTTTGCAGATATGTCCCACGTTCAACTATTTACTTTGAACATTCAATACCAAGCCCCTCAGCTTCCATGAACTTCTCCTACTGGTACTCAGCTCTCAGCTTATCCCCAAGTCTAGGAACTTTGTGGCTATTTCCCTCGTCATGTTCCCTCATTCGGCAGTCCCGACGTAAATGATGTCCTCCGCATTCCCAACATTTCACTGGCTGCTTCATCTTTACCTGCTCAATTTCCTTTGAGTATTCATGCCTGGACCATTTATTAATGATTCGCTTGGACGATTGTCCCATCACTGATCCGCCTTCTTTTCCTTTGCCGATTTCTCCCAGAAGGCTTTTCACCTCCCTTTGCAAACCAATAGAGTCTTGCAAAATTTGGTGGTTCATTTCACTCTGCCTTTTCTGTATCTTGGCATCTCTCCAAGATTTTCTTGGGTCTTGGAAATCATTTGAAGGAGACTTCCAGCCAAGTCCAGCAACTTTTGATCTGCTGCCATGATCAATGTGCACCACTGGGTTTCACTTTTCTCACCTGTGAAATGCACCATTGAAATTCTATCAGACCAAGCATAATATAGATATCAAAATCAATTAGTTAATTACCCAATTGGCATGACAGTTCAAGTTCCATTAAGGAAACTTTTATATTTTTCATGCCTTCCCAACAGGCACACGAGCTCATTCATGTCCATTCTTGGGCAAGGAATTAACCATTCCAGCATTTGCAATTTACTTTAAGCAAATACACACATTTCATTTCAATCATACATGCATTCAACAATCTTTTGTTTTCACAATGCATATATATATATATATATATATATATATATATATATAATTAAAAAGGGCAAGAGAGAGCAGCAAGAGTTTTTTTTTTTGCTCTTTGTTTTGTTCCATCCTGGAACCCACACCACTGTTGTGGCTTTTCATGCTCTCAGCCTCTTTCACTTCACTATGAATGCTGGACCAATCCTTCTTGGTCATGACACTTAGTGTCTTTGGTCTATTTCAGACCTCTAAACCATGGAGTCTCTCCACATTGTTTTGTCTCGGCTGCTAGGACCCCCACAGTATTACTAGCACCTTTTTCATTACCGCTCAATCCGAGCTCTCCAGGACAGTCACCTGTCCACATGCACCCCTAGGATGCTCTGATAGTCCTCGCTCCCAACGATACCTATATCCAAACATTGAATAAATTCACATGTTTAGTTTATTCTCATTGGTTTTATCTGTAGAACAAGTGCTTAAAACATCATAACCCAATCATATACACATGTTCATTCATAAGAAAAATAATCCAATACTTATCTATATTGTGCATTTCCTCGTTGGTCCACAAGATCCTGCTTCGCTTTGCAAGCCTTGGGATCGCCTATGGACTTAGATGTTAGGTCAGCATGCAGGCTGCTCCACAACATCAAATAATTAATGTCCAGCGAGTACATCCTCATGTCGATTGGGCTTGGAATTTTACCATGACCATTTCCAGGTCTAGGATCTACTATGGATCCTCAAGCATATAATATCCCAACATACACTTATATCAACAATACACTTATACCAACACACACTTATACCAACATACACTTATATCAACAATAACCCTTACTCTGCAACCCCTCACAACAACCATTTTCCTTTTCTTTTTGAGGTACAACACCCAACTGCATCTATTTAGCCTGTCAACAAAAGCAATATAAGAAAAATCATCAGTGTTATTACTCTAAAACTGTAATCATATTTCATATCATTCACTATCAAGTATTGAGACACCAGGAGTGCGTCCACCCCCTAGGGTGTAATCAATATTGAAAACCCTTTCATGATCCAACACCGGGAAAGTATGCACTCCTTTCTGATGTGTGCCATGTAGGCCCTATTCATACTCAAGCAATCGGTCACTCATGGAAATAAAATCAAAACATGTTCTACATATGGAATTTTTAATAATTTGACATCCATATTCCTAGCAAGGGTCACATAACACTTATCCATTTGCGGACGCAGTATTCCTTCACTAAGGAAGAATGGGGGCTCCATTCTCTGAGTTGACAGTCCCTCGGTTAGCCATCCCAACTCCCTTTTTACATTTCATATCCACACATGTCTTACCGACATAATCTATACCATCACTACTACATTTCGACCAAAAATCCGATGGCTGTATTGTCCTCTTTTCGACACTTCCCTGTGGCATGTACGACACTATGATTTTTTTAAGCGTCGGTTGATTTTCGTCGGTTATTTGACATCTTTCCAATCCATCAGTTAACTGACACTTACAGGCCGTTGGTTAAGAGACGGTGACAAAAATTTTAAAAAAACATTTACACCTATAGGCGTCGCTTAACCAACACCTACAGGCATCGCTTAAGCGACGGTATTGTTTTTTTTTTTCAAAGCGTCGCTTAACCGACACCTACAGGTGTCGCTTAAGCGACGGTATTGTATTTTTTTTTTTAAAGGCGTCTCTTAACCGACACCGATAGGCGTCGCTTAAGCAACGGTATTGTATTTAAAAAAAAAAAAATTTCCTGATAAATGGAGTTTTCCCCCATGGTATCATGATCTGGCTCGGGGGTGGCCAGTCGCAGAAGCGGATTAGCAATGGAGCCTCCGGTTGGGTGGAAAGGGCTCATGATTGGCTTAGTTTCCAGCAGGACATCCTGAGAGAAGCCACCTGCTTACCTTCTTGCACATACCTTCCATGCTACCTATCCTTATCCTGCATTTCCATGTGTTGTTAACTTGTTGCAACCTCCCATTGCTTGTTGCAGTGCTCCATCATCCTTAGCATGGATTCCTTCTTAAAGAAATGTCCTCCTATGAACTAGCCTCTACATACACAATCACACACTCATCAAAGCCAAGCTTCATGTACTGGTATTTCACATAGGCAATTTTGGATGTGCTGTAGCTTCTTCACTTGTATAGACAACTTTCAAAGACCATTCATGGGTCCATCCGAATCCATTCCTCAAACTATAATTTTGACAATTCAACCTCCTCTAAGCAAATTCTAAGTCACAACAGATAGCACTCCACAAATACATTGCTTACTACCCAAAGCACACATATTGTGGTCAAAAAAATTGAAGTCTTGAAAGAACCAATCGCCAAAATGATAGAATGATCAATCATTAGAACCTTGGGTCTGTTGGAAGTGTATTAGTAACACCCAATAATGTAATGGTATTATCAACTTATGCTTCTTCGTCCACTACATGTTATTAGTTTCATGTCGGAAGGAACCTCCAAACGCCATATCTACCATCCGTGATTTTGATGTTCATAATTCGTACGCATTGGACATCAAAAACAATTCATTTCATCACTAATGACATTGTTCTTCAATAGACGACGTCTTCCCCTACTTTCATAAAAAATAATTCATTTCATCACTATTGACATTGTTCTTCAATAGACCACGTCTTACACTACTTTCAGTGGAATTCAAATCATCTATTAATGCCAAGGCTCAATTTCAATTTATATCTCTCACAAATAGACCTCTAACCATGACCGAATTCAACGTTTTTTTGGAACAAGTTCATCTCATATGCAAACAACATCCACCTCTTTCCAAGACAAAAAAAATTTGTTAGTCTCATCTTCATGAGACAAATTTGTTCACCACAGTGCAAATAGTACCAGTACTTTCTCACAGAAATATAGATGATTTCCTTCATTCATAGCATTGGGCACTTTTTTGAGAGAGTAAAACCCCAATCTGGTAAATCCTATTACATTGAAGATTGAGCTCATAAGGGTGAACTACTAATAAAAATTAATGAAAATAATTAACAGTTAGCTATGCTACATAGTACATATATTAAACTCCCATCAACAGTTAGAAGAAAGTTGAACTTTGTGCAGCATTGTGGGCAATATATCTGCATTGTTCAATTCAACTAGGCCTCCACTAGCTCTCTTTTCCATGCTGTGACCTCTCTCAACAAGGCTCTGGCTTGGATTAAAGCTTCTTGGACAACTCTTTTCTCATAATTTTTGCAACGAGAGCTCTCAACTATTTCAACATCATGAACAACCAACTATACATGTAAGGTTTTAAACCTTACTTTGATATCAAAAGTTCGGTTTACAACTCAGTGACAAATACACTCAAGCAAGTATCAAACAAGGGGCACTGGGAGTTCACCCTCAACAAACCCTCGAAGGGAAAATTATATTCAATTAATTAATCCATCCCATATGCAAGCAACATCCACCTCTTTTCCAGACAACAAGAAATTGTCAATTAGTGTCTCATCTTCAGACCACATTGCAACTAGAAGCAATACTTCATTGCACTTTTGTGAGAGAGTAAACCCCAACTTGGGAGATCCCATTGCATTGAAGATCAAGCTCATTGGGTTAAACTACTGCTAAAAAATAATGAAAATAATCAAATGGTTAGTTATGCTGGATATATTAAATTCCCATCAACAGTTAGAAGAAATCAGAACTTTGTGCAATGTTGTGGGCACTGGGGAATATATTTGCATTGTTCAATTCACCTAGGCCTCTGCTAGGTCTCTTTTCCATGCTATGTCCTCACTCAAAAAGGCTCTGGTTTGGATTGAAACTTCTTGGACAAATATTTTCTCAAAATTTTTGCAACAAGAGCTCTCAACTATTCTAGCATCGTGAACAACCAAACTATACATGTAGAGCTTTGAACCTTGGTTTGATATCAAGTGATGGGTTTACAACTTAGCAACCGATACACCTAAACACATATCAAGCAAGGGACACTGGAAGTTTATACTCAAAAAACCCTCGAAGGGGAAATCCCATTCAATTAATCCATCCTCAGGTGTGTTTTTATTGCACAATAGGTCACTTTATATAGAATACGTGACCATAACAAATTTGTCGTATCAAATATATTTAGTTCAACCACCTCCGTAACTATCTCCATGAATATCCCAATTCAATCCATAAGATGCCCATCCCTAAATTCTCTACTTGTCCTCATTCTTAGTTTTGTACATGGACATCCAAGCTTGGTCTACTACATTACATTTATGCATCCACATATTTTAGACATTTATATTCACAAGTATGAGTTATTCCTTCATTTATCAGCTTGTATTACAATGGAAAGCTCAAGCACCCCTTCAACAACTGTACAAAATAAACCCCTGTGCAAAAACAAACTTCATCAAAAGAGTTCTTGGAAGCTAAAAGGACATTTAAAGCTACGTTGTGAGCAGATTTGAAATACAATAATACATACAGTGAGGGAGTAGGTAGGTCCACTAAAGCAAAGGTTTGTTATTGCAGTCATTCATCAATGCCCACATGCCCACCTATGGGATGTACAAGGTAGGAATAACATGTACGTATGAATTGGGAAAATCACCAATCCCTCCTTAATATAGTGGTTTATAATCTGAGAAAGGGGTGATGCTCTTGAAATGGAATGCAGAACCAATCACTAATGGAGAAGGTAAACCTGATATTTACATCGATGGCTTTTAAATAGAGATTGTATTCTTTATAGTTTGTTTTGAGTAATCATCCTACTTTGTGGTTGTCAAGGTCATGATCTTTGTGACGATAAAAAAACTGGTGCTATTCATGCAAATGAAAATTTTCACAGTGATGCCATTTCTGAAGATTGTGTCACAAATATAGGTTCTCTTCCCCAATTGGCTCTTATTGAATCTCAATTCATTCATTCATTCACCCTAAACGCTTTTAATGTGTGGACCATAATAAGTTTAAATGTGGACCTCCCTATCCTTCCATCAAACAACTAAGCGTGGAAAAGCAGCAGCAGAGGGAAAAGACATTACCAACACACCCACCTCTTGTTGTACACAGCCATTTCGTAGTGCAACAAAGGAATCCATTGCTTTATGGTACGTGTTTCCTTTGTAAGAAGAATCCAACAGATTAGTGATCATCTTTTTCATTTCTCTAATAGCCTTAGGAAACCATTCACCACTATCTCGGCGAGCCAACATAGCCTGAAAATCTTGAACTGGTGTCAAGCTTCCAACTTGTTCGGTTTTCCTTGCTGCAAGACTATCGTAGGAGATGCCACTATACATATCATCTCCTGCATATTTCCCTGCCATTTCTTTAGATAATGATGGTTTGTCCCTCCAAAATCTCCTGGAGGCATTCTCTGTCTGTTGAAGAGAGAGCAAACAAGTTACTCATAGTGTGTTGTTCTTCAGCACCTAGGACTTCAAATACGTTTCCAAATAAATGAAAAAGGATTGTGAACTGGAACAAGAGAACCTTTACCTTTGGATTCACTTTCAATTGGAATTGGATACAAAACTTATCAAGTTTATTTTCAGCAAACAACTCTGGGTCAGGCTCAATTATCCTCTTAACAACATCATTAATCGGAAACACATTAGCATTTGATCTTCTTGACTTCATATGAAGAAAACTGTAGAACCGCTGGACAATTAAAAAACAAGTGAAATGAAAATATAACTAATGTATGCAAGAATACATACACACAAGT
This sequence comes from Pseudotsuga menziesii, assembly GCA_001517045.1. Classification (NCBI taxonomy): domain Eukaryota; kingdom Viridiplantae; phylum Streptophyta; class Pinopsida; order Pinales; family Pinaceae; genus Pseudotsuga; species Pseudotsuga menziesii. The sequence continues at coordinate 21,233 of LPNX010830967.1, read as the reverse complement.
GCTATATTTCTGTAGTTTTTCATCTAACCCTCAGGATTCACAGTAAAGACAGATTATGATTATAATGTATAGCATCAAAAACCTAGAATATCCCATGATACACCCTAGAAAAACCACAATGTTTTTTAATGGCTGTGGATATGGAATTTTCACTAAATAAGGGGGCAACCCATAGTGGGTAACAATGTGCCAAAATGTGCCTTCATCACCAAGTGTTCTATCCTCTCTGTTGAGGGACTTTTGTATACAATTGAGCAATTTTTCAGAGCAAGAGATGCATTAGGGGGAATTGAGGTTGATGCAGAAGTTTTCAATAGTTTGCTTGAGGTCATAATGACCATAAAGTTTGACAGGCTATTTGAGGGTATACATGATAAATGTAGAATCCTGTTCAATAATTTAATTCCCTCTATAGAAGAGAGATGTATGTATAGTGATCTATTTTTGCTGAAGAACACGGAAAGCCTGGTAAAAGAAATGAACTCAAGCAAGGAGGTTAACTTATCTATTAAAGAGCATCTACTTACAAGTGCAACTGATATGGTAGAATGCCTGAGAACGGATCCTAGTAAAGTCATTTTTCTTAAGTTTTATTTGGGGAACACCGAGGACTCATTGATGTTGAACCAATCCAACAAGTTCTGGGAATTTCTTGGAGGCAATGGTAACTTTTTGCCTTTAATTGATGCTTTGGATGGATGCCATAATGAGTCAGTGAATACGAAGGTGCTACAGCTGTTTGTTAATATTTTAACAGGTGATCCGAGTTATATTAACTTGAAACACACCTTGCAAGAAAAGTTCTTATTGATGGATTCATCTACTTTGGCTTCATGGATGGAAAAAATGCTGCTAGGATATACTGCTCAATCAGCTGTAGGTAATTTCATAAAGTTAGTGTTACATAATAATTTATCCCTTACCCTTGACTTATTTTGGACATTTCAAGGGCATGCTTTTGCGTGTTGATCAATTGGATTTATTACACAGATTCATTAGCTTAAGAACAACATAAAACCCCTAGGGACACCACCCTGAGACTGGAAAGGCACCAGTCCAAATAGAGAGACATCCAACAGTAACAAGATTGGTTTTCTAGAGTTGTTGTGTTAATCTGCTAGTCCAGATCCACTTGATAACAAAATGGTACCATGGCCGCAGATGTCGTGAAATATTCAGTTATTTACAGCAAAGTGGTGAATTTTTGTTATTTGGTTTTATTCTGAATTTCACTTGGCACAACTCTAGTGGGAACAAACACCAATTCCCATTTATCTTGGTGAAGTCAATCTGTAGTTATTGATCATGAGACCTCACCCAGCAACTCCATTTTGAGGAATATGGTTACCTGAAGTAACGACAACTCGTTCGAGGTTGTATCTTCCACTTGGTTTTTCTCGGATACATGGGTATCCTAATCCAGTCCCTGTTGGAAGCTCATGGCATGAGGATATTACGAAGTTTAATGGTTATACAGGTGTTTCAGCTAAGCAACACCTGAAATCTTTTGATAGTTTTAATGATGATTTTGATGCTGTCCCTAAATATGTGTTGACAAATATTTTTCCATTCTCTCTATTGGGTGATGCACGTGTTTGGTATAGGATATTACCTGAAGACACTATTGATTCATTACAGAGTTTTTCAGTAAAATTCAAGGATCATTGACAGAAATTTTATCTGGATCATGATTGTAATGATGAACAGGTTGATGATAGGGATGATGCTTTAGGTGTGCCTTCTTTCATTCCTTTCCTCTCAGAGCCTGATGAAAGACCATTTGAAGCGGTCAAGAAGGTTGATAAGAGTCCTAAGCCAAAACCTAGTGAAGAGAGCTAGAGCCTAGTGAAGATGTTCCCCCTACTGTTGATTCTATTGATAAAGTAGCTCATGCATAAGAATTTTCAGATGAAATCCATAATGAAGATGATGTCTAGTAAGAATTATTCAACAATAGAGAGGATCCGATCCCATTTTACAGTGACAACCAGCAAACAAAGATAGTGGAGATAGCCAATCCATTTGGTAACGTAGAGTATGAGGGTCCTACCCAGTTTGTTGTGAGTACATAGAGATATGATACAATTCATGGTTGGATAGACTCAGTTCTCAGAGGAGGTACAAGTTCACAAAAACACTATTTTACAACATTGCTCCTTGAAGGAGTAAAAAATAAGGTCTCACCTTCATTTTTCAAAGGAAATGTTTGATATATCAGCTAACTGTTGGGGGCTTCTCACAATATTCTTGTTTTTGTTTCATCATTAAACAGAAAGGATGGGTTGTTCTTGATGATATTACTTAATTGGTTGCATGATCGATCACCTAGCTACATGGCTTATTGGTCATTCGAGTATGTTGATTGATCATGGAAGGCCTAATATCCACTGTATGTCAATATCCCAAGTTCTTTAAGAAATGTGTTTTCAGTTTCAACATCTGCTACATGTTTTCTTAAAGTACGCCATGAGGTAACTTCAGTAAGTTTCAAAAAATAACTTTGATTTATCATACTGAACAGTACTGAGTATAGAGTTTTCTATGGTAAGGGAAACAAAATTATAAAGTAATTTATCTTAACTTTAACTTCCTGAACAAAGTGGCTGAAGCTAGTGCCAAATGCCCCTTAAATCTGGTGTGTTTGAATGAATTGTAGTCTGTGTTCCACAAAATATCTAGGCCCATAAAATCGTTGATTTAGATTCTATTACATGTACTGTTTGCATTGCACAGTGTATCTTTTCAAAGCAGTCTGTCATTAAAATCTGGTTTGATAATTACATCAGACAAATTTGATTTGCTTCAAACTCAGTTCAGATAATAATCAATTTATAATTTTATATCCATATGTAACATCAAATTACTCCTGCTCATATAGACATTGCTGTTGTATGATAAGACAAAGTAACTTAGTTCTATGCTAGAGAAGTTCTGACTAGGGAACTCCTTTAAATGTGCATATATCGATACCTCTGTTAGTTAGAAATTTATTCTGAAACAGGAGATGTTAACAGTAAGTGTTATATTTGCTTCTTTATAGAATGTAAAATAAAAATTTGATCCTGAATATTTCAGGATTAGGTTTGAAGGGATGAAAGCAGGTACCTGTATATGTTGAGCCATTTTACATTGAGATGGCCAAATGGATTCACTTGTCAATAAATCCCATGTATATGTAACAAGCCGGAAGAGATATATCAGCTTGTAATACTGTTCATGTATTTGCCACATGACATAGTTTTCAAGTTGGACTAAGCATCCTCCCATTGCGTTGTATTATTGAAGCCTGGATTATTATGAAGACGAGCATTGGTTGCTTCAAACCTGCTCTAGGAAAGAATCAATTTCCACAAATAGCATTAAATATTTACTCTGATCGTACTGTGTCTCAGGAAAGAGAATAGATTCTGCATTCAGATCAAAGTCATCCTCTTTCTAGAATCTAATGCACTATATTCGTAACTAATCACAGTTTTGATGTATGTTTGATACTAGAAAAGAAAATTCTATCCATCAAAAGCTAAAGAGCTATTGTGATTGATGCATTTGTGAATAAATGAATACCAATTACCACAACAAATACAGAAAGAAATGGACAGGAAAATTCTCATTGTACTTTGAAGAAAAAACCCAATACATTACAGAGGAAGTTCAATGACTGTCATATCTTATTGGAACAAGTATACCCCATGATCTAGCTAATATATGCACTGATTTGCTTGGTCTAAGTGCACATCACAGTTTGTAAGGTCAAAATGAAGTCTGATACCATTAGTTCATCCTGTGTTGGTTACTAACTAGTAAACTTCCCAGAAATCAATGAGTACCTGGTATTCGATCATGTCAGAAGGTCAATTCAAAAATGTACAATGCAGTTTCCTTATCAGCTCATGCTAGTAATTTGAAACCATTAGATTCACCAATAATCCCCACAAGTGGAAATTAAACCCAGTAATAGATTAATTTTACTCACAACAATTAACAATTGATCATGCAAAATCACTCACAAAAGAGACTGAAAATGGAGCTGTAACACTAAACTGTATTATGTAAGTGTACAATAGCCAACCCTGTAACAACATAGGCTGCTGAATAAATAGAATACATCAAGGATTTGATTGCATGAGAAGCAAATTAAATCTAGCATAAAGCAGGCTTACTAAAATAAGCAAATCCCCCATAGGTGTAAAAAGCTGATCCCAAATCTGTCATGGAGCTCATGAATTGGAAAAAAGGCTTAAGCAAGATAAAGAGTGGTGGAATTGCAGCTCATACATGATTTTTCATGGAAAAAAGAGAGGAGGATGTGTAGGACAAAAAACTAGTCAACTTCACCTAGTCTAGCTTTTCCTTTTGCCTTAAAACACTGAAAAAGCAGGCAATAAAGCAGAAAAAGCAGAAAGGTGCCTAGGAGGCCAGGAATAAAGCAAAATTGATTCCTTTAGCTCTCCCATGTGCTACATGAGTCAAATAAGGCAATTTTGACCATTATGGATAGGCAAATAGCAACTTACACAAGGTGGGACACATGAACTAGGAAAATAAGACAAAAGTAATTAAATTAATGTCTAAGTGGGTAAACTATGGGTTGATTATTCTAAAACCCCCCCTTAATCCTGAATTATGAGTAATATATCAAAAATATAGGGCCTAGCAACAAGGATTAGTCACCCTTTTACATATTGCATGTCCATACAACCAAGGAAAGAGGCAAAACCAACTTGGGAAAATCCTCCCTTAAACATGGACTGTAAAACAAAATTTTGGAATCTTGTCTTCACTCATGCTTCACAGCATGATCAGCAATCCCCAGCAGTGATTTGAGATTGCTGAAGGTCTTCTCACAAAATTATTTGGTGAAGATATCAGCTACTTGTTCTGAAGATGAACAGAAGAGTAGGTGAATGGTGCCATCATGCACAAGCTCTCTGATGTAGTGCATATGGATCTCAATGTGTATGGTTCTCTTCTTCTGAACTAGATCTTTGCAGATTTGAATGGTACTTTGGTTATCACAGTAGATGGTATTTGAGTACTCTGGTTCAAAGCCACACTCTCCAAGTAAACCCTGCAACCATAAACATTGAGTTGTTGCATTAACAACTCCTCTGTACTCATCTTCTGTAGATGAGAGTGCAATGGCACTCTGTTTCTTGCTTGACCAGATGATTGGCCCTTCTGCAAGCATGAACACATATCCTGATGTGGAATTTTTGTCTGTGCTATCACCTTCCCAATCACTATCAGTAAATCCAATCAAATCAAGATCAGATTTTGCTTTATAGAAGATCCGATGTGTCCTTGTTCACTGAACAAAGTTAAGGATCCTTTTGGCTGCTTTCCAATGGATCTCTTGAGGCTGATCCATGAATATAGAAGACACACTTACTGCATAACAAATATCAGGTCGAGTATGTGTCAGATACAAAAAACATCCAATCAATTGCCTATACGTTGTATTGTTTACCATCGGTGAAGAATCAGCTTCTTCCAGCTTCACTCCTGAAAGGACAGGAGTTTTTCTTTCTTTGTAATCCTTCATTTTGAATTTGTTCAGCAAGTCCAAGGCATATTTGGACTGGTTCACCTTGATTCCATATTTGGTTTGAGAGATCTCAAGCCCCAAAAATTGACTTAAGAGCCCCAAATCTGTCATGGAGAAGGCTTGGTTCATAGCACTCTTCAAGGAAGCAATCTCAGCCTGTGAGCTTCCTGTAATGAGGAGGTCATCAACATATAACAAAATGATCATTAATGAACCATTAACTAACTTCAAATAGACATTTGGATCTGATTTGCAATGAACAAAATTCAGTGATAGCAAGAAGCTATCGATCTTGGCATACGAATCCCTGGGGGCTTGCTTTAGCCCATACAATGACTTTCTCAACCTGCACACAAGAGAAAGGTTAGTAGCAAAACCTTGAGGCTGCTACATATATATATCCTCAGTGACATATCCATTTAGGAATGCACACTTTACATCCATGTGATGTACCGCCCATTGCCTTGAGGCTGCAATGGCTAGAGCTAGCCTGATGGAATCCATTTTTGCCACTGGGGAAAAGGTCTCATTGTAATCTATGCCATGAACCTATGAGTATCCCTTGGCTACCAATCTGGCCTTGTACTTCAGTGGTGAACCATCAGCAGCAAATTTGGTCTTATAGACCCACTTACACTGGACTAACTTTCTTCCTGGAGGAAGATCCACTAGCTCCCTTGTGTTGCTCTTCTGGAGTGAGCTAAACTCCTCCTTCATGGCTGTTTTCCATCTTGGATCTCCTACTGCTTCTTCATATGTTTGAGGATCATACTCCACCATCAAATAGCATTTTTCAGCAAACATAGGATCCTTCATGCACAGACCACTCTCAAATTGAGATCTAGTCCTCCTTGGGTCATTGGGATCCCTAGCTAGCTCTCCTGCTGCATGTAGTGTCTTGGCTGCCCATTTTGGCCTTGTAGGGCTGTTAGTGTCTAAAATAAACTCATATCCATCAGAAAAATCAGAATCATCATGTTCAACAAACTCTTTACTTACTTCTTGAGGTTCAGGTGGTGAAGAGGCTTCACCAACTTCCACTGCTGCAAGGGGTTCTTCTTCAAACTGAACACAACTTTCAATGAAGGATTTGTTTGTGGTCAAATTTATCAACTTGTACCCTTTTGAATCTTCAGAGTATCCAACAAAAAGACACTCTTTGCTTTGGGGCTGCAAATCCTTCCTCTTCTCTGTTGGGATTCTAGCCCAAGCCTTTGAGCCAAAAATCTTGAAATGGGTCACATCTGGTTTGTGCCCACTCCATGCTTCGAAGGGAGTTATGCCATCAAGATGTTTGTGAGGCACCCTATTCTAGATATAGGCTGCACATTTGATAGCTTCGGCCCAGTACTTTGGTGGAAACATTTTGGCCTCCATCATGCATGTTGCCATCTCCTTCAGTGATCTGTTCTTCCTCTCAGCAACACCATTTCGTTGTGGTGTGTAAGGGATAGAATGTTGCATCTGAATACCTGCATCTGCACAATAATTAATAAACTCAGACTTGACATAGTCACCACCATTGTCATATCTGAGGGCCTTGAGTTTCCTCCCAGACTAGTTCTCAACCAAAGCCTTAAAGACTTTGAATAGGCCAAAAACTTCAGACTTGTGTTTCAGGAAGTGAACCCAGCAATACCTGGAAAAATCATCAATAAAGGTCAATGCATATTTGTCCTGACTCATGGACATATGAGGGAATGGGCCAGCAACATCATTGTGAATCAGCTCGAGGGGTGCAGAGGTTCTTTCATGACTAGCTCTCTCAAATTTGTGCTCTGGGTGTTTTCCTAGGATACAACCTTGGCAGGCTCCTTTGGAAAATTTTATCTTCGGAAACCCTATGACCATCTCTTTCTCACTAAGATCGGATAGATATTTGTAGTTTAGGTGGCCAAATCTTTCATGCCATATCTTGCTAGCTTCATTACCATGAATCAGAAAAGCAGAGGGGTTTGAGTAAGGTAGGAAGTGTGAGAACCGTGTATACCTTTTGAGCATGATTTGCAACTCCTTTTGCAATGACTCTACCACTTGAGATCTCTGTGATCTCAACTTCATCGAGGGAGAATCTGACATTCTTAGGAGACCCAGTGTGGGTCATCTGGTACACTGAAAGGAGGTTGGAGGCAAGACCAGGGACATACAACACATTGTTGAACTGACCACGATCAATATCTATCCTTCCTTTGCCCATACTTTCAGTGAGAGACTCATCTCCTAGTACAATAGATGGTCCTTTCGACTTGTCCAGTGAGGAGAAGGCCTCCTTATTCGAAACCATGTGTCTTGAAGCTCCAGAATCAATGATAAAACTGGGTGAGCTTGATGTGCCAGCAACCAATGCATGAACTCTCTCTCTGTCATCTGAAATTGATCCTCCTTCTCTCTTCTTTGAGCTTTCTGGAAGGGAGATGCCATTGTTCTCTAGGATTTGGGTCAGCATATCAATCTGCTTTTTCATACAAGAGCTTTCAGAGTGATTTCCCTTATTGCAGTATGCGCACTTGTTCATTTCACCTTTGTTTTTCTTCTTCTGGGTATTCTTCTTGGGACCTTGTAGATCCTCCGGAGACTGTTTCTTGTCTCTCTTTTGCTCAGGTGGCTTTTTAGCTTTCTTTTTGCTTTTTGAATCCACCTTCAAATCTCCAGCAATCAAAGCTTGATATTTGGATGGTTTGATGGTGCCCATCATCACCAGCTTGTCCTGTTCTTGTGTGAGAGATTCCATGAAATTTGCAAGGCTAGGCATCTTCTAGGCTTGAGCTATCAGTTTTGTGGCATAGAAGGTCGAAACAAACATTGAATAGTCAGGGCCTAGCTTCGAGAGGATGGCCAGTACGATATGATCATCTTTCTTTTCAATACCACACTGTTTCAGCTGCAAAACTAGTGCTTTGAACTTGGAGAAATATAGCTGCAGGGATTCAAAGCTATTTGGACTCAGAGAAATCAGCTCATTTTTGATTTGATGTCCCCTCATCTCATCTGTCTTTCCAAAAATATCAGCAATCTTCTCCCATACTTCATTTGGTGATGTCAATCCATCAAGATGGAAAAGGAGGTCTCTGGAAATACTCAGGCACAGAAGGCCATAGGCCTCATCCCTCCTGTTGTGCCATTTTATCTTCTTTGTAGCTGCATTGGGCTCTGCTTCTGTTGCCATAGTCACCCTGTAGAGGCCTTTCTCTCTCAACAATATCTCCATCTCTTCTTTCCATTCAAATAAATTGAAAGGAGTCAAGATAGTTTTCTGTGATTGATCCATAGCTTAGAAAATCTATCCCCGCTGTCAATAGAAGGTTCCCAGCCACCGATGTCGAACCTGCAAAACAATTTTTGAAGGAGAGAATAAAATATATACCATATTTGATACCATGTGGAAATTAAACCCAGTAATAGATTAATTTTACTCACAACAATTAACAATTGATCATGCAAAATCACTCACAAAAGAGACTGAAAATGGAGCTGTAACACTAAACTATATTATGTAAGTGTACAATAGCCAACCCTATAACAAAATAGGCTGCTTAATAAATAGAATACATCAAGGATTTGATTCCATGAGGATCAAATCAAATATAGCATAAAGTAGGCTTACTAAAATAAGCAAATCCCCCATAGGTGTAAAAAGCTGATCCCAAATCTGTCATGGAGCTAACGAATTGGAAAAAAGGCTTAGGAAAGCTAAAGAGTGGTGGAATGGAATCTCATACATGCTTTTTCATGGAGAAAAGAGAGGAGGATGTGTAGGACAAAAAACTAGTCAACCTCACCTAGTCTAGCTTTTCCTTTTTCCTTAAAACACTGAAAAAGCAGAAGGGTGCCTAGGAGGCCAGGAATAAAGTAGAATTGATTTCTTTATCTCTCCCATGTGCTACATGAGTCAAATAAGGCAAGTTTGACCATTATGGATAGGCAAATAGCAACTTACACAAGGTGGGACACATGAACTAGGCAAATAAGACAAAAATAATTAAATTAATGTCTAAGTGGGTAAACTATGGGTTGATTATTCTAACACACTATCCATCCAAGAAATGATGTAAATGATTGGAATCCCTAACAATGATTTCTCTCCCAACAACGTTTGAGATGAACTTGGTGGCCTTATGGAAATCACCACACACACGAAGGTTCTTGGTGATTCGGATGGGTGTGCTGGCAAGCATATATGTTCGACAGTAGCACATAATTTCCAGCATATGTAGGCTCTAACTGCACAATCCGTTCAGCTACTTGCAAACCTAACTCTATATTGTGATGATTTTTACAAGCACCAAGTAGTGCTCGCCAAATAATAGCGTTAGGCTCTAATGGCATATTTTTTATAAATTTCCAAGCCTCATCCAGATGGCTTGCACGTCCGAGAAGATCAACCATGCATGCATAGTGCTCCACACTGGGAGTGATGTGATAATCCCGTCTCATACAATCAAAGTATTGCCATCCTTCACCCACCAAGCCTGTATGGCTGCACGCAGATAAAAGAGCCATGAATGTAATGTCATCTGGCATAACCCCTGCATGTTGCATAAGGGAAAAGAGTGTAGAAGGCAAAAGATTATTTGACTAATATGAGGGTTTGACAGGAAGAAATAGGAATATTTTTTTCAACAATATCGTGAGAAGGGAGCTTAGAAATGGATCAAGTGTATAAGGTTCTATAAGGATTGGTGGATAAGGTCCCCATTGTGGATTAAACTATGATGAAACAGTGGCATATGTCACAAATTATAATGAATCTAAGATGTAAAGGAAACTCTGCTAAATGTTATACAACGGGATTCTCATCTTGCCAAAATTCTTCTGCAAGATACAGCCTGGTCAGACTACTGAATTGGGTTGAGAGAATTGATGGGGCATATGAACATGAATCATAAAGTTTTCTGGAAGAATGTCAAGGCCAGATAATATTGATCTCCATAGATTTGCTGGCTTCTTATCTATCAGTTCTTCCTCAAGCTTAATACCTCCAGTGATTTTCATCATTGAACTTGCAATGAAGCCATGAAGAAGCAAATGAAATTAATCATCTAGCATGTATCACCTTGACTTTGTGAGGTTTTTATGTCATTTCTCCAAAAATAAGGCAAGCACAATGAGGTGCCTACATTGACAATTGAATTCTACCTGGAAGGTCAATGAAACACCGTCCATTTGTTTTCAGATTAGATAGGATATATCAGACATTAAAGATACAAATGTTGAATTGGTATGCACTATTTCAGTTCTATATGGACAAGTTAATAATATAGTGACCGGTTAACCAGATATAAGCTCTCAGAAGAGGATTATAATCTTTATACTCAAGTAGAATTCGGGCTTATTGGATCAACCCCTGCAAGAAGCCCCAATGCTGCAGATGGTGGCTCTGTTCTTGAGTATTAGATTATCGCATGTTAATACAACAAGGCAAGTGACATGAAATGATTTATCTCTTAAGAAGATGGGAGTGGTGTTATAAGGTTTTAAAATGTCTTTTATTTTTCTCTAGATCCATGGTAAGATTATGTAACATCTCATGGATGAAGAGGGAGGCAGTTGATTTGATGGCACTTATGTCAAATAAAAAGAGAATAATGAAATATGGCAAATTAGATAATTGTAATGGGATGACAAAGGTACTCCAGAGAGAGGTGATGAATTGAGCAGCTGAGTCCCTTTCCGAGGGACACATGGATGGAATCTAAAGTGATACCCAGAAGCTACTACAAGGATCTTGCTTGCACTGCCAATGGACATTTTGAGATGGTGCAAGGGTGCATTTTGGCTTCCAAGCAGCTGTAGGGAGCTCAAGCCTCAATTGCTCCTTTTTATTTTCCTTTTCAATAAGACAATAAGGTAAAACACAAATAATTTTAATTATGCAAACATGTGTGTAGCTAACAGGAACAGATAAGTAATAAATAATTAATGAAAACTTAGATTTGATTTCATTGAAAAATTAGATTTGATTTCACTCTTAAGCCCCTTGCTCAAACCAAACACTAGAAGAATGCTCATTATGAGCTAATTTACCTTGTTGGAAGCTTTAATGACTAATACAAGATGGGCAACCTTGCACCAATAAAAAGACCAAATAGTTCAGGACTACATTAATGCCCTCCATATCCTCTGGACAAAACTAGGTATCAAGGACTCGGACAAGCACATAGTGCTTAAGTACATAGCGAGCTACATAGGGTCAACCCAACAGAAACAACTTTTGGAAACCTTTTCACTACAAGCAACTTATTGTTATGCTATCAAGATTTAGGGAAAAAAATTGAGTATTAATAAGAAAGAAAAATAGCGTTAGAAATCAGCCACGGAAAAAGACAGGTAAAGGCGACCCTTGAAAGAATAAGAAAGAGAAATCAAAGAACGTAGGCAACTGGTGGGACACCAATAAAATCTCATGGCACAACAATGATGAATGTCATGCTAGAGAGTCTTTATTGGCCAAGCTGAAAGCCACAAAATTTGGTTTAACCCCCTCACCAATAGAGACCATGGCTAGAGGGAAATGTGTCATCAAGGCCAAACAATCTGTTATTATTGCCACCATTAAGGTCCAAGCAAAGGAACCAGAATAGCCTGCAGAAGGTAAGATGAACATCATCTCAAGGTACTTCACTCTACCTGAGGAAACTGCACTTTCTGGTATATTTTTTGGGCCCTAAACAACATTTTCTGGACCTGCTACAAATGACAGTAACCATAGGTTTTGTTAGCACCAGAATATTGTTCTTCCCATTCGATTTCTCCAACAAGGCTAGCATGTGACTAGAACTAAAGCTTGTAGGGGAAAGTTATCACCACGGGAATTGGTTGTCCAGCTCAGCTTCCAAGGCAAATTACCACATTCATATCTCTTCACAAAGATGGCTACCACCATTCTAGACATTGTATATGTCAGTGGTTTTAACTTCAAAACATGTTTTGCAGCCCTGACAACCATTTCAACAATACAAAGATCCAAAATATGTTGCAAATGATTTTCCATATTTGCCACCTGAATTACAACAATTACAAAAAATTAAGCACATCTTTGGCATCATTCAAACATTGGAATACATTATTATAAAACTATTTCACCAATTCCGTGCTAGAAAACACTGAAAATTCAAATTTGATATTACATCCAGAGGGATTTCACTTCTTTCACTTACTTTCCCAATGTAGCGCATATTGATACCATGTGCATGCAGTGCCTCAGTTAAAGTTTGCCCATCCATTGGTGAAACTTCCAGACTACTAAGGTCCTGCACAAACCTGGGAAGAACTACATCCACAAGGTTTGTCCTGGCCTTCTTTACAGATGATTCATCAACATCTATTTTCTGGTAAAAATAGAAAGAAAATAGAAGGGAATTGACAAACAATAACATCAAAAATCCCTACAATTCAAAGATCCCTCTCTAATTTCAACCATTTCAGCCAAATTATACCACCATTTGTAACCGGCCACGACTATCTGTTATTTTTGTAGTAAAGCCCACCAGACCCAAAACGACATTAACGAGCTAGCTAGCTTGCAATGCACAAGGGTAATACAAACACAGGGCAGTGAAATAAAAGATGATTACCTTAAATATGGTCTGATATCCACAGCCGATGGTCTCTGAAGACCTGAATCTCACTCTGGTGCAGCGATTGTGGATGAATGAGAAGCCGATGTGGATCGATCCAGCGCCCCCTTTTGAGGACAAGTCGGGGTTTCATGTTTGCAGAGGAAATATTAAAGACCCGAGAAAAATCATGGGACAGAAAGGCCGGTGTACCATTTTATTTTTATTTTTATTTTTTAATCTAAAGGCGTCGTCGCTTAAGCGATGTTTACTATTTGTTAGAGGATTTCAACAAAGTTTGTTGTGTGAGGGTGTACCATTTTTATTTTTATTTTTTATTTTATCTAAAGGCGTCGTCGCTTAAGCGATGCTTGTGGCCACATTTACAAAAAAAAATGTATCCTTGTGATTTTTGGTAAGTTTAAAAAGAGAAATCAATGCGCCGTCGGATTTTGGGTCGAAATCTAGTAGTGCATCTCACTCATGTTGTTTACCAAACATGTAGTGTAGATGAGACATCTCCAAAATGTCCAATGGAGTTTCACCCGAAACCCATTTCCAAGGTAAGGGAAAAACTTCCCATGAAGTTTGGCTCCTGCAGGCCATCACACATGATCCTCTTGCAGTGTGTACCCCTGGCACATTCATCAAATGGCCAAACAGTCAATCATTATCTGATAATACAATCCAAATTGATTGTTCCATAACCAAGCAATGACATTAGTACAAATTCAATAAGAACTTGCAACTCTGTCTACTACAGAAATTGATTTGCTTAACAATGAGGTGATCCTCATTTGTGGGTCTCTTGTAAGAAACTCTACTATTCCCATTATAATTTTATGCTTATTATCATAGCATGAATACCCACTTATAATCCGTCCTCCTGACACAATCTTATGCAAGCCAATAGTGATTAGTAGTTGTCAGCAATTTCTTAAATCCAAAATTCACAATTCAAATTTAACAACGCATTATGCATACCAACTATTTTCACAACCATGAGACTCTTCGCATAAGGTTTGGCTCTTTCACATGGTAGATTTCGGCATTGGTCATGGTCTTACTCTCATTGCCATGCTCTAAATAATCTACCTGAAACCTGAGCTTCAGTCAACCAAACACTTGGGAAGTCTTGATGCATATAACCTTTTCATTGCTGCAACCCATCACTAAAGCATTTTCAGAATTTATAAAATTCAAATACTTCCAGCTATTAATCACATCAATATTACCAAAATTCATTTACTTCACGCAATCATTATCATACTAACATTTGCAAGGTATAGTCACATCATTCATGTAATTTAAATGAAATGTTTAGATACTCCTTACTTCACAAGCGTATCATTTGTACCACCTTTCTCTTCCAGAGAGCATTTCCAGCAGCCAATTGATCATGACTATCCTGTTTATGCACTTACTATCCTACATTCATAACATCTTTGAAATGGTTCCTGAATTGTCATCAATTCATCATTTCAGCCATTAGTTATTCATAATATCACATGCACTCATATCAATGCATTCATGCAATACATCATAACATTTGCACCTATACTTATGCAATCAGTCACTCACACCCTTCATATGCATCCATCCAATGCATAACTACAAGATTCATAAAATATTTTTAATGCATACCTGTTCAATGCTACCTTGCATTGATTCAGGAATACTATGCATTCAACATACCATGCATAGCCTAACCATGACTACTTCATATAGGATGCATTACTACAATCAAGATCATCAGTACTTACTTTCTTTGGGATACTAAGCTCAATCAACATATACAAGAATAACACCTTTATATATTCAAATATCCACATGGTATGAGGTCTCTTACCTTTACCACTCCATGGAATTTGTCAAAATCAAACTCTTACTTTCATGGGTCCTACTTACACCCTTGACATGACCAATTTGGTTGGTCCTTTGCAGGAGATTGCAGAATTTGCTCACCAACTTCTGTTTATGGACTTGTTGCCTCCTCCCTTTCTCCAGAGGGTTGCTAGTCACATTCATCAACATCAGCAACATATTTAGCTAGGTCCATGTCGTTGTTGGTTTTTCCACTAATGCCAACACCAATGCAATGATTATCATTAGTGGCTCATTATAAATGTATAATCCTTACTATCTTATGTATGCAAAGCATATCCTCATACATTTCAGCTATAAAGTTCAGAAATGTAGTTATAATCAGGAAGATAGGGTTTAAGGAAACTTCCCTTTTCAAGTCCCACATCCTTGCATGGAACTCTTCTTCCACACAACAGCTGGTTAGCCTTCGTGGTCTTTGCTACTTCTAGGCATGCAATTTTCCAGATTTTTTCATATGATAGCAGCAGCCATCATTAGCACTTTGTTGCTCCATGCTCATATTTTGGTGATTTTCCCTTGTTCCCTACTGGATAAGCTTTCCAACGCCTATCCACATGCTTCATTCCGACCTCGGGTGTGAAAACCACACTACTTCTAAAAATGAAGGTTTTGACCAATTTTAGGCAAAACACACAACTGCATTTTTGGTCTGGTTGCCAACTTCAGCCACTTGTAAACCCCACTGAAAAACTGCTGAAAAATCTTGTTGAAAAATAGTCGAAATCTGCTGGAAAATCCCACTTGAAAACCTCAAAATTTCTTCTGCAGAAGCGGCTCTCATTTCGACTATCAGCCTGACATTTCGACTATCAAAACAACTAACTTCTCCATTGTATCAACGATCCGAACCACAATCCTTTTCGCTGCGTCGGTGACCAGAACCACTATCCATCGGATGGATAGTTCCTTAGGCATCCACAACGTCGGGTAGTAAACTTTCTGTGGATTCTGTGGCTAAACAACTCATCAGCGGTTGAAACAACTAAATTTTTCCGACGTTTCGGGCCGATCCTCCTTTGGATTTCGACGTATCAGCGAACCGATCCTCTAATTTTCTCCAACGTGTCGGTAGTCCAATCCTCTAAAGTTTTTCGACGTTTTCTGTACTTAGAAAAATTTTCGAAAAATTTTCTTCTTCTTCTTTCCGTCGCCACATCGGCTGCTCAATCAACTATCCTTCACTGATGTTTTGGCTATCTTCAGAAAATCTCTGCCGAAACTTCAGCTCTGCCTTCAACTAATTTCCACCGAAACCTTTTCTTCTCTTCCGCCGCTGCACCGGAAAACCCATCCTCTAATGATCGGCGATACAATCTTCTATTTTTCTCCAATGCTTGCCGCCACATCGGCTACTCAAACAGCTAAATTTCGCCGATGGTTTCCATACTTAGAGGAATTTTCAAAATTTTCCCTCCTTTTAGTATTCCTTTTCACCACTTGATCGGCTTCATTCCCTTCTTTTTGTCAGTGAAATAGTTCCTTCCGTAGCCGCAATGGTGGAACACGATCCTTGATCTTATTCCGATCAACGGCCCAATCTACTATGGCATAACCCAGTTGGTATTGACAGTCTCTTCCTGTCGGAAGACTAGTTCTCTAAGCTTCCACAACGGTGGCCATACGAACCACGATCTTCTTCTGATAGCCGACGATTTCTATACGTAGAAATTTTTTTAAACTTTCTTGATAGCGTCAGCGGTCGGAGGCCTTACCCGTCGGACGCGTAGTTGTTTAGCCATCTGCAATGGCGGACGCTCGATCAACTATTTTCCGCCGATGATTTTTAACACTTAAGCCAAAATTTCAAAACTTTCTGCCTGTCGGCAATAGGATCCACTAACACTGCTGCATCAGTGTTTTAGTCCCTACGGAAACCGCAATGGTAGGTTGTCAAACGCTAAATTCTTCCGCGGTGTCGATGAACCCAATATCTATTTTCTGCCAACGGATGCTAAACACTTAGAAAATTTTTCCCTGAAAATTTTTCCCGCAATTTTATTTCAACTGTCCTCCATCGGGTATACTTTTGTCTAGCTCTTCCTCTACATCGGAAGTCCTTCCCACTAAGTGTTCTGATGAACCGACTGTTCAAACACTTAGACAAATTCATGGAAGTTTTCTATCATCCATTTCTGAGCTCTGATGGACAGAAAGAAATCTTGCCTCTGTCACTGCACCTTGGTGGTCCATTCAGGCCCATGCTGGAACATGAGCTTTGATACCACTCTGTAATGTCCCCAACCTTCCGATCGGCGAAGAGGATGCTACTAACACCAATGCAAATGGGCAAACAACCCCATGAACATGGACAAGGATAAATGCTGATATTAAAAACTTAACATAATGCATACTAAGATGCATAAAACATCATACAAAGATGCACAGTTCCTCAACATTCAGCAGAAGGAACATATACATTTCAACATTCAGCATGTTCATAATAATTCATGAAACAATAGATATAATTGTAGATATGAAACAATCAGGAGTACTTATCTTTGATGAAGAACTCGTCCTGCAAACAGCTACGTCGATGCAACGTTCCACCCAACCATAGGCCAGCGTGCTCATCAATCTCTCAGCAACACTACCACCGCTGAGCTGGGCATGATTCCTCAAGGAATAAGGGTCAATGCAGGCTTACACATAGCCCAGGTTTTCCAATCATCCAAACCACACAGTAGGGTTTACCAGGTTGTCAAGGAGCTTAGATAGGCTAAATGCCAAGCTGGTGGCCGCAACACCAGTCTTCTCCAACATACCCAGCCTCTAATCCCACTCTCAACAGTCCAAATACCAACCACTGCATACCACAGCAAAGCAATCCATTCACAGCTCTTTGAAGAAGGCAAAGACAATGGGTGGCAACCCCAAACAAAAGGTGGACACGGCTCAAGTCCACAAGACAACTCAGAGTTGTTCTTGGTGTTAGTTTTTCAACATTTTAAGCTAGCATTATGATCTTAGGATCTTTTACTTGAGAGAATAACAAGCACAGCAATAAAAACATAAGCACATCACAAGAGACAAGAGACACAAAGAGATTTTCCTCGAGGAAACCATAAAGGAGAAAACCCTGCAACTTCCTCTAAGATAGAATCAGCACCAAAACAATAAGAGATCTCCCAAAACAGCAGTAGTCTTCTGTCTTCTGTCTAGTCCCAAAATTTCCTTCTTCAGTAGTGCGCCACACTTAGGAGAGCAAGTGATGTATTTTCCAAGTGATAAATAGAGAGACTCTCACTCTCTATTTATATTCATCCGTTCACTTGAATTTCCTTTTCACACATAGGCTCAACCTAATAATTACTACTCGAGCCTACACCTTAATTAGTGTATAATAACCCGAGTGCCCCGAAACTGTGGGGACTTACCTAATGACTTGATATGACTTGATTACATTATTAATCCTCCCGATTGGAACATCGAGGCATGACCACATGACTCAAATACATAATAGAAACATCCCGGAATAAAAATCGGGTTACAATACATAGAAGAATACATTCCGAAGTTACGTATACATCAACACTCCCTCTTAACTAGGAAGGTATTCTTTCGACACAATTTTCAGCACTGGTCTTCTTCTTTGTATCAGCTGGATCATCTCGTCTTCAAGTCATCTTCATCTTCAAGTCATCTTTGTCTTCAAGTCATCATCACTGGATCTGGATCATCTCTCGATCTGGATCAACATAGAACATCATCACTGGATCTCGATCATCTCTCGATCTGGATCAACATAAAACATCATCACTAGATCTGGATCATCTCTCGATCTGGATCAACATCACTCGACTGGATCTGGACCATCACTCGATCTGGATCATCACTGCTGGATCATCATTACTGGATTTGGATCATCACTCGATCTGGATCAACACTGGTGCTATCTCATGATTCTTCTTGTCATAGGAAGTTCTATAGAGCTAGCCCTTTTTCATGCTGGTTGTAGGCCTACCCTCATGTAGGTCTTCGCCCAGCACTTACATCTGACTTGCTCGTCAGAAAGGCATGCCCAGTACTCACATCTGATCATGTAGTAAACTACAATCCCATCAGAAAGGCCCAGCAATCACATTCACCAGCATGATAGGACACACCTACTATCATCTGTGAAATGGATCAGCACTTACAACCACCAGCATGATAGGACACACCTACTATCATCTGTGGAAAGGAACTGCACTTACAGTCACCAGCATGATAGGACACACCTACTATCATCTGTGAAATGGCACATCACTTACAACCACTAGCATGATAGGATACATCTACTATCATCTGTGGAAAGGCACAGCACTCACATCCATCAACATGGTAGGACACACCTACTACCATCTGTGGAAAGGCTCAGCACTTACAATCACCAGCATGGTAGGACACACCTACTACCATCTATGAAAAGGCTCTGCACTTACAATCACCAGCATGGTAGGACACACCTACTACCATCTGTGAAATGGCACTGCACTTATAGTCACCAGCATGATAGGACACACCTACTATCATCTGTGAAATGGCACAACACTTATAGTCACCAGCATGATAGGACACACCTACTATCATCTGTGACAAGGCTCAACACTTACATCCATCCAGGCGAGAACACATCCTGCTCACAATGATGGAAGGGCATGCACTCATATCTGATCATGAGGGGAACACATCCCAGTAATCATATCAGAATGGTCCCCAATCCTCCTCGATTGAGCTACCTGGTAACTGAATAGGCGCCTCCATTCTCCTAGAGAATGGCAGTTGCCCTTACATCCGACCTGCTCGTCGGAATGGCCAACACTCACATCTGACATGGAAGGAACTTAATCCTTTAGCCATGAAAAGAATGGTTCAGCCCTTACATCTGATCAAGTGGGAACACATCCCTCTATCACATCAGAATGGCTACTCAGTTCTTACACTGAGTGTTCCTGGTAACTGACCAGGTGCCTCCATTCCTAGAATGGAAATTGCTCTTACATCTGTCCTGCTCGACAGAATGACCAGCACTCATATCTGACATGGAAGGGAGCAACCCTACCATCATGACAGAATGGATCAGCCCTTATATCTGACCTACTTGTCAGAATGGCTATGGATCTCAGCACTCATATCTAACATGGAAGGAACCAATCCTCTCACCATGACAGAATGGCTCAGCCCTTATATCTGACCATGGAAGGAACCAATCCTCTCACCATGTCAGAATGGCTATGGGTCTCATCACTTTCTCTGGGAGGAAGCCTTGATCTGGAGAACACCAATTCTCTCTCTGAAGTACTCTAACTTCAGCCTAGCCAATGGCTTCGTCAATACATCAGCTATATGTTCCTCCGTCGCAACATACAAGAGCTTCACTGCTCCTCTCTGCACCATATCCCTGATATAGTGATACTTGATCTCGATATGCTTCGACTTGTCATGAAACACTGGATTCTCTGACAACTTCATGCAACTCTGGTTGTCACAATGTATACAAGTAGCATCTAACTGGAGATCAAATATATCAGACAGTAGCTTCCGCAGCCATACTGCCTCACAACTAGCTGAACAAGCTACAACATACTCTACTTCAGCCGTACTCAGTGCCACACAGGATTGCTTCCTGCTAAACAAAGAGATCACACCTGATCTCATACTGAATCAATATCTGGTGTCGTGTTCCTCAGGTACATCAATGACCCAATCATCTGACGATACATCATAGCATCAACCGTCTCTGATGAAGCATCACTCAATAGCTTCAGGTTCAATGCCATAGGTGTGTCCATCACCTTGCAGTCCATCATCCCGAACCTCTTCAGGATCTCTACTGCATACTTCCCTTGTCCAAGGAAGATCCCATCTGTACTCTGCCACACCTCCATACCTAGAATAGTAGTGCATCGACACATAACAGGAGCATCACAGGTCTTCCACCTTCAACCTTGGATCAAAGGTTGGAATCCACTTTACTCTCAGTAAAGCCTAGAATCATCAGTAATCTGCCCATCCTGTCATACCATGTCGAACCTTAGGATCTTCTGCAATCACTCCCTCTGAAGCGGAGCATCATACTCCCTCTGTCTTCCGTATTCTATGCACTGAAACATTCTGTACTGGAGTGACAAGTAGTATCCATCTAGGATCACTGGATACTAATATCCTCTATCTTGAACTTCTTCAAAAGTTCATATTGCACCCATCTGTGAGCTTGTCATCCTCTATCAACCTTGTAGCAAAGGTTAAGATATTCATCAAGCTCA